>JAPFRF010000016.1:14414821-14714821 GCA_029282475.1 Phrynocephalus forsythii
ACAAGAAGAAAGGCCTTTTCTGCCACTGCCCCTCGCCTGTGGAATAACCTTCCACCAGACATCTCCCTGGCCCCCTCTTTGGCTGCCTTAAAAAAAACTATTAAAAACATGGTTATTTAAGCAGGCATTCCCTCAAATATAATGCAATTTCAGTGCTCACCCATTAAATCTTGATTTTAACTGATTAGCCTGCCAATAATAATGCATTGTTTTATGTCACTTTAATGCTATTTTTATTTTTGTTTTTATCTTGTTGTGTTGCTATTTTATGGTTTTATTGTATGAATCATTTGAATGTGTTGGTTGTTGTAAACAATAAAATAAACTGAGAACGCAGTTGGTCATCTGACTTTGATAAGCAGAGGTTTACATGGGTGGCAGACCGGGGTGGGGTGGGGTGGGGGGCCTTCCATGCACCTTGGTTGTTTTCCAACCTCAAGCTGGGTTGTGGCATACAAACAAGGTGTTCTCCAGTGCCAGTCCTACTCTAAGGTGAAATGAGGCTGCTGCCTTCAGTGAAGAAAGCTGGAGTGGGTGAGCTTGCAGCTAAGGATGATGGAGAGCAGAGTGGCAACCACTCTGGGGGCTGTGCTTCCTGCCTTAACACATCCTTGCAAATTCTGGAAGTTGAGTCATGGCTACTGGACTTGTTTTTGAGAGATAGAAACGTTTCACTGTTCATCCAAACAGCTTCATCGGTCTGAATACAGCTAGTGCCAATCCTCCATTTTATAGTCAGCTTTGACCTCTTGTCACCCTAGTCTGAATTAGGCTCATAAGATGAACAATGGCCTGAATAGGCTCGTTAGGGAGGCAATAGTATCCATAGCCTTAAAGTGAACAATGGCCTAAGGTGCTGAAACCTATCAAGAATGGGTCGTTAGCTATGGCCTTGGTGGTGAACGCTATGGACTGGTAGAACTTTCCCTAGTTCAGGTTCAAGGTCCTGGTTTTGATTCGTAAATTGGCTCTGCCTATTTAGATGCTTTTAACCAATGCAATGTGGCATGTGCAAATAGCCCGTCTTTATGGAGGCTCAGTTTCAATGGTAACCTCTCCTCAGATTAAACCCTTTGCCTCGACAACGTGGGATCGATAGAAGAATTTTGACGGCTTGGTGTCTCCTCCTTCCTAATCTGTGTTGATCTGCTAAGACCATCTAATCAATTCTAAGATGTTCATAATAAACGCTATGGTGACCCGTCTCTTGAGCAAACACAGTCGTCAATTTTCCTTCCTGCCTCTTCCGGCTTTGTATTTGCTGTCATTCTGCATCTGTGGAGCAGCTTCTGTCGATGTCAGAGGCAGAAGGAGGAGCGAAATGCACGGATCTGGCCACCTCCTTGAGGGTGTCAAACGTTTTCAAGTATATTGGTTTAGAAGCTTACTAAATTTAAACAGAAGCATTAATGCGGCCTTAGGATCTCCTGACAGATATAAACTCTTCCTTGGGGGGATTGCAGTAATGCTGTCTAATCAGCTTAAGGAGTTAATTAAACAGCTGTCACTTAGCTTCTTAATTCTGCAACTTGATGCTAAATAAGATTTGAAATTAGTTATGCATGGCTGAGGCGTGATCCTAGACACGCGGAAGGCGGCCGAGAGAGGAGAGACAAGATGAATCTCAGCCTGATTTGAATCCACAGGGGAGAAATCCTTCTAGCTGTCAAGACCAGTCATCTACAGACCTCCCAAAGAGCAGTTAAGTGGTCCAGCCCCATCATATTCCATGTATTAGCCCCAGCTGTCAGGAAGACATGGAGCAACATGGTAGAACATATGTTTTAGAACAGTGGTGTCCAAACCTCAGCCCTCCAGATGTTTTGGACCACAATTCCCACAGTCCTTTGTCATTGACAATACAGGCTTGGAATTCTGGGAGTTGTGGTCCAAAACATCTGGAGGGCCAAAGTTTGGACCCTCCTGTTTTAGAATGATACACAATGGAGGCCCAACCTTCAGAATCTCCAGTTGGGACCAGAAGAAGACCCTTTGTTGATATTTAGAGATCCTGCTGGTCTATCCAGACATTACAGAGATGGCCCAGTGTTCCAACAGTGGGGATAGGGAGCCTTTGGCCAATCAAATTGACCGAGGGCACCAACCCAACCAGGGTCAATGGGAAAAAAGGATGGAACTCCTAGACCAAGTCATCTGAAGGATCAAAAGTTCTTCAATCGTGACAGGACTACATAAAGACTGAAAACCAGTCATAAGTAGAGTCAACGCTTTGGACTGGTAGAACTGGGTGTTGTTGACTCACAAAATCCCCGTTGGTTCAATGTGCCGTTTCTGGTTGAAACATACCACTGTATTTTTGACCGTGTTCTAAACCATATCTCAGCCTTTCCCCTCAGTTTTGTCTTTGACCTTCCAAAGCAAGTAGTAAAACAACTAGTTTTAGAGGGAAGTTTAGGGTGAACTGCTCTGAACTCTCCTGCCTTCCTTCCCTGTGTCTTGAGGATGTTATGTGAACCCGCTGACCCCAACCCATTCCTCCCTCCCTACCACTTGGATTGCTAAACACCCCATGAAAGATTTCCGCAATGGCAGGATGGCATTAATTGCAAAGACCGTCCCCAGAATTTAAACAAACACATCTGTATTGTGCCTTGTGATCCAGCATCCCACTAATGTATCAGAACATTTTGATGATATTTTAATGGCTCTTTAATTCTGTGTTGTATTAAGGAAAGAACAGCAGCAGATTATAGTTAACGCTAATGTGTTTATCCACAGTCTCCCTACATATTAATTGCTCAGAGAACAAATATTAAGAAGTGGTCTGAAATGTACATTAGTGATTTAGAATTCCACATGGTCCGTTGGGTTTCTGTTTATGAATTTCAGGATAGGAAGATAGAAGCGTTTCACAAAGACTCATACAAAGGTTTTGTGAAACAAATAGATATTTTATCCCCTGGAAGATGGTGGCTTTGGTCCTTCCAAGAACCATGTTTATAGTTCCAAGGTGCAATGGCCATTGAGACATTCAAACACCACTGGACCTTCAAACTGGTGTCCCAAGTCAAAGGGTCCTGCTTTGAACAACTTCAACTTCATCTTGGCTATTCTTTTAAAAAATAAATTGACCATGTGGTATCTGATCAGAGTCTCCTGTCTCATCTGAGTGGGGTTCCATAGAAGCAGAGTGCATAGACTCTGGGGGTGTTCACCTCTCATCATAAAACCACAGATCTAGATGAAATAGCTCAACCCAGCTAGCGTAGTCCGACTGAATCTGTGGGATTTGTGTAAGAGTCGACTTGCCGTTCTGCAATGGATTCAATGGCCAGTATCCTGTTGAGCAGCTCTGTCTGCATAATGAGAGTGACATCACTAGTCCCATCTGATATTTGCTCCTTAAAGAGTTCCTTTTCCATATTGGGGTCTGTGTGACTCACGCACAATGATATGAAGCCATATACACCACATCATCAAAAAAGGGACTCTTTCATTAGAGGCAATCTCTCATGGTCAATGACATCATTCCTGTTGTGTTGGCAGAGCTATGGGGCTACCGTCATTTAGGTCAGAAATTAATGCCTGGCTACCTTTCCCACCCGCATTGTAATATCTGTTATGTCAAACGCAACCTCACTGTGTTTGCTTATGCAGAGGATCCATCCCCCTCTCTCTTTCTCTCTTTTGATAATCCACTCTGAATCCACTTTTATGAGACAGCCTCATCCAGGCAATCCATTCAGTTGGCTGTCTCGTCTCCCATAATCCCCCGTTTAGTTACAGATGTAAATACTCTATTTCTTCAGAAGAGTTTGCTATCATTAAGTGTTTCATTTCCCCCCTCTCCTCCGCCTCCTCAATTTGTGAGAAAATTAGTGCCTGGTAAGAGACTTTGCATTCTTTGAAATGCTGAGAAATGACCTATAAATTGGCATCGGGAGGCATACTTTGCCACAGTTGTGTCTTCTGAATGAGATGATCCCGTAAGGTTCTCCCTACAGGGGCACTTTAAGCCTTCTTTCTGCTTTTTTTCAGAGGGAATGGTGGAAGGCCCATTTGCAAAGATTCCACCCACTGCTTAATCTGGCTGAACAGCGCATTGTTCCTCCTCTTGAGGAGAACGACAAATACAAGCCCAGCGTGAGAGGCAGGGAAACGTCAGCCATGCACTATAATTGAAGAAGGCTTTCGGAGTCTTAAAGCATCGTTGAGGGATGCGATGCTTCCGTTTTCTGATCAAGGCCGCTGAGGGCTCAGGTCAGAAGTGGCTGCTTTGCTAATAACCCTGATCGCAACCCCCTTTCCTTTAAGAAGCCATTGAAATGGGTGGTTGCAGCCCTGCCATAGCTGTTGAGGGATGTTAAATGCCTGTACTGCAGGTTTTGTGCACCTGGGGTTTTGGCCAAGTGTTCCTCAGCCTTCCATCCTTCCGAGGTCGGTAAAATGAGTACCCAGCTTCTATAAAACTGCACACTGAAAGTAAACCGCCCAGAGACTACTTTTTATCTTAAGCAGAAGCAGAACACTTTCTGCTTTTAGAGTGGCCTTGCATCTATAAAACTGGAAAGTCTTTTATCTTAGTCTCGCATAGATTGCATAAACTAGTCAGAGGTGTTCCGAAACCCAGCAGCATGGAATGGTGAAGCAATGGGAAGTGGCAAGCACGCCTATTACTGGGAAATTCAATTAAATGTAAATAAAATTAAGTCAAGAGAAAACTGGACAACCCTTGGTCTGAACTGGTTTGATTTGGATGCCTCCCTGGAGCTGAGGTTGGGTTCCATGGACTTAAAGGGCCCTTTTGGTTCACTGAGTCTAAGACCAGCGAAATAGATAATTTAAAAAACAGGCACAACAAAAAGTAGTATCCAAAGAGCAAAAATTATACCAGATCATGGTGAAGAGTTACAAAAAAGAAAAGAAAAACAGCTATTAGGATGTTAATATTCACGACTTCTTGACATGATACCTCTAACTTAAATGTTAACTGCCTTCATGATCCTAGGAAGAAACACACAACATAATTGAACACCCACCGCACAAATTTAACCCCATCAGGCCAACGGTAAATGTGTGAAATTTTCTAGGAAAGTTGGTGATCATGTTTTGGAGTTTAAGAATCGCAACCACGTGGCTTGTAACGAATCACCTTTCATGGAAACTGTTTGAAGGACAAAGGGCACTCATTCAAAGATGAGGATGTACAAATATTAGACAGAGAAAAGAGGTGGTTTGAGAGAGGAGTCAGGGAACCCATTCATGTGAGCATTGAAACCCCTTCTCTCAACAGAGTTGGTGGCCTCAGGCATAGTCTATCTGCTACTTATAAGGGTGTGCTTTCAACAATACGCAGACAAATCAAAAAGTCTTCACCACCAAGACCATAGCTAACGACCCATAGGCCATTGTTCACCTTAAAGCTATGGATACTATTGTCTACCGAACAAGCCTATGCAGGCCATTGTTCATCTTATGAGCCTATCTCAGACCAGGGTGACAAGAAGTCAAAGCTAACTATAAGATGGAGGATGCGTAACTAGCTGTATTCAGACTGATGAAGCTGTTTGGAGGAGCAGTGAAACATTTCTGTCTCTCAAGAAAAAGAAGTCCAGTAGCCATGACTCAACTTCCAGATAAACTCACCTGGATGACTGAGAATCTTCACAGACACCTTTCATGGAAGCATCATACACGTTGGCTGAAATGCTGTCATACAGTTAAGCAAATACAGTAGTTCTTATTTTATGGAAATCTGCCTCTCAAAGTTACGGCAGTTTGCGTAGGTGCGAAACAAGATTCCAGTGAACATTTTAGACCAGGAGAGAATGCCTGAAACCGTTAGACCACATCACGTACATTAGCTTCCGGATCCTAACAATAGTGCTTCCTATTCCTCTTATCTTCCATTGATCGATGGGGAAGATTATGCTTGATAAATGGGAGGAAAATCCTAGCAAATGGCTTGGGGATTTCTCTGCTGGAATGTGCCATTCCAATTGGGTATGTTTTTTTCCTTCATGCAATTCTCTTTGCACCCTAAAACCAGCATCCCCCGGCTTTGTCTTTCATCAGGAAATCCAACAGAGCTCAGCAGAGTCCTGAATCAGGCTGTCTCATCACTGAGAGGCAGGAGGTTCGCCAATGCATCTATCAATTCATTTCCTTTGGAATTGTCTATGTTGTTCATGGCGCTGTCCCTGACTTTTGAACTAAAACAGAGAAACCTGGTTCCTTTAAGATGTGTTCAGTGAGCCGGAGATGAGAGAGACAGGATCTTTCTCGCTCAGTCTGAGAGAGTGTAGAAAAACTCCACTCGGATTTTGTACCTCTCCTGCCTCTTACTTCTCTTCCCCTCCACAAGTAAAATCAGGTCAACTTTTTAAACTCAACATGGGGAACTATTTCCGCAAGACGGCCACTCAACAGTCCTCGGAAATAGGAGCCGTCATTCATGGAAAGCAAATGAAATCAAGATTTACTTGTTCTGTGTGTGGATCTTGGCTTCAACCTCCCAACCTGAAATGCCTCTGATTTTTGAATAAGAATGGTGAAATATTCATACAGCCCAACACCTCCTCTTCTCCCTCCCCCAGGATGCAAATGAGAAGAAATGTCAGAGGAGGCAATGAAATTACTTTGCATTTACAGTATGGCCCTACACAGTAAGCATAATTTAGCCTTGATTCAGGAGGACTTGGTGCGGTTGGAGCTGAATATAGGAGTACAATTTAACCTCCCTTAGGAATGACTATGCAAGTAGCAGCCATGTTGATCTGGTAAGAGGAAGATGGAGATCTGATTATGGGTCAGTAATTTTTATTAGGACTAATTAGAATATGACACAGGAATTGTCCAGCTTTTGAATTTTTCAGATTAGATGTAAACAGACTAGAGCCGTTTGGTTCTTTCTTTCTTTCTTTCTTTCTTTCTTTCTTTCTTTCTTTCTTTCTTTCTTTCTTTCTTTCTTTCTTTCTTCCTTCCTTCCTTCCTTCCTTCCTTCCTTCCTTCCTTTTTATCATCTACTTCTTGCTTGCTTGCTTCCGGTTGTAATGGAAGATGTCTATGAAGATTCCCAGCCATCCTGGTGAGGTTAGGGTCATGGCAACTGGACTTCTTTTCTTATGAAATCGAAACATTTCACTACTCACCCAAGCAGCTTCATCAGTCTGAGAAAAGTTAGTGGTGAGGCCTCCAATTTATAGTTCACTTTGGTTTCACATTACCTTGGTCTGAATAGGCCCGTTAGGTGGACAGTGGTCTGAATAGGCTGGTTAGATGGCTGGGAGTGTGTGAAAGTCCTTTTTAAAAAGACATTGTTGTGTTATTCTTGACTTTTGGACAGTCAAGTTGTCTTATTGTTATCCTTTGTCCAACTGAGTAAACAAATTGTTCTGTTGTATGGTATTAGGCATTCCATGAGAAAAATCCAAGAACTGACTCTTTGTTGCCCCCTAGTGGTTGGTTCTGAAAATGCAACTTGGACGTGGAATGGTGGTGAGAGAGATACAGTGTGCCTGGCATTCCTTTGTTTCAATAGTTGAGTGAAAAACTCCAAAACAAAAAAACTCTTGACGATGAGGGGCTCTAATACAAGCATGTAAGTTTATGAACTACCCATAAGAACTTGGCTCACCGCCTGGGAAAGACAAATTAGCTCTGAAATCATGCTGCCTTTTGTTTGCTTGATTCTTTTTTTAACGGTCTAATAAAGTTATCACCAGCTCCTGCATTTGTGTTGGAAACACTTGTACATTGCCTGAATCGGAGGACCGCAGTTTTGATTATTCATTTTCCCTGCCCCCAATAAATAGCTCAATAAAAAGTAAAATAAAATTCCATAAGTACTGTGCTTCTATTTATCTCTAAAAAGGGCAGGGGAAGGGTGGCCTCAGGCTTACCTAGAGTCCTGTTTTTGGCAGTGTGGCAGTGCCCAGTGTGATGATGGGGACTTGCATGGGCCCTTCTCCTATCATCTGGTGGCAGATGTGGAGGATGCTGGGGGGTCAGGGGAGGTGTGTAGCCATGTGTTCATTCCCTATTTATTCTTCATAGTTACATTTGAGGGGCAAAAGAGTTTCGAGTTACCTGGGAGTCTGACACCCCTAACACCAGTGTTGCTGAAGGGAATAGTGCATTCATGTTATATTTATTATTTATTTTTTCCATTTGTTCTTATTTTGAATTGTCAAATCATTTTGATTTATTGTATTTGTGCTTATTTGCTTATTTGTTCTTTTTATTATGATGATTTGATTATTTGCTCTGACTGATTAGTTTTTACTTACTATTTTAAGTTGTTTAATCTGTTTTTCTCTTTTGTATATTTATTTATTTATTTATTTATTTATTTATTTATTTATTTATTTATTTATTTATTATATTTATTTCCCACTTATCTTTTTGTATATGTCTGTAAACTGCCCAGAGTAGCTTTTTGCTAGATGGTTGTGGTATATAAATCAAATAAATAAATAATAAATAAATTTATTATAACTCAGAAATAGACAGACAGAAGGACAGAAAGATAGAGAGTCAAAATATATGGCGCAGAAGAAATGAAACGCGGGAATGCAGAGGGGAAATGCAAACCATGGTTTGTTGTTAGGCCTGGAAGCTCAGCCCATGGTTTGTGCTCTAAACTGCAGTTGGCGCAAACCATAATCTAGTGGGAATGCTGGAACAGAACTCCTGTGTCAGGCATGAGCCAGCGAAAAAAATGTATGTGCATCTTCTCTTTTAGGAGGCGGAGATCCTGAACACTGCGATCCTCACGGGGAAAACCGTTGCTGTCCCTGTCAAAGTGGTCTCCGTAGAGGAGGACGGGACCGTCAACGACCTTCTTGAGTCAGTCGAATGCCGGTCCTCGGACGAAAACGTGATCAAGGTAGGGCTCTCTCTGGAAAAGCTCTTTCCCCATCAAGTTTCTAGTCCACAACCATTTTCACTTTCCCAGCTGGCAGGGCATGCCAGTGCTGGGGTGGGTTTTGCTAATACTGCTGGTTTCAGTCTCCAGCCCTTTCCAGCTCTGGTGGAAACAATCGAGAGACCAAGGGAGCTGGCCGCTTGATTCAACGGATTGTCCCAGTCTGTCAAAATTTATTTATTTATATTTATTTATTTTTATATTTATATACAGCACTAGAGATGGGCACGAAATGAACAATTTTTCATTTCCGTTTTTGTTTTTTCGTTTCATTATGTAACGAAACAACAAACAAATTTTGTCTCTAAAATGAAACAAAATGAACAGAAACACCAGAAATTTTGTCGTCCGTTTCTTTTTCGTTACAGCAATACATTGAACTGCTTTAAATGCTAAAAAAAATCACAAAAATTGAAATAAATGGTAACGAAACAGTAACAAACGAACGAAAACGAAAACAATTTTTTGCAAAAATTCACAAAAAATGGAAACGAACCAAAACAGACCCCCTAAATGACAAATGACAAACAAAACACCATTTTTTTATTCGTGCCCATCTCTATACCGCACCAGTTTCCCAAAGGGAACTCTGGGCAGTTTACGTAAAACAAACATGCAAAAACCAAAGGTCAAAAATCAAACATAAATGCAAAAACAGGCTTTGTTGTTGTTGTTGTTGTTGTTGTTGTTGTTGTTGTTGTTGTTTGATGATGATGATGATGATGATGATGATGATGATGATGATGATGATGATGATGATGAGAAAGAAACTGTGAGGGTTGGTTAGGGCTGGCTTTTTATAATTCTAGGACTTCCTTTCCCCAGATATGGTGTAGAATCTTCCACACAAACGTCTGGGACCTGAAAATCCCATCCTTAGTGTTCATTATGTTCATTATCCATGAATGACAATGGGATGTCAAACAGTTCATCCCGTTTCCTTATATAGGGAACAAAAGATACCTCCTGCCCTTCAGCTATGGTTCTCCCCGTTATATTCATTCCAAAGGGTTTTTTCAGCCCGGTTTTTGGCCTAACGCTTGTTTCCATCATCATCGCTTGTATGCTAATTCTTCCACACTTAAGATTAACTCCTGCAGGTTGTTGTGGGTGTATCTTTTTCTTTTTTTTAGGGAAATGGCGGTTGTTGTGGAATCTGACACACTGCATAAACACCGTGGCTGGGTTTCCATTTAGCTGAACCGTGGCAGAGCAAGCTTCCCTGCTGGTAATAGCTGATTATAGATGCCTTACTCGGTGTCGTGATCCAGGTAGCTTTGCATCTGCCACTGATTTGGAAAATGGATTTATCCAACGGAGGTTTATGGAATGGGAGGGGGAGACCAAGGAGGGAAAGGATGCTCAGAGTCCATGCATCACCTCTCAATCTCTTTTATTTAGGGGCTCGCAGCTTACAAGACAGACCTGTTCTAAGAGAGGTTTGAAAATGAAAGATATTCTTTCCTGGGCTGGACTCTGGTCGAATCTTGGGCTCTGAGGCTGACCTTTGTAGATCTATTTGGGATGTGTATTTCATGAAATCTTTGGAAAGGATTCAGTCTCGGCACGAACGGATGGGCCCCACTTGTTGAAAGCAAACAATGGCGGACGGAAGAGGGCTTCACATCTCATTAGTCGCCCGATGGGAATGTTGACGGCCAAAGCCCAGGCAGGTCATGGCCATTCACCGGGCTCCGAAAGTCAGAGCTGGGGGAGAATAGAAAACCATTCTTAATGACTGTTTCACCAAGCTGTGGACCGGTCATGGTCTCTTAACATCTCAAATAATTGGGGGGTTTTCAGCTGCCAATGGCCAGTGATGTGTTTGAGCCATTTAAGAAGCGAGATGGTATGCCAGGGTGAGCCAATTAGTGATCCTGGAAAAAGCAAGGTCACTTTTGAGCTGATCACCCATGACACACCCCTGCCCCTGGAAGGCAAGCGATATCATGAGAGCCAAATCCACCCACCAGACGTGGGTGAAACTGACAAACATTCAGCCTCTTCCAGCGCTGGAGGAAAGAATACAGAAAGCAAGGGAGTTGAGACATTTCCTTGACGCTGAATTCTACACTAGGTTATTGGGGATGCAGGCCAGTTTTGGGGTCATAAGAACATAAGAACATAAGAAGAGCCCTGCTGGATCAGGCCAAAGGCCCATCAAGTCCAGCTTTCTGTATCTCAACAGTGGCCCCACAGATGCGTCTGGGAGTGCACGAGACTAGATCTCTGTCTTCTGATAACCACTCCCCTGCATCTGGCCCTTGAAGGACCCCGGTTTTAAGCCTGGAGATGACACATCTCCATCATGGTTTGTCACCTGGGATGGACTTTTACTCCAGGAATCTGTCCAATCCCCTTTTGAAGGTATCCAGGCCAGATGCCATCACCCCATCCTGTGGCAGGGAGTTCCACAGACTAACAACGCGCTGGGTGAAAAAAAACTATTTTCTTTTGTCTGTTCTTCCTCTCCCAGACCTCAGGTTGAGTGTATGTCCCCTAGTTCTGGTATTTTGTGAGAGGGAGAAGAGCATCCCTCTATCCACTTTACTCATGCCCTGCATTATTTTGTAGGTCTCAATCATTTCCCCCCAAGTCAGAGATTCGGGTCTCAAGTCTCAAGTCCCAATATTAAAGTCCCTATAGAAAATAAGCTCCTTGTGACTTCTGGGAGACCTAGAATTTTGTAGGTGGTTTGGTTTCGCTGCCCATTATTTTCTCTCTAGGGAAACACCCACCCACCCACACAGAGAGAAGTACATCCTCACAGGGCTGTTTCCTTTTTCTCTCCAAGAAGTAGGCTCAAGATAGCCTGCAACATCAGGTGTGTTCCAGGTGAGTGGTAATGTAGGCGTGTGTCGATGTGTACTGGTGGGTGGGAGGAACTCCCAAAATTCTGCCTGGGGAATTCTGGGAGAATTTTAGGAGTTGTAAATCCACCTTTGAGAGGCACACTCCCGAGTTTAGGATCTGGGACTCTCTTTTGCAAACCTGCAAGTAGATAACCACTACTATGAAGGGAGGGGGTTGTTGTGAGGAAATTGATGTGTCTAGGCCTATTGAGGCTCTCTGGGGTTTGTGGGTGTGGGCTTACAAAGAAGGACCCCAGAGAGCGACTAAAATGATGACTGGGGTGGGGCACCTCCTTTATGAGGAAAGGCTAAAACATTTGGGTCTCTTTAGCCTGGAAGAAAGGTGCCTGAGGGGGGATATGATTGAGATGTACAAAATAATGCATGGCATGAGTCAAGTGGATAGAGGGATGCTCTTCTCCCTCTCACAAAAGACCAGAACTGGGGGACATGCACTCAAATTGAGGGTTGGGAGAGTGAGAACAGACAAAAAAATATTTTTTTACCCAGCACATTGTTAATCTATGGAACTCCTTGCCACAGGAGCTGGTGATGGCATCTGGCCTGGATGCCTTCAAAAGGGGATTGAACAGATTCCTGGAGGAAAAGTCCATCCCAGGTTCCAAACCATGATGGAGATGTGTCATCTCTGGGCTTAAAACCAGGGTACTTCAAGGACCAGATGCAGAGGAGTGCTATCAGGAGATAGAGATGTAGTCTTGTGCACTCCCAAACGCATCTGGTGGGGCCACTGTGAGATCCAGGAAGCTGGACTAGATGGGCCTTTGGCCTGATCCAGCATGGCTCTTCTTTTATGTTCTTAATGCAGGTATCAGCCCACCTTGATGTACCAAAGCAAACATTCTGCTTGTCATTCTTCTTATCTTTTCTGGTTTGGCCCTTTAAAAGACCCTATCTGGGCAAACCACCTAGAAACAGTGTTTGCCCAGCTCCTGTTTTCCAAAAGACCTCACCTTTGCCGCTCGTCGCTCTGACTTGTGAAGGACCGTCTGACACCTTCCCTTCAAAGGGGACCATTATTTATAGCATTCGGAGCGGAACGGCTTCCATCCCATCCTGCCAACGAAGCCCCAAGGCTCCTGAAGTCAGACAAAGCCCTGTCATTGCACTGCCTAAATGTAGGACTGCACTTCCAGAAGCTTCTGGGTACAATACCGCCACTGAGTTCCAAAGCTTTAGGTTGTCATCTTTTGAACTAACTGTTGAGAAATGTCTCGTTAGCAGGCAGAAGCCTTGATCACGATAACTAAAAGGCTCGTTGGCAACCCAGGCATGGGCTGTAAAGCTCTTTGGATCTCAAATCGGGAACTCCAGCTGGGGGGGGCACATATTTTACTCCCCCACCACCATTCAAGAAGTTTGCAAACAAACAGAATTGTCAGCTTGCTTTTTTTTATTATTATTGGCTTGCAACACCCGCGTCGCCCAGAAAGCAGACAGTATATTTTTACTTAGGTGATCAGTGATCTTGTCAGGTCTTACATGGCTTTGAAAGTCTTCTCTGTGGTCCAACGAAGGCTGGTGACTCCAGTGTGCTGAGATCGAGGTACATCTGTGCTGGATTTTAGTCTGAACTTTAAGGGATCTATCCAAGGAGCTGAGTCTATTTTGCTGTTAATTTGTGGCATCTTTCATGCCTCCTGTGATGCTCAGTCTAAAAATGGAAGAGTTTATCCATGCATCATCATCATCATCATCATCATCATCATCATCATCATCATCATCATCATCATCAATCATCAAATATATAAATAGCTTGCTACAAACCAATCCAAATTCACACCCGTGTCCTACTAGCACCCCTGAGGTCATTGCCAGTCAGAGATCACGAGGTCATGATCTTCTGGTGATCCCATCAAAACATAAACCTTGTATGAGATGACATTTAGCTGATATGTTGAAGGAAGACATCCATTGTGTTGGGAGCAGGACATAGTATGTTTTATTAAATTCCATCCCTTGTGCACTCAGAAGGGTCCCAGGATTAACCAACTCTCTTGCTCTTCACGAGATCTTCCTTAGAGCAGATACGTTCCTTAGACCTTCTCATGGAGACCCCCTTGAGCCATATGCAATACGGCAAGTTTGTTATAGAGTGACCATTTCTGAAATCAGTATGCAGAACTTTGGGCAATGCAAGGAACTATAGCCTACACCTTATCACAATCTAACATGCCTTAAAATAGAAATAAGACATCTCAAAAAGTCTGATTATAGGCTTTAAATTATAGTTTTGAATATGCATTGTAGAGCATCACCCAGTATTTAGAGTTGTATGCTGAAATCCGGTTCCTTAGCCTTATAAGTCGCAAGTAGAGTAGACACCAGTTCTAGAGCAGAATCGGCGAGGATCTGGTGACCCAACACCTTTGTAAATTTACTTTTTCTCCATCTTGGTAACAAAAGGACATAACCGTGGAAAGCTGTTTGTGCTTTTTCTTCAAGCCTTTAATTTCTAGATTCCTGTACCTAGCCATAAGACCTACTGAACTCATTTGTGTTTTTGGCTTTCCATGACCAGAACAACAGCGTTCGGCAGGCGCTTCCTGCCACTTTCTGCAGTGGAAAACCCCTTCGTCCATTTGTCATCTGTCCAAAGTCTTCGAAACATCATCCATTCTGGCCTCATAAGCACGAAGGGAACTGTTGTGTGATAAAAAAGTCGGACTTGCTAAAAATTTGTAACAACTCCTTTATCGCGGGAAAATGACAAATATCACTTGCAGGAGCCGTTCAGACTAGGTCAGCTTCTGACAACGGAGTGTTTTTTTCACACAACTCTTCCTTTATGCTGGTGACTCTTAATTACTTTATTACCTAGGTAATGGTTTGGGCTTCCTTGCTTCAGTCCTTTTTTGAACAGGCTAGAAGTAGATTTCTTTGTGTTTCTCAAATCTGGTCAAAAAGAAATAGCCAAATCCACAGTAGATCATGTCTTTGAAATAATATAATAATTGTGTGTTGCCAAGTCAATTCTAGCCTTTGGGGAGCCTTTTTAGGGTATCCTAGGTAGGAAGTACTGAAGAGGTGATTTATCCTTCCCTTCTCCGGGGCTATCCCAGGACTGTGCAGCTTGTCCAAGGCCACACAAGCTAGATTTACATGCAGGAAGCACAGTGGGATATGGAACTCTCAGACACTGGATATTGTAGCCGGTCTATCTATCACTGAGCTATTTTGGTATTGTGCATCTCACCCAGGGCCACACCGTCAAAGCACAATGGGGATTATTATTATTTTCCAGACTGAGCAAGTTGGGGGTGGGGAAATAATTGGGAAGAACCAAGAGAATGTCGCCAATGGACCTATTTGCATAAATAAGATCACTGACGCAGCACCCTGTTTCTTTAGCAAACAACCCACTATCAAAACCGCTGTGAAGCAAATCAAAGTCAACCTGGGGAATAAATTGTATCAATTTGCACGAGTCTCTGTGAGGAAGCTGGATTTGGATTTCAAACGGCAGGTGGGCAAGCTAGATGGTTTTAACAGCATGCATGACAATGAAATCATTCACAGAATTTTGTTGCAGACCCGGGAGCTGTCTGCAACAAAATTGGCCACAGTTGAGGGCTTCTCTAGGAAGAGTTGGGCATAATATTGGTGGAGTTCGATCCATAGATCTGTTGGGTAATCTACAATAAATTCCTAGGGGTTTTGATTCCCCAGACTGAAATCTAATGGCTATTCTCATCAAGAGTGGGTCCATTCCATTACTCAATGCCAACTCAGTCTTCCATTCTGTTACCTGATGTCAAGTCAACAGTTACGCAAAGAACATTGGTCAGTGAGTCTACTGTAGTCTGGATGGTACATCTGATTTTCAGCTCGTAATTTCTGAGGCACCCTGTAGTTAATGTTGAGTGTGGCTTTTATCAGACAGGCAGGGAACAGCAACCTCTAGTCCTAACATACCCCTATTTCTAATGATAGAGTGTAGGGATGTGAAGAAAACTCACAAAATGCTTAATTTTCTTAATTGTGGCTGACATAACAAGTGATCTTGAGGGGAAGCAAAGTCAGGGAAGATTCCATGCCAATGGGGTGGTGACGGGCTGTTATTTTAGGTCTCTGTATTATGTGCAGATCTAAGGGTAATTAATTATTGTTCCAGCTTTGCACATTTCATGCAAATTGGCTGTGTTGTGTGTGTGCAGAAACCTGTCCTTGCAACTGCAGGCCTTATCTGAAAGCAGCCGGGATCTTCATCACTGACTCTTCGTGACTCCATGTCCATGAAGTTTTCTTGGCTGGAATACTGGAGTGGTTTGCCAGTTCCTACTCCAGGTGCCTACAGTACCTGGTATTCCCTGGTGGTCTCCCATCCAAGTACTAACTAGGGCCGACCCTGTTTAGCTTCAGGCGAGAGCGGATGTGCTCAGGGCATCTAGGCAGCTATCAGCCAAGAAATGAGTTTGGTCTGCCCCTATAACCATGATGCTCCTTCTGGGTTTCATGGCCTTCAGCATCACAGCTGAAGGCCAACAGATGGGAGAATGTGCATCGCAGGTCCAGAAGAAACTCACGAAGAGGACACTAAGAAGCCCACCCCAAATTCTTTTCCATCTCTCCTACATTGCAGAAATGCCTTCCGAAGAGAAACACCAGCCCGAGAAAGACAAACCATCATTTCATGGAACTGAACATGACACTTTAAAGGCATCGTTGTCCAAGCCTTCCCCCCATGCTCATTCCAAGGCCATCTCTTCCTATGCCCATTTTGCAGGCGTGGGTGAATCGTCAAACACCCACCGCACTTGAACGACTTTGAGCAACAATAGAGTGGGAGCAATACTTTCCTGCAGCTGAAGGAGCTGGTTCTTTTGTCCTGCCACCTTGAACTTTCTCAAAGATGGTGGCAGGCTAGCTTTCAGCACCATGGACAGCGAACAGCAGCCATGGCAGTGTGTTTCTGGGACTGCTGTTCCTTCTGAAAACAATGTGTTTTTTTTTTTCCCCAATGGAGATTTGTATACCCAAAAGATGAAACTCTGCCCTTTAGAAATTATGTGGTGGATGTCACAGCGACCTCACCTAACAATCAACAGCAACAAATACTACACGGCTGTCTTCCCCTCTCTGAATATAGCTTGGCTTCCTCCTTTTTCTGCAGCTGCATTGGCATTGATGTTCCTTGCTTTGATGCTGATTCCTTTGTTCTGAAGAACTTTTTCATGCCTTCCCACTGTTTTTCTTTTCTAATCCCACTCACCCTCTTGGTTCAAACAGACAAACATGGCCCAGCCTCCTTGAAATGTGTGTGGCAGCACTCAGTCGGTTGTGGTGCTGTTTCTAACATGAGCTGGGGCTGTCCCCTGAAGCAGCACCCAGGACTTAGAAGGGCCAAATTCTGATTGTGTTTTTACATCGGCATTACACAGCTTTCTTTCACAAGTTTAGAAGTGAGGTTGTTTTCTTTGGTGATACAGTCCATGTTTTGTGTCTCTGTGTGTGGAAAGATTCTTTTGGGGAGAAATCCATTTCAGAACTTCTGAGAGAAACTGGTAGGATCTCCTTCTCCAGAGCTTGAAGAGATTGCTTCTGAAGATTGAAAAGCCCAGGTTTATGAACTGGAACTATGTCCTCCATTCTGAAATGTCCACATCTTTATGGCGTCACAGTGATGGGTTGGCCCAAACTGTGCTAGTTATGGCAACAAACACAACACCCTTGACGTCGATCTCATTGGTAATTCACTGGAATTCAAGAAGTTGATGTTGACATCTGGTGTTGCATGCCCTGTCACACATCTTGGCATGCAAGAGCCAATGCTTACAAAGGATGCTATTTTCAGATTTCTGGACCACCAATACCATAATTCTTCATTTTGGGAGTTCTACCTACCTTACAGACATATTGCAAACACTTGACAGGGATATGCCTTCAGTTAGACTTCATTAAGCCCAACTGCACTCAAGTGTCCTGCTGAAAAAAAGAAAGTTAGCAATGGGATACCAACAGGATACTTGTGCAGAGTCTCACAGCCTTCCAATGTAGGTATTTTTTCGAGGTGTATCATACTGTGGATTTTCTGGACCACAAATACCATAATTGCCCATTCTAGCCACCTTACAAATACTTGAGTATGATGCCCAGATCACACAGCAGGGGATTCTTGGTTCCACTCCTTCCAGAGAACCATTTACCCTGAGCTCCATTTCAATATTACTATCAGAGGGTTGAGCAGAAGCACAAATATATTACTACCATCTCTGCAAAATAGAGTTTGTGACCATCCTCAGATAATTAATATTTGCCCAATTCTCTGCCATTTGCACAAGAAGTTTGGCTGATGGAACTTATTTACCCAGGGCACGGTACATTTTGGCGATAAACGTGAACACAAATTGCCTGCGATGATAGCAGACTCCATCTGTTGTTAGACTAAATAGCACAAATGGTGGACAAAAGAAGAGGTGTCTACAGGCTTTTGTGTGTGGGTGGGTGCTTTAGTTTTTCTGAAGGACAAGAAATCTTCTCCCAGTGAGAATGAAACCTCCTTATTTAGGCCTATTGGAAACTCAGCACGTTAAAAGGGTATCATATTTGCACTGAGTATCAGAGGTAAAGATATTGAAAACTTGGCAGGAGGGTGGAACAGAAGAAGCTGAAAGGAGCAGCTTTGGCTGCCCAAATTCCTGAACGTTGTTGATCTCCTCTGATTTTGGAAGCTAAGCAGGGTTAAGGTTGGTTATTATCTGGATGGGAGACAAACACCAGCCCAAGAATACAAACCGTTATTTCACAGAGCTGAACATAATACCATAAACGCACGCTTGTCTAATCCTTCCCTAAGCATTTTCCAAGGCTATCTCTTTCTATGCCCATTTTGCAGGAATTGGCGAATCTTCAAAAATCTACCAAATGGGACATATTATAAGACCACCAGTAATAGCAAATTATGAACAGGTCCTTATCAGAGAAGGGTCTCCCTCCAGATACCCTTTCTGGTCAAATAAGGATTTGAACCCAGACTTCTCTGGGTCATGCCCAATATATCAACCATTCGATGTCTTCTTTAGGGACATCTCAGCATAGAGCAACTGCAATCTCTAAAGAGATTCAACCTCTTAATTCATTGGCCAAATTCATTGCCATTCACCTGCATTCTGAAGACGCCAGGCAAGAAAAATATGACAATAAGGATGGTGGGGTTGATGATGGTGTCCGTGGAAACTTACTGGCAGCAGGAAACTGTGTCTTAGATATTTCACATATTTTAAAAAACTGTACAACAGTTTTTGTAAGTCCAAAGAGGTTTGATGGTGCAAAACTGAGTCCTGTTGTTATTTTAGCAGCCAGCGCCCGCCTGCAGATGATGTTGAATGAGAAATAAATCACAACGCATGTCAAAACTTCACATTAGTCAATAGCCAGGGGTGCCTTTGCTATGAGCATTATCTTCTTTCCCTTTTCACAAAAGCAGAGCGGAACAGGAGAAGCGATATTGCGATACAGCGCTTCAGGGGTTCTTTTTTCAACCACCCAAGCAGAATGGCATCAGGGCTTTTCTGAACCATTTTATCATCCACCGGCTAAACAGCAGGATTTGTGCGTTGTGGGGGGGGAGAGGAAATCCTGGATGAGGATGATGAGTTTCATTTCATGTTCATAAACTTCTCCCGCGAAGGAAATGATGGCCCGGAGGAGTGGAGAAATGGCATCGATTGGGAGAGAGAGAAGTAGAAAGGGCCTGAGCGATTGCGTGTCAATCAGCACGCCTTGCTCAGTGAGGCAGTTGAAACATGGACTGGATGGAAGTTGATAGGGGTGGCAGGATGGGTTTTGCAAAGAGGGTTGTGTCAACCCTTGTGCTGTGATAGCTAGACCATCCCAGTTCATAAATAGGATGTGGCAGCCTAGGATGACGGCATTACAGCACCAAATAGGAATAATAGAGGAAATTGAAAAAGCAGGATAGTGAGTTGAAATAGAATTGAGCATTGACATAAATATATATCATGAAAGAGAGACTGGGTTGGATACCGGATATGAAATTCAGAAACCAAAGGTGCTTTTAAAAAAGAAGAAGGCAATGCATAAGATAATAAGAACATCTCTTGAGGCAACCCTTGGGCACAGTGAAGTTTTGGCAGCGGGAGGAAAAAGGCAGATCAAGTCCAACTAGATAAAGCCTGTTTAAAATTGCAGGAGTGCTAATATACTGCGTGCAGAAGAGGTTTCATCCGAGCTTTACACAGCACCTGGGAATAGACTCCTCTGGTTTCTTCTTTCCAAGCTGGGAAATATTTTCGATCAATGAACCAAAGTTTATCTAATTTTTAATGGGTCCAAGTAATTCTCAACAAATCTTCAACAGGGGATCAATCAGGATCTACAACACTCCTCTGGTTTCTTCTTTCCAGACCTCAGTGGAGAGATGTGTGGCCCCCTCCCTGTTAACTTTCATAAAGTACAGTGGTACTCCGATTTAAGAGCAGCTCGACTTAAGAGCAATTCGACTTAAGAGCAGGAAAATGTTGGCATGTTAACTGCTGCCTTACAAATTTTAGATATGGTCTGCTCGACTTACAAATATATATTTTTCATTTTTTCATTTTTTAACTTATTTTTTTCATTTTTTAAGATAGGTATCCTGACTTAAGAGTAGTTCGACTTAAGAGCATGCATTCGGAACTAATTAAATCCATAAGTTGAGTTACCACTGTAATTGGAAGCTTTGTGTTTCCTGAATGCCTTCCGCATTGGCCCGATGAGACCGGACATCTCTTCTACTGTTCTTTTTATGGTGAACCTGCCACAGAGACCTTAGGTCTTGTCTTCTAACTGTTTTTAACTTTCTAGCTGTGCATTGAGGCATTAGGGTCTGCCAATAAAGCTGGCATGTTAAAGGAGGTGGCCGACAATGAGTAGGACTAAATGTCGTGACTCAACTGAGCCCATGACTCAGTCGAACAGAGCATCACCTACACTGACTCCAGGCCCAGTCTCCCACATAAAATTAAGCTGCAGGGAAAACATTGGCAAAACGGTTTCCGCCTTGAGTCGCTTGTGAAAGAGAGTGTAATATATCTAACTCCTGATTCTCTTGCACATACGTCTTCTCAGAAGAAGAGAAAACAGGCATAAATATGATGTCGTTGCTTTGTTTTCCAACTGTGTGTTTTGTCTCTCTGCTGAGCTGCGTGAAGATCTGTTGATGGTCCAGGGCATTCTAGAGAAAGCCATACGTTCAATATTTGTGTGTCTCTGGCCCAGGCAGATGAATCCTTTCTCTCTCTCTCTTACCCTCTCATGAAACCAGGGTTTGTAGGTCCATAATATGCATCAGGGACAGCTGGTTGTTTGATTTGGTGTTCTTTGTTTTGTTTTTTGGGGGGACAGCTGTTTGTGGAAACAGATGTGAGGGATTGAAACCATTTTCTCTGTGAGGGTTAAAAAAAAAAGCAAAGCAAAGTGTTCTGCATATGTACCACCCCATACCACTTCAAGTAGTCTCTGGCCGGTTTCCAGTTTTTTAATTAGCGTATGCAGTGTACACCCCCTCCCAGCAAGCGGGGTACTCATTTTACCACCTCGGAAGGATGGAAGGCTGAGCGAACCTTGAGCCTGCTAACTGGGATTAAACCCCAGGTCCTGTGCAAAGTTTTAGCTGCGGTACAGACATTTAACCTCTGCACCACACCCTCTCCCCTTTGTTGAGGTTGATATTTTGCACCAAGCTACCCATTTTCCATGCCGGACCAAGCAGAGCTATTCCCTGGAAGAGCGAGGGAGGCTGTAGCTTTATGGGGAATTTGAAGGCCCAAATAGGTTCTTCTCATCTTTCTCAACAACCAGCTAAGTCTCTCTGTGTGTGTGTGTGTGTGTGTGTGTGTGTGTGTGTGTGTGTGTGTGTGTGTGTGTGTGTGTGTGTGTGTGTGTGTGTGTTGTGTGTTGCATGCTCTTTCTCCTTTTCTCCCCCCCCTTAACAAATTCAAAAGAGATTGGCTCATGGGAAGATTCTGATCTAGGAGAAGAACTATTCATGGAGCTTGTTGTAGTTTGTCATCACTATCTGGGGTTATTTTGGGGACTGTTTTTCAGATTATGGGTGGGCAGGCTGGGTGTCTAATGTTTATGTTGCAAACTGCCCAGAGAAGTGGAAGGCCACTAGATGGGCTGTATGAAAATCAATCAACCGACCAATAAATCAGTCAATCCATTGATCTACCCATCCACCGGTTTGCTTCACCCTTGCCTGGAGACAAGGGATCTTACAGGATGAGATCCCGGGACTAAGCAAGTAACCTTTCCCTCCTTCTGAGATCGATGAAGAAGACACTGTTGTTCAGTGGGTGGCCACCACAAAGGTTGTGGGGCGGAAGCTTTTAGAAGGTGTTGAAGCTTGTAGAACTCTAGAGTTCAGCACTTTGGGTTTTCGATGTTCAGCCCCTGTAAAGTTCAACCTAACACCCAGAGCAGATTCACCACCACCACCACTACCACCAACCCATGCGTTCAGGATCACCACCCTTCATTGGGCACACAGTTCATTCACTGAAGGCCCCGGGATCACTTCTATCTCTAGCGTATGAAAAAAAAAAAAAAGAAATCGGATAACTTCTTTATGCAATGAAGCAGAGATGTTTATACATCCCTAATTCAAGTCCGCAGCTAAGGTAACCATTGTGGTATACACTCTTTTCTTTCCTCTATGGGGAAGGGTCTCTCTCTCTCTCTCTCTCTCTCTCTCTCTCTCTCTCTTTTCCATTCCAATTTCACGTTCTGCTGCAGAGCCACCCCCCTGATGCCGCTCGGAAGCAAAGCATCAAAATGTATGCAGAATATCTTTAAAGCGAAATGAAAGGAAACCTAAGTGGCAGCTGAGCCCTGAATAATTCAGAGCCAGCAGCGTGGTGCCGCTGAGTTGTAACTAGCGCTGCCAGATTGATGACCTCTGTTAAGAGTGAATTAAGACAAATAGAGTTGGAACCTCGCTTGTTCCCTTCTCTCAGGGGGAGGTAGGGGACGTGAAATGGGGGCATGTGGTGGTGGTGGTGGTGGTGGGGAGAAAGTGGCCAAATCCGACCATTAAGGAGCCACGAGAGAATCAGGTTCTAGCAGTATCTCTGGCACCTCGCCATCTAGCAGTATCTCTGGCACCTCGCCATGGATGGAAGCCAACCTGATGGCTCATCGGCAGGGCTGCATTTGAGACAGACAAAGAAGAGCATGGGGAAGTTTTGTCATCGTTGGGAAGCGAAACCCTCTGTCCAAAGTCTTGATGGAAAACACCGTGTGCATAGCAGCATTCATGAAGGTGGCCTTCACATGGTTGTTGGCCAAGGGGATACTCAACCCTGTGGCTATCAAGCCAGACCCTCTGCTTCCTCGACCAACTGGTTTTGTTGCCAGATGTGATTGGATTGCCTCCAACCCAATGCCTGTCCCAACTAAACCCACTGAAATCATTGGGACTGGCCTTGCGTGCAACCAACCAGTCCCACTCATTTCAGCATAGAGGCGTTGAGTTGTAGCCCACGGCTCCTACAATGTGCATCTATTTTCTGATGGGAACAATCTGAAGAGTGGTGAGCAAGGGTCCATCCACACTTCCCGAGGTCTCATCAGGGCACCGGATGCTCGTTCTTCAGCTGAATCCCAGATGTGGCCATTAGAGCCTCAGACAGGGCAATGGAAAATGAGGAATGGCAGTGACATCTGCCTTGTCTACTCACATCATGGCAGCTTCCTCTAACTAGCATCTCTGGCACATTTCCTCAATTGAGTGAGTTGGCCAACAACTATACGATGGGGTATTTAGGACCATCAAATTGATTCTCCCCCTTGAGATGTTGTTGAGTGCTTCCAGGTCTGCATTTCTAAGATGGTGGTGGTGGTGGTGGTGAAGAAGAAGAAGAAGAAGAAGAAGAAGAAGAAGAAGAAGAAGAAGAAGAAGAAGAAGAAGAAGAAGAAGAAGAAAACAACAACAACAGCAGCAACAACAACAACAACAACAACAACAATGACTGGCACAGACCCAAAGAAGGATTAGGTTAGGCTATTTTCAGAAGGGTACAGGCTGGATCAGGCATCTGTTTGGCCATCTTTTTTCAGGCCAGACTGAGTCGGTGAACCATTGTGCATCATTGTTAGATATATAGGTACACACACTCACTCTCTCTCTCACACACACACACATGGAAGCTCACATATGCGGACCAGGCACAAGTGCTTCTGCATGCAGGTGTCAGTCTACCCACGGATGCCTCTGTAGAGGAGAGAAAAATAATAATGTAGGGCAAGTGACAAGCGGTTACCAGGACCAAAGTAAAAGAGAAGCAATCCCACAGAGAGGTGGAGGGTGTCAACAGGAGGTGGACGAGAGAGGTCTCTCTCTCTGGACTTCCATTTCACAAGCCATCAAATGTCTGTAATGGATTTAAGGCCTTCCAGGTCACGGAATGGGAGAGGAAGGCTTTGGCTGTCTCTAGCTTCCCCCCTTGTTTTTTTTTTTTTTTTTTTTTTTTGCAGCTGATGAGAAGAGGCAAAGGCGCGTTTAAGAACAACTGCTGAGGCAGGCAAACCGTGGCCGAAAGAAATAACCACCAAAGCTGGAGGGAAGAAAACAGCTGACTGTCGAGCAGCCATTTAATCTGTTTTGCAGCCGTGGAGCAGGAAAACGCTTCCACCTTGGCTCACACCGCCGCCTGTCGGAAGCGAGGAGAAGGGGGGGGTACACTCGAGTACCATTCCATCATAAAACAAAGTTTGGAAAAACTCTTTGAAAAACAATAATAATCTAATTAAGGGATCCCACTTGATACCTAGTGAGGCTGTTGGTCAGAGTTGGCCAAACTGGACTGGAAAGATCAGTCCCCTGACTCAGTGTAAATGACAGACCCTTGTGCCTGTGTACCACCATAGAATCATAGAATCATAGAATCCTAGAGTTGGAAGAGACCTCCAGGGGCCATCTAGTCCAACTCCCTGCCATGCAGGAACCCCCATCACAGTATTTCCGACAGATGGCCACCCAGCCTCTGCTTAAAAACCTCCAAAGAAGGAGACTCCAAGCAGCATCTTCCACTGACGGACAGCTCCAGTCCAGTTCTTCCTCATGTTCAAATGAAATCTCATAGAATCATAGAATCCTAGAGTTGGAAGAGACCTCGAGGGCCATCCAGTCCAACCCCCTGCCATGCAGGAACCCCCATCACAGTATTTCCGACAGATGGTCATCCAGCCTCTGCTTAAAAGCCTCCAAAGAAGGAGACCATCATGTTCTCCTTCTCCTCTTTCTCTGCTTCTGTCTCCTCTCCCTTCTCTTTTGCTTCTCTTCCACCTCCTCCTTTTTTCTATTTTCGTCTTCTTCCCCTCCTTTTTTTTTTCCTCCTTCCCTCCCTTCTCCCATGGAACATTTCCCATCACCCCCTTCTCTCTCAGGTAGAACCATAACGCAGCTGTTAAGAGTCAAGGGATGGTATGGGGAGATGTGGCAGAGTCCCCCTGTCCTGGAACTCACTCTCCCATTCCCCAGACCTTTCCACTGACGTCGTATCTCGCTGGGGGCTCCGCAGTGGATGCTGCATCTGGTTCCTCTGCCGCAACCTGTCTCCCAATTCTTTGAGAGCCCAACGAGGTGGTGGTTCTTTTGGGCTAAAAATACCCACCATCAACATAACTGTCTGAGAGATGCTACTGGCGGTTTCGAAAAGTACAGCAGCAGCCGCAGCGTGTGTGAAGTCAGGTTGCAGTGTGCCAAATTGGTGTGTGTGTGTGTGTGTGTGTGTGTGTGTGTGTGTGTGTGTGTGTGTGTGTGTGTGTGTGTGTGTGTGTGTGTGTGTGTGTGTGTGTGTGTTCATAAGCACAGGTGGCACAGAGCAACCAGAGCCGTGGAGGGTCTCAACCTCAAGCCCTCCTAAACCAAAGAGCAGTGGATCTAGAAAAGACGAGGAATATCCAGAGGACAGTGGTGGCGAACCTTCGGCACGCCAGATGTTTTGGACCACAACTCCCAGAATCCGAAGCCTGTGCTGCTAATGACAAAGGACACCACTGCCCTGGGACAAATATATCACAACTCAACACAGAGTTTCCTGTTTTTACTGGCAGTCGTATCGTAATTGGCGTTGACTTTAGAGCCTCTGTGAGTGTGTCATTTGGCTTTTGTAGGGTATCCATCCCCAGTTTCTCCTTTCTGGAAGTTCCAACTGGCAAGAAGATACTTAAGAGACACTTGGCTGTGGCTCACCTGGGATAAAGCTCTGAACTGGGAGGTTTTTCTGGCCTAACTAGGCCTCTCTCCCTGTCTAGAAAGGCTCATAAGAACATAAGAACCTAAGAAGAGCTGTGCTGGATCAGACCAAAAGCCCATCTAGCCCAGCTTCCTGTATCTCACAGTGGCCCCACCAAATGCAGCTGGGAGCGCACAAGACTAGATCAGTGTTTTTCAACCACTGTTCCGCGGCACACTAGTGTGCCGCAAGATGTTGCCTGGTGTGCCATGGGAAAAATTGAAAAATTACTTTATATATAGTCAATATAGGCACAGAGTTAATTTTTTTAACATTTTCTAATGGTGGTGTGCCTTGTGATTTTTTTCATGAAACAAGTGTGCCTTTGCCCAAAAAAAGGTTGAAAAACACTGGACTAGATATCTGTTCTCCTGATACCACTCCCCTGCATCTGGTCCTTGAAGTACCCCAGTTTTAAGCCTGGAGATGACACCTAGGAGAAAAGTTTTACCCTTTGTTCACCACCCAGGGTTCCCTTGGGAAAGTCGGGTAGTCTACAAATAAAAACAATAAATAAATAATACATAATGTTCTCCTAGGTGAGATGCATTAGGCTCCTGTAGGGGTGTCTGCCTGTCAGGCGGAACACCCAGAATGTAGACTTGTGTGGTATCTGTAGTTCAGAAGATAGAAATGTAAATGTTACATCTCTGTCTGTTAGACACGCTCAGAAGCTGCATTCTCCTTCTTTCCCTCATTCCCTCTCTTTTTTTCTGTACATCTGCAGGGATTCACACACTGGCTTTTTAATTTGCCACTGGAAGTCTCTGCCATGTTGGTCAGTCACACACATGTACACACACACACACACACACACACACACACACACACAGAGAGAGAGAGAGAGAGAGAGAGAGAGAGAGAGAGAGAGAGAGAGAGAGAGAGAGAGAGAGAGAGAGAGAGAGAGAGAGAATATTTTGTAATTGCTGCAGAAAGGTCTATTCAGAGAATGGAATAGTGTTGAACCTGGCCAGCCCTACCACTGCTTTTGTTCTCTTTTTCTTGTTTTAAATGAAAAATCCCAGCCCGATCCACCTTGCCGCAAAGACCAAGGGGATTTTCCTCCGCTTGGCTTGGTCCTTCCGGGGCTCTCCATCCCTTTCTTCAGTCTGCCTCCGATTTGGGGTGACCTCTCCTTCTCCTAACTCACCTAGCTCAACATGTTGGCTTTCTTCTTTGCTGCCCTTGCGAAACCATCATCTCGTAAGCTGGTCGATGGGTTGGGTGGGCAGAGCTGCCCTTGAAAGGTACATGATGAGCCCAGACAAAGATGGGGAGAAGCAGAAAGGGAGCCGGGGAGGAAAGGATTACCTTAGGAACCAGGCGTCGAGATTAACATCCCCAGCACACAAAAGCACTTCTGAAATCCAGGTTATCTGCTAGCAACAGAAGCGCATTCCTAATCAGCAGTCCCTCAAGAGGTACATAGCCGAGCACCTTCATGACTGATCTGTTTACATGATAGTTAAATGCAAAGAAGAGAGAAAGAGACTATTTTTACAGGGGTTGAGTCCCAAAAAAACCAACGATCTGTGTGTGGCTTTGTAAACAGCTGAGACAGCGTCGCAGAAGCTAAATCTACTTGTGTGCCAATCCCGTCATTAGGCAGAGTGGGACAAGACCCTCTGTCAGCAGATGGTGGGGGCCTCCCTTAGCCGGGTCTATCACCAAGGCCAGTGATGGTGAACCTTTTAGAGACCGAGTGCCCAAACTGCAATTCAAAACCCACTAATTTTTTGCAAAGTGCCAATACAGCAATTTAACCTGAATACAGGTGGCTGTGAAGGGGCAATGTTGGGTGCCCACAGAAAGGGCTCTGAGGGCCACCTTTGGCACCCATGCCATAGGTTCGCCAACACTGACCTAGGCCAACTCTTCCTAATCTTTTCAGAAGCATTGCTATACCTGTGTGTCATGTGGCCTTTCCCGAACCCCCCAAATGAGGCCACCTCTCTCCAATGCCATTGAGTGGCCAGTCTAGCTAACTTCTCGGTCTGGGAAATCACAGAATCCTAGAATCATGGAGTTGGAAGGGGCCTCTAAGACCATCATGTCCAACTCCCTGCTCAAGGCAGGAACCCAAAACCAAAGCAGATCTGACAGGCGGTGGTCCCGTTTTCTCCTGAATGCCTCCAGTGTATCAGGAATTTTGACATTTCTCCTCCATGACTACTACTACTTCTTCCTCTTCCTTTTCTTCTCCTCCCTCCCTCCCTCCTCCCTTCCTTCCCTCCTTCCTTCTCCTCCTCCCCATCTTCTTCTTTCCTTTTGTCCTTTTATCTCATAGCTCCTTCCTTCCTTCCTTCCTATCATAAGCTCCTTCCTTCCTTCCTGAGCTGTCCATGATGGATTCATATGTGCTGTTCTAACACTCTGTCCCTCCGAGAAAGAACTCAGTGGCTTACAGGGCCATGCTCTCCTTCGACCATCATGTCTCCATAGGTTTTTTTTTTCATAAGTTAACAAGGGAGAGGAGTAACCTGGCAAGCGCTCTCTGCCAAGCAGAGCTTTGATCCCTGTCCAGAGTGCTGATGGCTGCTCTTCCCTTCATGTGAGCAAAGTTCACCCCGTCCTGCCATCCATAATGCAGGGCCGTGACCTCTCGCTGTGCTTTTTTCCTGGATGTGTGATAGTCAGCTTCTAACCTCTTTTGCCCTACCTCCTCCAGATTGGATTTACATGCAAAAGCTGGTGGGTGGGTGTCAAAGACCAAGGAGTGGTTGGAAGAGGTGGGGAGAAAAAGAAAAAGAAAGATTCCCCTGCAAAACTTTTTTTCATGAGACCTCATCCTCTTAAAGGACACAGAGGAAGGCAAGGAAACAGAATACATTTCCTAATACAGTGCATGCGATCAGGGGCTTAATAAGCCATTGGCCTAACTAGCCCAAACTCACTTCTTGGACTTCCAAAATTATCTTCCAAGTATCTCATTTTCATATTGGAAAATTTTATTGCCTAGATTCACAGTGGTGGCAAACCTTTGGCACTCCAGAGGTTTTGGACCACAACTCCCAGAATGCCAAACCTGTATTGCCAAGGACAAAGGACTGTGGGAGTTGTGGTCCAAAACATCTGGAGTGCCGAAGGTGTGCCACCACCAGCCTAGAACAATGTGGTCCCCAGCCATGAGTTCCCAGACTTTCATGGGACTAAAACTCTCTGAAAATTTCACCACTGGCTGTGCTGGCCAGGATTCCTGGGAGCTGTAGTCCGAGAGTATCTGGGGGAACCAAGGTTGGAAACCATTGACCTAGAATGACCGAATCATAAGATGGTAGACGTGGAAGTGATCGCAAGGGCCCCATAGACCAGCCCTTTGACCAAGGAAGAAATCCATAGACTACAAGGCCACCTTCTGGGTTCTCAGGTCATGCTGCATGAAAGATTTAACCCAATGTTGTGGAACTTCCTGCCACAAGATGTGGTGATGACATCTAGCCTGGATGCCTTCAAAAGGGGATTGGGCAGATTCCTTGAGGAGAAGTCCATCACAGGTGACAAACCATGATGGAGATGTGTCATCTCCAGTCTTAAAGCCGGGGTACTTCAAGGGTCAGATGAAGGGGAGTGGTATCAGGAGACAGAGATCTAGTCTCGTGCACTCCCAGACGCATCTGGTAGGGTCAATGTGAGATACAGCTGGACTAGATGGGCCTTTGGCCTGATCCGACATGGCTCTTCTTATGTTCTTATGTTCTTATGTACTTCACAAAGAAACACCTCTGTGAGCTCCTGACACAATACAAAAGTAAGGACAGGAGGTGCCTTTATTGGACCACCAGAAGCAATGCAGAAAGAGCTGGCTTTCAGACGAAGCCAGTCATCAGCCTCTCCAGCGATATTTTGAAGACAGAGCGAGAAGAAAATGTATTTGAGAGCCCCCAAAATTCTCGGCCACCATTTGTACACGGTCTGTTTCGGAAAGACGAATTAAAAACAACAACACACCAGACACATATGGACCCATCAAAATGTCCATTCCCATTATTGGCAGTGTTTTGGCAGTGCACATATTCACTGGTACAGAGGGAGAAAAACAGAAAGATAGATCGAATCCGTTACATTTCAGACAGTACTCTGTCACTGGCTTAAATCCCTCTCTCCAAATCCAGGCTCGCAAGCTGAAGCCGTCAAGCAATTATGTATTACCTGTGTCAGGACGCTAAGAGTACATTTATTACCACAGTCCATCCTTGTAATGTATTCCATTATTCACTTCTGGTGTATTAAATTATCCTTTTTCACTTGAAAAGGAATGCTGCATTTTAATATGGAAGAAAGAGCTGCATCGTGGACCGAGGAAGAGGGAATGAGCCAGTTTCAGGGTCTTCAGATGGCAAGATGCCATAAAAATGTGTGTGTGTGTGTGTGTGTGTGTGTGTGTGTGTGTGTGTGTGTGTGTGTGTGTGTGTGTGTGTGTGTGTGTGTGAGAGAGAGAGAGAGAGAGAGAGAGAGAGAGAGGAGATGAACAGGTAGGTAAAAGGTAAAGGTTCCCCCCCGCACATGTGTGCTAGTCGTGTCCAACTCTAGGGGCGGTGCTCATCACCATATTCAAGCCAAAGAGCCAGTGTTGTGCAAGTCCGTGGCCATCTAGCCGGCACAGCTGCAAGGAAACACTGTTTTGCCTTCCTGCCTTTTATGGCAGGACCTATTTATCTACTTGCAATTTTACATGCTTTCGAACTGTTAGGTTGGCAGGAGCTGGGGTGAACAGCGGGAGCTCACTCCACTGCATGGCACCCGGGATCTGAACCACCGAACAGGTAGAGACACCCCCCAAAAATGACAGAAGAAAGCACAGAAAAATAGCAGTAAGAGAGAAATGAAAGGAAGCCGAGTGACTGGTGAAACATGGTCCTCACATTTCTAATGAAGCAATTTTACTATTGGTTTGGTATACTTATATTATGTTACTTTTATACCGCCTAGAGTAGTGGCTTTGGCCACAGACCAGTTGGTTGGTTCTGTACTGTTCTGACCGAAAGCCACCAGGAATTCACCACCTCCATAAAATCAAAAGGCCCCTGCTACTCGTTGCTACCTGAAACAATGCCATTTCCATTTGACTAATGGTAGGGCCGGCTCTGCCCTGGATCTAACACTGAACAGAACTCAGGAGAGAATGAACCAGCAGAAGAATATAGACGCAGCGGCATGGGGGAATATCTACCTCTGTACATTGTTGAAAGCAGCTCTGAGGTCCAAGATGTTCAAATCTTAGTTCTTCTAGTGGCCAAGATGTTAGCTGTTCTCATCCTCCTTCCTCTCATACGAACGACCGTCCCTCTATCCTGTCCTCCAGATCTCTTCTATCAGAAGTCCTTCTGAGGACTCAGCAATGTCTTTTGTGAAGAAAGGACAGGAGACATCAGCACGTTTGTTTGAAAACCTATTACAACAAAACGGTCCGTGAAGGGTCCTGGCAGAGAAGTGGCATGATTTAATGGCCTCAGCAGGTGATCACATTATCTGGGATGAGGTCCTGAATGGGGATCTTGGAGCAGGATGTTTTCCGCTAAAAGATGTTCAAGCGAGGTCTCAATTAAAACCTGGGCTCAAAGTGACAGGGAGAGGAAGGCACGGGTGAGATTTACATGGTATGGCTCCTGATAGCAATAGAATTGTCCCGATACCAAATGAAAAATGTCCAGGCACCAGGACACCTTCAACAGAGTTAAGTAAGGGCGCTTTTACATGACCCCTAAGATCCACTGGCAACTTAAATTTGGACCAGAGATCTTGGGGGTTTGCTCCTCTTGCTGCGTTCCCACCCCTCCACACTCCCTTGCTCCTGTCTGCGTGAGGGGAGGGATTAAAAAGGGAGAAAAGAATGCAGGCTCACCTCTGCTCTGCCATTGGGAGCAGCCCCGGAAGCATTCCAGTCTCTTAAAGGGGCGGGGGGGCAAAAAACAACAACAAAAAAACAGAAGGCGAGGACAGCCCGGCACTCACTGCTTTGCAATCCACATCAGAATTTTTTCACCTTCGGAGACCAGGTACTTGGAAAATGCGCTGAGACAGGCTTAGGTGGGCATGGTCATACTTATTTTTTTTTAAGTCCGGAGCTGGTGGGAAAACAATTTTAAGCTCCGCATCTGGGAGCCAATTGCCTCGGATTTTAGAGGCCGTGTAAAAGCACCCTAAGACATTGCAACACACAATCCCGGGCTTACAAAGTGAAGCTTAGAGGAGGATTTGCTCTTTTTTATGATAAAATATGGCAGTCTTTTTGCTCTGTTAGTTTGGCTTGCTTCTCGGTGGCTTAGCTTTCCGTTCTGTCTCTACTGCCTTGGCAAGGTGGCTCATTTAATTCAATCGGCCTTAGAAAGAATGCCTAGAGTTAGGTTGCATAAGAGTTGGGAGGGGGCACAACAACTACCTAGATCTGTGGCCCCCAAACCGTGTCCAGTGGTAAACCAGGGCACCATCAAACCCAGTCAGGGCTGCTGTGGGTATCTCATGGAACTACTGCTCAATATGGGCAGCCTATCATCCTTCTCTTCCCCTCATGTTGAGGGAGCTGTGGCCAGTCTGCAGTAGGTCAAGGAACGTGTGCGTTGACCACGTATGGGCTCCACACGCTGAGGCCATGGCATTTGCCCAGGGCATGTTACTGTCTGAAGTGAAGAACAGACCGATTCTTGCCCATCCCTCTTTGGAAGCCAACACGTGATGGCAAAGCTGTGCGTCAAACATTTCAAGTAGGGTTGCTTTCTTCTCCAGCATCTAAAGCAGTGGCTCTCCACCTGTGGGTCCCCAGATGTTCCTGGACTGCAACTCCCAGAAGCCTCTACCACTCGCTGTGCTGGAAGGGGTTTCTGGGAGTTGCAGTCCATGAACATCTGGGGACTCACAGGTTGAGAACCACTGCTTTAGATGCTGGAGAAGAAAGCAACCCTACTTGAAATGTTGACGCACAGCTTTGTCATCAAAGCTGCTAGCCGGTCAGGAAGGCCCTAAGGGCCTGCTGTGTCTTTGGACAAATGGTGATCAGCTACCTTTTCCAGGGAAATGGGCAAACATCTTGAATGGCTTTTGTCAAGTTCGGGCTGAATCCCGGAGTGGTTTTGCCACCACTTCTACGGTGGCATCACCAGCCTCCACTACCAGGGGGGATGAAGAAGAAACAGGAATTCTCGGAGATTCCTTGCCTAAGAGGTTCATCTAACCATAAAATCTGCTCCTCTTTTTAAGGCACCTCTAGCTGCTGCTGCTTTTTTTTTTGTGTGGTAAAGCCAGTCACTGCTCTCACTGAGAAAGCTGAAATGCGAATACCTCTCAAAAACCTGGGGGATTCTGCCCAATGAATCCTGTACGGTTAGTAGCAGTTGGAGACTCTGAAGGTAGATTTAATTTTTCAGCCTGCCAGGCAGGTCTTTCCGCTGGGGTTTGTGGGACGGGGGGGGCAGGTTGCAGACATGTAAATTATGCTGCCGCCGTTTCTGACGTTGTGCTAAGATTTAGATCTGATCTGCATTTAAACAGAGAAGTAGAAAACGACATTAAATTCAGATAAGTACACGATCATGCCTAGTCGGGAAGCAGAAATATTAAACATACCAGCATAATGGAACAGAAGGCCTGGCTGGTAATGGATTGTGCAGGCGGTGGGGGTGGCGGTGGCGGGGAAAGAGTTCAGGATTTGAATAGGTCATTCCTTCCAATTGTCAACACGGCAAAGTGGAGTTAATAAATTACTGGGCATGAGTATGCGCGGAGCCTAGGTTTTAACAAGCTGTAATGAATGGGTTGTGTCACCGGAACCTAAATGTGAGTGAGAAGCTTCAATGGGGTGTGATTTATCAACTTTCTGGCCCTGGGATGGGCTGAGCAGGAGGACATAAATAACAAAAGAGTCAGGGAGGGCAGCTGGGAGCAAAAACAACCTTGTGGGAGATACGATTGGCATTCCCGTGGTGCCTACCTTTAGAACCGTGGAGCAGAGGATAGAGATGGAGAAAAGTGGTGTGGGGTGCTAAGGAGAAAATCGGGCTGCATATTTTCTACCCATTGTGACTCAGGCTCAAGGCTTGGGAGTCTGGAGTTAGATGCCAAGACTAGGACTTGGACTTTAGATCCGGACCGCAGATCTCAGAGTCAGACTTGGAACTGAGACCTCAAGACTTGCCAACATCCCTGGTATCCACACATGTTCCTGCCACAAGCACCAGAGCTAGAATTAGTGCTAAAGAAAGGGACAGGGGGACATCTTCGGTAGAATGGAAAAGGAGCCACATCAGTGTGTTCCCTCTTGTCTTTTCTAGATCCGCATGCAGATCAGGACTCTTAGGCGTCCTTCCTTCCCTCTCTGAAGTTATAGCTTGTTTCTTCTTCCTTTTCTGGCTTCACAAGAGAAAGCAGCAGACATGGATGAGTGAAGCCAGCTGTAAGGGCATCTTGAGAAAAGTTTAAAGATTCTAGAGATGCTGCAGCTCAACCATCAGTCATGAACCCCTGGGTGCCTAGGCAATATCCAGGAGGTCTTACTTTTTGCCCTTCAGATGTTTGGTCATCCAGATGTTTTACATTTCACAAGCTCTGTCATCCTGGCACACTGAGTCCTTTAGCTCCAGAACATCTAGAGGGCACCAAGTTTGAGAACCACCAAGATAAGTCTGCCAAACAAAGGTGACATTAACTCATTATTCCTTCAATTCAAAGCCATGGACAGTTCATCCCAAGAGACACCATCAACCAGAGGTTGTCACTCATGGCTTTAAACCTCAGATTATCCTCACAGGTTCTGTACAGAGAGTATTCTTGAGACATCCCAGATGATGACTCCAGTAAACATGTACATGCAGAGTAAAGGAGACGGTGCCTTCATTGTTCTCTAAAGTGTTTTTGAAAATTCAAGCTATTGAGTCCTACAGGTCACTCACCTCCACCTTTTGTTTCCAGGTCTCCGACAGGTGTGACTACGTCTTTGTCAATGGGAAGGAGATGAAAGGGAAGATGAGCGTCTTGGTCCATTTCATGTACCAGCATCTGAGTGCTCCCCTGGAGATGACTGTGTGGGTCCCTCGACTCCCTTTACAGATCGAGGTCTCCGACACAGAATTGAATCAGATCAAAGGGTGGAGAATTCCGATTGTCTCAAATAAGAGGTAGGCCTCACTTGAAGGGGTCTCCGCCTGGTTTAGGCACTTGCGGAGGGAATGTCTTGGCAGTCTGCCATCTTAATGGAACCCTGGACTGAAGCTCAGGAAGATATTAATTTATTTTAGGCATTTATATGTGGTGACCAGTAGAGGTTGGGAATTCCTGTATCAAAAAAAGGGGCCATGGACTACTTCAGATTTTGATCCCATCTTTAGAGGTGCTCTCCATGGTCCTGAACTAAAAGACGGGCTAAAAGAGGAGGTATTGCACTAAAAACAACTTTTCCAAGGAGTTTACACATGTCTCATCCCACCATAGCATTTATCTACGGTGAGCAGTAGAGGTTGGGAACTCCAGTATCAAGAAAAGGGCCATGAACTACTTCAGATTTTGCTATCTTTAAAGGAGCTCTCCAAGGTCCTGAACTAAAAGACAGGCTAAAAGATGAGGTATTGAGCTAAAACAACTTTTCAAGGAGTTTACATATGTCCCACCACCACCACCACTACCATAACATTGGGAGATCCCTTGCCCATTGAATGCCACCATACAATTCTCAACTTGCCCCTGGTACCTGTGATTAGGATGCTGCATGTGTTAAGGTCATCAGGAGGTTCATATATTAGACCTCCTCCAAAACTAGATGTTAGGTGCATCTTCTCCCCTTCTGCCTTCACTGAGCAGATGTCTTCACATCTGCATAATCCCTTCCAGATGGACCCTGCATGTTATCACACATCTTCACAGTGGTGGAAGATCCTCAAAGAAGTGATGGCATCTCAGCCGAATGACTTCTAGGAATACAAGTCAGTGGGGCAATGGAGCTTAATGGCTCTGCTCTAGGTCAGTGGCAGGGTGTTTGTCTTATATAGAGAAGGCCCTGGGTTCAGTCCTCAGTACATACAAATTATAACATCGGGGGGGGGACAAGGACGTATCAAGGAATGAGAAAGCCATCTTTGATTTTGGTCCCAGAGATCTGCTACTGGTCAAAAGAGATGATATAGGGCCAGATTGACAAATATTACAATTAGAGATGGGCACAAAACGAGCGAGTTTTCATTTTTGTTTTTGTTTTTTCGTTTCATTACACAACAAAAATGAAACGAATTTTTTTAAAAACAAAACGAAAACAAAAACAAAACGACCAAATTTGGCGTGTTTTTTGTTTTCGTTGCAGCAGATGCATTGAACTAAAAAGAATGCTAACGGAATAGCAATTTTTTGTTTTCATTTTCATTTTTTCGTTTCGTTACCTAACGAAACGAAAACGAATTTTTTTGCAAAAAATGTCACAAAATGAACCAAAACGGACCCCTAAATGACCAAACGACAAACGAAACACCATTTTTTTGAGTCGTGCCCATCTCTAATTACAATATTATAAACCAGCTCCCTCTGTTTCTATCACCTATCTATCACAGGATGCTGGTGGGCCAGGACTTTTTGATGGTTGGGGACAACGCTGTTCAGCACCAAAGCAACCCCCACCCTATTCCTTCTGGGTGTTGCTGCAGTTCTTAGAATAGTTGAAAGAAAAGAAGGCATTTTCCTAGCAACAGTTGTGTGGTTTTGAGTTATCCCTGTTTGTTTGTTTTTTTTTAATATATGTAGTAGTTTTGGTCACTTGGTCTTCAGCAGGTAACTATGTCCCATTAAGTTTGGACAAGACCCGTTTATGGTGGAGATGAATACTGGTAGAACATCTCCATTGATATGGATTATCTACTGGCATAGATTAGAGGCATAACTCTAGTCTCTTGATGAGTCCCTGCTCTTCAGCATGGACCACTCCACCACTGTTTAGGGCTACCTTGCTGTGCTCCTGTAGGGCTGATCTCTCTCTGTCTTCCTCCTCTGGCAGACCAGCTCGGGACAGTGATGATGAAGAGGATGATGAACGGAAGGGGCGAGGCTGCACTCTCCAGTACCAGCACGCTATGTTCCGTGTCCTCACCCAGTTTGTAGCCGAGCCGTCAGACCCGGGAGGGCCAACCACTTTCCTCCTGGGCTCGGATTGGCAGGTGGACATCACTCAGCTGGTGAGCGATTTCATTCAAGTGGAAGAGCCAAGGATCGCGAAGCTACAAGATGGGCATGTGCTGGTCGGGCAGGAGCTGGGAATGACGACCATTCAGGTGAGAGGGAGAAAGGAATTCTGGGTAGGAAAGAGGGCTGGGTTTGCATCCCCAAAATGGATTTGGAGGACCTTAGCAAGTGTCCTGATTCTGCTCCGTTCCAGTTTGATTTCTGCCCCCATGTCTCCATCGATGAAAAGACACGCGTGAAATCGGGAGCCCCTCATTCTTGGTTATATGTAGGCCAGGCATGTCCAAACTTTGACCTTCCTGATGTTTTGAACCACAACCCCCACAGTCCTTTGTCACTGGCAATCTAAGTTTAGAATTCTGAGAGTTGTGGTCCAAAACATCAGGAGGGCCGAAATTTGGACATGCCTGATGTAAGCCAATGGCCTGGTCCTTCTTTCAATGCCAGAAGGTGAAGTAAGACTAGTTAGGGATCTTTACATGAGGAAGTGAATCCTCCCCCCGAAGTCTAGCTGTCTGTCTTCCGGCGACGAGGCAGATTTGTTTTAAAAATTGGTTTCGCCATTGTTCAATAGCCAGGCATGGTTTCGAGAGTGCTTAGGAGGTTTGTCAACTCATCCAAAACCACACACAGGCATTGAATGATGCATCCGGGAAGGAATTAAAAAAAAAAGACAGACTTTTGAAGATCTGAATGGTGTGGAGGCTGCCTGAAAGACCTTTATTTATAGGTGGAGGAGACTTGACATCTCTTCTTGTCTTTGGTGCGCGTCTATAAACATAAAGAATATATCTGGGGAAGAAATTGAACAAGAGAGAAAGAGAGATTGCCTGCCAGTCAGTCCGTCTATTGGAAAGAAGATGTATTGTCTGTCGCTTGAGAACTTGTCAAAGGCAGCTGCTTTTGAACTGCGGAGAGTTCTGAGCGCGATAACTCGGCTGGTCGCTGTGTGGTTGAACTCACTTTATATAAGCATTGTGGGGCCTGTTGACATAGGGTAGCAGGTATCAGGTGTCAAATACTGGAAGGAAAGTCACAGCGAGGAGAAGCAGGGTTTCCTCTTGATATTCGCAGAATTCAGGATGTAATAATGGGCTCAAGTAAAAGGAAGCTGGATCTTAGTGGAAGAGAAGGGGCAATAAAACTTCCTAACTGTTCAAACAGTACAGTGACGGAACCCATGACCACAGGAGGTGGTGAGTGCTCCCACCCTGAGGCATTTCAAGAGAAAATTTGACAACCATCGGTCAGGCATACTTCGCTTTGAATTCTTGCATTGAGACGGTGGTTGAATTCATTGGTCTTATAAGCTCCTTCCGCTGCTATGATTTTCTGCATTTTATACTATTGAGGGAAATGACTCCAGTTTCACAGGGGTGGTGATGAAAGTTTAAAAAACAAACAAACAGGCAGACGAACTTATATCTGTGATGCTTTCCCTGTTGCTCATTTGGCATTTTCTAGTGTTGTTAAGCTCTCTTGGCTGTGCCTGTTGGGAAGGCAAGATGGAGATCAGTAAAATAAAGACCACTCTTGGCTTTACATCAGTGGCATCTCTCGGTACTGATCAATGTCTTCCTTTTCTCATTCAGATCCTGTCCCCGCTTTCTGATGCCATCTTGGCAGAGAAGACTGTGACCGTGCTGGATGAAAAAGTGACCATCACTGATCTGGGGGTCCAACTCGTGACCGGTCTTTCACTCTCCCTGCAGCTCAGCCCAGGAAGCAATAAAGCCATCTTTGCTACAGCAGTTGCTCAGGAAGTCCTGCAGACCCCAAAACAGGTACGAATATTTGCCGAGTCATCTCTGGATGACCACCTTGTAAGGGATTGGGGTTCTTGCTTTATCAAAGGGCTGGTCTACATAAGCCCTTGGGATTGCTTCAAAGTCTACCGTCCTACGCTTCACTCATGCTAGGTCAGTGGTGGCGAACCTTCGGCACTCCAGATGTTTTGGACGACAACTGCCAGAATTCCAAGCCTGTATTGCCAATGACAAAGGACTGTGGGAGTTGTGGTCCAATACATCTGGAGTGCCGAAGGTTCACCACCACTGTTCTAGGTCAATGGCTTCCAACCTGTGGGTCCCCAGATGCTCTTGGACAACACCCAGAAATCCTGGCCAGCACTGCTAGTGGTGAAGGCTTCTGGGAGTTGTAGTCCAAGAACATCTGGGGACCAGGGTTGGGAAGCATTGACTTTGGGATAAATTATCATTTCTGTGGCTAAGGGAAGTGTAACCATTTCCTGAAGCTTCAGCTGCTACTTTGAGACCCCAAAACTCACGAAATGTTCCCCATTTCAAGTACCCCCTTTTCTCTTCTTTGGGGCTCCATAAAGGACCAGTCTAATCTCTCAACAGCCAGACTGGGAATTCACCTCACTGGTTACCCTGACATAACTTGGCTGGGTGTTGATTTGGAAATAGTAAACTACAAGTAACTAAGTTACCCATAATGAGTTCATAGAATCAGACTCCACCACCCTTTGTGGCAGCATATTCCACTGCCGAACAGCTCTAACTGTCATGAAGTTCTTCCTAATGTTCAAATGGAATTATTTTGGGAACAACAAGGGGGATGTAATGGAGACCTATCAGGAGTCATGTTACAGGTAGCAGAAAAGTAATTTTATTGATGTATTGACTTATCATTTCCTGATAGCTGCTATAAATTACTTTTTCAGGGATTTTTAAACAGAGATGTTTCCAATGATGCGCCTGTGTGTCCTTGATTATTGATCATGTGCATTTTTAAATCATTGCAGAGTAACAAGTTCAACTGCCATTGACGTGCTTAGTAACATGGAGGGTTACTTTTGGAGCCATGCAATGAGTAGCAATAACTAATTACTTCTGGAAAGCTAAATGGCAGGAGGGATTTGTTTTTAAAATATAGCTTCTTAAACTCCGGGAATTCACCTTTGAAGGCCAGCCAACCCCCCAGACAGAGGAAACAAATACAACTCTACAACTAGAACTAAAAACAAAACAAAGCAAAAAACAAAGGTGATCCAAACAGGTAGGGAGAACCAAGCGTTGCTTAGCAACCGGTCCTCATTTCTAAGGCCTACCTCTCTTGCGCCAGCTGAGCCACTGAGCTCAGCTCAGCCTCAAGTTGTTTTATTATTATTAATATAATTCTAACAAGTCATTCTAAATTTATACATTCACACATGCGAAGGCCACGAAACACCTAAATAGGAAAACATATTTTCAGTAAATAGGGCAATAAAACCGAGCATGAGAGAGGCTGCCTTCTCTCTAGGCAGTCTTTCATAAACAACGCAGCACCACACAGGTTACCTGTCATAAATATACAGTGTGTTTCTTTTAAAACAACAACAACATCAGAAGGCTGGACTCCTCTCTCCTTGTTGTCTCCAACTATCTGTTTATTGCTGTGAAATTGGAAGAGAAAGGACTTATGGCTTTCCTTTGGCTGGTGTGAAATTTTACAGCCAAGGGCTCTGTTGCCCTTGTAGTTTAAATCTCATTGAGTGTGGGATTTAAAAAAAAGATTCATAATTCCTTTGCATTTTTGGTTTTAAGGGTGTCAGTCTTCGGCTGAGTTACTGCAATGGGTGGTATTGGGCGGGGGCTGCGTTTGAAGACTGTTCAGAGTCTTTTGGTGGCTCAGAATACCACCTCTTGGTTATTATTTATTATTATTTATTATTTATATAGCTTGTATGCCGCCCACTACCCAAAGGTCTCTGGGTGGCTCACAATCAAAGTAAACAATTCAGATAATTAAAACATCAAATTGCAATAAAATTAAAACAATAAAACATTTAAAGACAATAAATACAATATATTAAAATACAACACTAAAATTGCCATCAGGACCCACAATGTCACTGGGGGGGGCACCATTCTGACAGTAATTCATCAATTTTCAAATAATTGGTTATCTCTAAATATGGCAATTAATAATAATGGCATGCTGTCAAACTCCCCAAATTCGGAGTGGATAAAGAGGAATAGATCTCAGGGTGAAATGATGGGGACTTCAGTTAGAAGTGAGTTTGGTTTCTCTAGCGAAGAAAGAATTCGAGATTGCCTCTTTGACACAGCCATTTTTAAAAAAGAGCTTTCCCTCCAAATTCCTTGTAGAGTTAAACAATCAAGTACACAGAGCTCAAAAGCAGCAGTGGGCCATCTAATCCTTTCCTGATGTGGGAAACTGAATACGCTACCTTGAAATCCGCTCAGAAAAGCTTTTTTTTTTTTTTGACGGCATGGTGCAACTGGCAAGAAACTCATTTTGATTTCCAAGAAATGAATTGTGTCCGGATCCACCCTTTGGGTGGGATGGCAGTGGGGTGGGCAGGTGGAAGAGAAATGAAACCAGGTGGTAAGTGAAAAAAAAACCATTAAAACATATAATCCACCAAGCTTATAAGTATTTTCCTGCCGTGCAGTAAAGATTCATAGTGGGTTTTACCGGGGAAAAGCAAAATAACCAGGATCACTTCTTAATGCAGGCAGTGAGAATTTTCTGGATCAGAGGTTGTTGAGGTGAGGAGAAGAGGGAATTGCCTTATTGGAATGCAAGTTTTATTTCATTTCATTGCATTTCAGATCTTCTTGGACTACAACTCCCAGAAATCCTGGCTGGAACAGAGTGTTAGTCCAAGAACATTTGGAGAACCAAGGTTGGGAACCATTGACCCATAGTGTCTAGGTCAGTGGTTCTCAACCTGTGGGTCCCCAGATGTTCTTGGACTGCAACTTCCAGAAGTCTTCATCACTAGCAGAGCTTGGGCAGGAATTCTGGGAGTTGCAGTACAGGAACATCTGGGGACCCACAGGTTGAGAACTACTGGTCTAGATCAAGGGAAGTGATAGTACCACTTTATTCTGCTCTGGTTAGAACCCACCTGGAGTCCTGTGTCCAGTTCTCTGCACCTCAATTTAAGAAGGATGTTGACAACCTCGAGTGGGTGCAGAGGAGGGTGACCAGAATGGTTGAAGGTCTGGAGGAAATGTCTTATGAGGAATGGCTTAGGGAACTGGGAATGTTTAACCTTTCAAAAAGAAAGCTGGGGGGGGGATATGATAGCTATGTTTAAATATTTGAAAGGATGTCATATTGAAAAGGGAACAGGTTTGTTTTCCATGGCTTCAGAGACTAGGATGGGGCATTGGTTTCAAACTACAGGGAAAGAGATTCCATTTGACCATTAGGAAGAACTCCATGATGATTAGAGCTGTTCGGCAGTGGAAGATGCTGCCACAAAGGAGAGTGGTGGAGTCTCCTTCTTTGGAGGTTTTTCAGCAGAGGCTGGATGGCCATCTGTCGGAAATACTGTGATGGGGTTCCTGCATGGCAGGGGGTTGGACTGGATGGCCCTTGAGATCTCTTCTAACTCTAGGATTCTATTATTCTATGACCTAAGAGCAAGGTTTCCCAAACTTGGGTCCCCTTGATGTTCTTGGACTATCGCTTCCAGAGGTCCTGGCCAACACCACTGGCACAGAGGCATTCTGGGAGTGGCAGTCAAAGAACACTTGGATCACCCAAGATTGGGAACCACTGGTCTAGACCGGTATCGCCAACTGTTGCTGGCCGCAAGAGCTCTAAGAAATTCACTCCTAGCCTGGAGATGGGTTTGAAGCTGGGAGCATGCTCTGTTATTGGTCTAGGCCAGTGGTGGCAAACCTTCGGCACTCCAGATGTTTCAGACCACAACTCCCAGAATTCTGAGCCTAGATTGCTAATGACAAAGGACTGTGGGAGTGGTGGTCCAGAACATTTGGAGTGCAGAAGGTTCACCACCACGGGCTACGCTTTGCTCTCCAATATTGCACCTGGGATTCCTTGATGGCCTCCTGTCCAAGGACTACCCAGGCCCAACCCTGTGTAGCTTCCCAAACCAAGCAATGGCAGGGCATTCAAGCTGGTACAGAAATATAAAAATCTGGACTATGTCTGGCCTGTGCCATGTAGAAGGCTGACACCCAGTCCCAGAAATCTCTGGGGATTTCTGTTCTTCAATATTTTGTATTACTGCTCCTTTGTCCACCCACATCTGCTCCCTAAGGCAGCTGCATCATGCTGCCTAACAGTAGAGCCGGGCCCCGACACATAGCCAACTGACTCTGTCCAGTAATTGGGTTGATTAAGCCTTCCACCTTCCTTTGCTTCTGCCTGTGTTTAATTCCAGGAGACCTGATATTTTAAAAGTGTGTGTTTTAAAAAGAAAAAGAAAAGAAAATGCAATAAATTTATGCTGTTGGGGGGTTTGGGGGTTCTGTTCCCATGCAGAACAGGATCAAATGATTCCAATCACCCATGATGACAGGGGACACACAATTTATTAGTGCTTGAAAAACAGCCTCCAGGGACCCAAGACGGACGTGGCTCGCTCTGAGCACTTCCGCGGGAGACAAATCTTATTACCAATGACTCTTTCAAATCAGTCCTCTGCAAAATAAAATAAAATAAAATAAAATAAATAGTTTGGTAAGGAATTGGATTTCTTCCTTCGCAGTGGCTTGAGGCTGGAAGTCAGTCGGCCTTGATCTGTCATCAAAGCAGCAGGGGTTGTCATGGGAGGGGTGGCGGTCTGAAAAAAATATTTTCGGGCTGTTGGTAGTAGACTGCAACTAAGCAAGGAAAAGGAATTTGCTTTACTTACTATGCCTGTGCTGCTGAGCTTAAAAATAAAACTTTTGAGTCACTGACAAAGGAAATGTGACATTTCAGGGAAGAATCAATAGGATTCTCTTGGGACCTTATAATGGCCAAGAATCGCAGGCTGGAGATCCCTCTACTCAACTGCAGATTGAACTCTTCCCCATTTCCCTATTGCAGAGGTTCCCAACTCTGGGTCTCCTAGAAATCCTAGCCAACACAGCTGGTGGTGAAGCCTTCCTGGACTTGTAGTTCATGACCCTTGTACGCTCCCAGACCAGAAAGATCTTACAACCGGCCTCACCATGTTGAACCATCTAAGGCAGCAGTTCATAATCTTAGTTCCCCAGATGTTCTTCATCTAAAACTCCCCAAAGCCTTGCAAGCTGTTCTAGCCAGGATTTCTGGGAGATGTAGTCCAGTGGTTCTCAACCTGTGGGTCCCCAGATGTTCCTGGACTGCAACTCCCAGAAATCCCTTCCAGCACAGCGAGTGGTGGAGGCTTCTGAGAGTTGCAGTCCAGGAACATCTGGGGACTCACAGGTTGAGAACCATTGATGTAGTCCAAGAACATCTAGGGCACCAAGGTTGGGGACCTCTGTCATAGAGTTAAGAGGAGTCTTTAGCCATAAAGACCCATGATTTTCATTCTTTGGCTCTTTGCTGTACCTAGAACCCAATCTTGGTTGAGTGTATCCCATTCTTGCTGTGTTTTCCTTTCTGTAACAGGAAGCAGCCATCAGCTGCTGGATCCAGTTCAGCGATGGAGCTGTCATGCCCTTGGACATTTATGATGTCAAGGACTTCTCTTTGGTGGCCTCCTCTCTGGACGAGAAAGTGGTCTCTGTTCGCCAGAGCCCCAGATTTAAGTGGCCCCTCGTTACTGCCGAGGCAGAAGGCCAGGGTCTTCTGGTGAGGGTGGAGATGGTGATCAGTGAATCATGCCAGAAGTCCAAGAGGAAAAGTGTGATGGCTGTTGGGACTGGAAATATCAAAGTCAAATTTGGGCAGAACGACGCCAACCCCAATACCAGCGACAGCAAGTGGGGTGCCGCCAGAGTGCATCTGGAGAACCACACCAGCGACCGGCGTCAGAAGACGACCCTGCAGGAGAGATCTCGTCAGGAGGGACCTTATTACAGTTCTTCGATGGGTCAGGAGGAAGCCAGAGGGACCACCACTCAGAAGTCCATTCTGAGCAAAAAAGAAGATCGCGAGAGCCTTCTGGAGGATGACACCCATATGCAAAACATCCCAATAGATTTCACGAGTTTCCCAGCCCAGGTGGACCTCCCGAGGAGTGATGGAGATGGAGAAGACAGCAACCTTGTGGACACCCCCCGAGGCCTCAGTGACCTGGAGATTGGGATGTATGCCTTGTTGGGTGTCTTCTGCTTGGCCATTCTTGTCTTCCTCATCAACTGTGTCACCTTTGCTTTGAAGTACCGCCATAAGCAGGCTCCCTTTGAAGAGCAAGAAGGCCTGAGCCATTCCCACGACTGGGTCGGGCTCAGCAACCGGAGTGAGTTGCTGGAGAACCACCTCAACCTCTCCGCTCAACAGGAAGAGTGTATCACGGCCATCGACCGAGGCATGGACCCAGAAGAGAGCAAGTATCTTCTCAATGCCAGCGCTCACAAGAACCTCAATGGCCAAGTCTTCCGGTCCTCAGAGGTGCCGTCCGCCTTCCCTGAAGGGAAGGAACAGAAGAACGAGCCAACCACCTCACCTACCTCCAAGCGGAAAAGAGTCACCTTCACGACGTTCACCACCATCTCTTCCGATGGCGGTTGCCCCACTGTCAGCTCCATCTTAACCAGCAGTGAAGACGATATCAAATGGGTTTGTCAGGATATGGACCTGGGGGAATGTAAAGAACTGAGGAACTATATGGAACGGCTACACGAAAATGCATAACAAAACAGCAACGACGACAACCAAGCCAACCAGGGACTGTTTGGTTTTTGTTTATGGTTTCTTCATTTCCACTCACCTTTCTGCCTTTCGTTTGGGGGATGTGGGCAAAGAAGCAAGGGCAAGGTGGCCAAATGGGAACAATCAAAATGGTGGATGGTTTGGTTTCAGTGGAATCCCGGGGGAAGTGCCCAGTGGGAGACCGAGCTCCCAAACAACAACTCTTGGCTGTACTCAGTGGGTCTTGAGAAGGGTGTTTGGGTAATATTCTGATGCAAAGCAACCGAGAAAAATAAAATTTGTTTTAAAAAAAAAAAAAAAAGAAAAGAAGAGATAGCTAATAAGACCTCGTTATTTTCGGGTATTCTGGGGGAATCGATGGGGTGAGGCGGTGGTGGTGGGAAATGGCCAAGACAAGGCTCTGATCTTACAAAAGTTGATTCAGTCCAATTATCACTCTTGCAGGGCAGTGGTTTAGGTGGGAATGAATGGAGCTGCTAGAGGCGATGAGCCCTAAGAGACAATGTGAGGAAGGTAAAGGTGCGAATGCAGGGAAGCATTGATTAAAAAGGCCCTCGGAACAAAACCTGCCATGGGTTTCTTTGGCTCCTCCAGCTGTAGACGTAGAAGAAGAGAAGTGGATGTGATGTAGCCATCATGCATGTGGAACCCTGTGAGAATCAAGGAAACAATATGGACAATTCTAAATGGGGGATCCTAATCATGCTTCCTCGGGGAGACAGGCTCAGTTAAAAGAGATTCCAGCTCCCAGCATCTTGACGTTGCAGTGCCCAAAATTTATCTATCTATCTATCTATCTATCTATCTATCTATCTATCTATCTATCTATCTATCTATCTATCTATCTATCTATCTATCTATCTATCTATCTATCTATCTATCTATCTATCTATCTATCTATCTATCTATCTATTTGCATCCTTTGAGCATGGGGAACTCTAGTGTGCTGGAGAGGCAGGGTTGTGAAGCTATAATAGGGACCCTGATGATGGATCAACTCTACCTCTGTGCCATGGATTTCGTAGATCCAGATAGATCGAAGGTGTGTATCACCAGGACAAAAGGGACCTAATCCACGGTGATCATGCTGGGGTCAGTGGACAGCCTCGTGTTAGGTTGACCGCAGGCAATTCACAAGTGATTTTTTTCACAGCTTGGTCACCTGAGGAATTGTGTATCTGATGTATGACTGGGCGAGCCAATGGGAAATGACAGATGGACACTTGAACAATTACCTTTCCACATGCAGTAATGGCTTCACGTGCTACCTTTCTGTTTACATGGGGGATCTGAAGGGGGAAACTTACCTTTTACCTCTCCTTCTGAGGAGCAAGCTTTCTAATATCAGAGAAGTTTGGAGGCATGACTTTGGTAGACATGCACGTTGTTACAGTAGGACCCCCGTATCCACTGATTCATTAACCACTGATTCGGTTAGCCACGGTTGATAGAGGAAAAAAAAAGATTCAGCAGCCATGAAGCAAGCTACTGTCACAAACAGCAGCAGTAAAGAAAGGTACAGTTGTAAAACAGCAGCCATAAGGCAAGCTAATGGGAGGTTGGCATTCCATCTTATCTGCGTTTTTCATTATCCACAGGAAGGGTGGAACTGATCCTCAGCAGATACTGGGGTCCTACTGTACTTGATCTTACAGGCGTCATGTACTATCCTTCGGTTTACATAGGGGTCCTGAAGGAGAAAGCTTACATCTCGCCTCTCATCTTGATGAGCTAACTTTCTAATTTCAGAGAGTTTGGGGTGTTTCAGGCATCCAATGATGGCTGTGTATGGAGACACATAGCTGGCAGGGGTGGGAAACGTGGAATCTTTTAGAAGTACAGCCCCAAATAACTTTCTAATCCCCCCTTCCCACCGAGTTGGTGGGCAATATGCCTCATTTTCTAGGGATTGCTCACCAACTGAAAATATATATATAATTGCTAGCTAATAATAATCTGCATTGATCCAGAAAATGAACTTCGAGGCAGCCGAAGGATTCAATTTGGGAACAAGAGTTATTTTCCCCATCAAGCAGGCTATGAAGATGAATGGACTTCACCCACTCGCAGTGCTGGGGTAAGTAACTGCAGAAAATACTTTCACACTTCGTTTAGGTAATAGATGAAACTTTGATCAAGCAAGGCAGGAAACGAGGATTTGGCGCGTTGAAGCCACAAGCTCGGTTTTCGGCTCACCGCCATTCCCAAGGGGTTGGAAGAAGTAAGGGGAAGAAAAAAGGCAGAATGAACTTGCAATTTAACTGCAGCATAAGGCTTGGAAACTTTTCAGCGTGTTTGTTGGCCTTGTCATTGGGCAAATGTGTCATTTGGGCTGAAGGGGAAAATCCCCTGTGTAGCTTTCGATAGACCTTTAAAGGAGCTGTCCATGGTGCTGAATCTGTTTTGGAGGTAGGTTCCCAGCAACTTGGGGATAGGATTCAGCCCAACAGATTGCTTTTTAACATTCAGCTTAAAACCCGGAGCTGCTTCGCCAGCCCCACCAAAACAGGGATGGCTGGCCTTTGTGGGGATATTGGGAATTGGAGTTAAAAGGGCCCGAGGTGGTGGGTGAAGATGAGCAGAGGGGGAATGAGTCATGGCAGGTCACGCTCCACAACTATTTATCCTGTTGCCTCTAATGCAATCCTTTCACATTCCCATAACTCATCATAAGAAGACGCCTGCTGTTCCTGGAGCAGCATCCAGTCTGATTTCCTACGGGCGCCGCAAACAATGGGATGAAACACCCACCTCGATGTGTATCTAAATATGACAGAGGACAAGGATGGGGGGGAGGCATGAATAACAGCTTGGTTGTGAAGTCTATCTGATTGAAATAAGTGCCAAACACACCACACCGCACACAGAGACACGGACACAGACAAACACAGAGAGAGAGAGAGAGAGAAAGAGAGAGACACGCCAGGAGGAGCGTTCCGACAGAAGAGTGAAAGCAAAAGGAAGTCATTTTTGTCTTGATTCTAATACCCCTCTGCCCCCCATTCCACCCACTGAGCACAGAACAAAGGAATGGCGGGTGCCTTTTTGAAGTTGCCTTTAAGCAAGGGCCATGGACACAGTCTGGCCGAACCAGTCTGAAATATCTCAGCTGCACCATGTCTGGCATCCACTTCCTTCCTGCCAGGTGGCTCAGCTCCGCCCTCCATCCTTTCACCTGGGAAGGTTTCTGTCTGTGCACTGAGGAAGAGAGCAAAGGTGCCGAGCTGTGTCATATGAAAGGCGCCTGAGGGGGGGATATGATTGGGATGTACAAAATAATCAAGTGGATAGAGGGACACTCTTTTCCCTCTCACGAAATACCTGAACTAGGGGACATCAACTCAAATTGCTGGCTGGGAGAGTGAGAACAGACAAAAGAAAATATTTTTTCACCCAGCGCGTTGTTAGTCTGTGGAACTCCCTGCCACAGGATGTGGTGATGGCATCTGGCCTGGATGCCTTCCAAAGGGGACTGGACAGATTCCTGGAGGAAAAGTCCATCACAGGTTACAAACCATGATAGAGATGTGGAATCTCCAGGCTTAAAACCAGGGTACTTCAAGGACCAGATGCAGGGGTGTGGTATCGGGAGACAGATATCTAGTCTCGTGTGCTCCCATAGGCATCTGGTGGGGCCATTGTGAGATCCAGGAAGCTGAACTAGATGGGCCTTTGGCCTGATCCAGCAGGGCTCTTCTTATGTTCTTATGTTCTTAATTGGCTGGGATGACATGCAAACGTTTACGTGGCCTCTGCCAGCTCAACTTATAGGGCCATTGGGTAGACATCTGGGTGCAGCGCCAGCTGTTGGGGTGTCCCCTCCTGTTCCTCCTTGAGAAGGGCTAGATGCAGGGATCCATAAGTTCTCTTCTGGCTCTGCCCTTCTAAATTTATCATTGTTTTCTCCCGATTCCACAACAGAGTCCTGTTAAGCAACCCCTGTCGCCCACACAGGAACGTTCTTGGCTTGAACCAATGATGGTCCCGGGACAGGACCTGGCAGTACCATTAGGTGTGTGTGGTACAGCAGACATCCTGAATGGCCCATAAAGGATGCTTTTGTGGCATACTGCCTGCCTTATAACATGCAAGACCCTGGGACATGGAGGGTGCAGTTCTGTTACCACCATCAAGTAAAGTTCCATCTACTTTAGTTGGTTTCTGTGTGTGAACTAGCTAGGCCTGCCATTGTTTGCATCCTACCCACCACCACTGCAGCAACCACAATCCACCAGAGATCCCAACCTCTCAACTAGACTTTGTAGCCAAGATACCCAAGGCCTCAGAGGGGGTGCAGTACACACACCCAACACCGACATGTTCTTCCCTGCAGCCGTTGGGATGGGAGAGAGAGGTTGAGACTTACTGAACTCCATGGGAGAAGCCTCAGTTGGGTTTGTTCATCACCTCCCTTCTGCTCGTGTCTTAGTCCAGTGTTTTTCAACCACTGTTCCGCGGCACACTAGTGTGCCGCAAGATGTTGCCTGGTGTGCCGTGGGAAAAATTGAAAAATTACTTTATATATAGTCAATATAGGCACAGAGTTAAATTTTTTAACATTTTCTAATGGTGGTGTGCCTCATGATTTTTTTCATGAAACAAGTGTGCCTTTGCCCAAAAAAGGTTGAAAAACACTGTCTTAGTCTACCGTTGGGCTCTACATGCTCGTCTTGATCTCCGGGTCTTGTCAAAAGCTTGGGGCAATCCCAACGCAGTCCCTTGACAGGATAATAAGAACTAAAAGCAAGCTGGGAAGAAGGTTGCTGTACGTGAAAGAGGTGTCACGGGCCTTTCTCATCACACCTCCATCACATTTCCACGGCTTTTAGTTCATTCTCTTCCAGCCAACTCTTCATCTGTTGCCAATCTCCGCCGCCGCCGCCGCCATCCACCCATGCTCTTCTCCTCTCCTCTTAATTGTCCCTTTCACCCTGCTGGTATCATTCGTCCAGTTCATGTCCAATCAATACCTTTCCTCTCAGCATTTGGCATTCCTTCCTCCTGCCCATCAGCCGATCCAAGGTCATTGCAACCCTTTCTTTGTCTCAGTTCTTTTCAGCAAATGGTATTAAGCTGCCATGTTTCAGCTCCCGGGGGGGGGGGAGAATAATTCGTGATGGGTGGGAGGAAAAAACCCTCCTCCTTCAACATGGTCAGTGTGCACACCATGGCATTGATTTGATTTACCGCTGAGCCCGTTTCCCACCATGTACAATAGGTACTTTAACATTGCGCAATCTGCCAAAGGGGCAAGTTGGCCATTTTTGCAAATGAATGTCGACAGGGCACGAGGCCAGCTCCTTTCCTCTCCCCTTCTGGGATTAATGGCTTTTTAATTGGGATCTTCTCTTCCAACAAAACATGGCAGGAGCTCGGGTGAAGGTTGCCCAAACATGAACTGGATGGCTTCCCAAGGCGGAGGCCCAAGTCTGTTGAAAGGGTGCTGGGCATGGAACAGCAAGAACATAAGAACCTAAGAAGAGCCCTGCTGGATCAGGCCAAAGGCCCATCTAGTCCAGCTTCCTGTATCTCACAGTAGCCCCACCAGATGTGTCAGGGAGTGCATGAGACTAGATCTCTGTCTCCTGATACCACTCCCTTGCGTCTGGCCCTTGAAGTACCCTGGTTTTAAGCCTGGAGATGACACATCTCCATCATGGTTTGTCACCTGTGATGAATTTTTCCTCCAGGAATCTGTCCAACCCCCTTTTGAAGGCATCCAGGTCAGATGCCATCACCACATCCTGTGGCAGGGAGTTCCATAGACTAACAAGCCCTGAGCTATCTGCTAATCGGAAGGTTGTAACATTGACCATGAGATGTGTGAAAGGGAACAGGTGGGCAAAAGATGAAAGAGACCCTGCCAAAGTCTCATATAGGAAGAAATATCCGCTTGGGACTTTCCTGAGCATTTTCCAGCATCCGCCTTGAGACCGACCGTGCCATCACAGAGAACCAGACCCAGCTCTACTATTTGGCAAAGGGAGAACACTGCCTCAAACTAAGCCTGGAAGCTTTCTAGGTGTGGCCTTCACTCCCAGCTAGACTACATTTATTTATTTATTTTTACAACTTATATGCCGCCCACTACCCAAAGGTCTCTGGGCGGTGTACGATAAAAAAAAAATAAATAAAGCAGTTAAAACATAGAATATCAATAAATAATTAAAAACAATAATAAAAACCTTACACTAAAATCATTACACTAAAATTGCCATTAGAGGACCCACAATCTATATTGTGTCAATTAAAACATCTTCCGGAACAGGAAGGTTTTTCCTTGGTGCTGAAATGTCATCAATGCTGGCGCCAGGCGGGTCTCACTCGGGAGGGCGTTCCATTAGGTATCTGTGAAGATTGAAGAAGCCAAGTAGCTCCCTCAGAATAAGGAACTACAGGATCTGTCATCTGATAAATCATCCTTATAAAGTCTTTGTATTTTGCGGCCTTGCGTGGCAGCCTTGCTCCGTGTGGAAATATGTGCAGGTCCCATGTCTTTGGAGAGATGTAACTGGACCTGTTCCAAGATCCCTTCCCAACGTGCTCCCACAAACAGCCTTTGACTTTCTATTGTCTTCTGCAGAGCCCCAGGTGGGGAGTTCGATTCCCGCTGGGACTCCTTGACAGACTGGACTCCATTAAACAACTGGTCCCTTCCAGCTCCACAATCCTAAAACAGCAATAATGCCGGTGGTGCATTGAGAATTTTTTTTTCATAAGAGTTGCCAACTGTCATGTGGGACTGCTTGGAACAAAGCCGGGCTTTTGACGAGATTACATTTCATTTGTATTGACCATTTAGGCCACGAAGTCGGGTTTATTGTCCTTTCATCTCTAGCCTTAATTCCTTGTTTTTGTTTGGTGTGCGGGTGGGTTTTTTAAAACTGTATTTTTATTTTTAATGCATCTTATGACACTTCCTCACCCTCCGACCCCTCCGTTCCCGTCTCCTCCTTTGCCACTGATGTGTTCACTTATTGTCCCTTTGAGAAGCTCAGGACCGCTTGCCAGATTGAGGCGGCGCTCAAGAAGTTTAATTTTCCTAATGCTTGCTGGAAATCTGCTTTTCGGAATTTGCAGGAATATGCGGCTAAGGTTCTTAGCCTGATCGCTTCAGAGGGGAAATAATGGGAGTGAGCTGTCAGCAAAGCTGAATGGGGCTCAGAGGGAAGAAAATTGCCCAAGGAGAGAGGATATATATATATTCACCCCCTTCCAAAGAGGAAAGTGGAAAATCTGCTTCTGCCCAAGACCAACTTGGTTCCAGAGAAATTGGGGAGTGAGGGAACACATTCCAAAGGTTTAATAACGGAACCCCAAATACGCTCATGTTTAGCTGAATTGTCTTACTAAATTAGTAACTAAGCCTTAACAGGAATTACGAGATGGCAAACAGGGATGAAGACTTGCTGTCCATTTGGACTTCAGTCACACTGGTGGCTCGATTCACGTTTGACGTGAGTTTATTTCCCATTGATTTGGACTCAAGTCGTAATTCAGAACTCATCTCCCTTTGTCTGGTCAGGGAAAAGCTTCTTTTTTTTTAAACAGGAGCTCAGACTTGAGACCTGGGACCAAAAATGCACACCCAGCAACTTGTCAACCATCCCTGCTGTCAAGTCCTTTCCAACTTAGGTCAACTTGTCTCAGATTGTTATAACAATAACATCTTGTTCTCTTCTTCTTGGGGTGTATATGTGTGCACTCTGGAACCAAGGAGCTTGCCCAAGGCCACTCAGGTTGGCTCTTTTCCCAGAAGGCAAGGAGGGAAATCAAAATCCTGACCCTTGGCCCTGCAGGCGGGGACTCCAACCCACTGGGCTTTCTGAACACCCAGAGGCATTTTGAGCCTTTAGAATGGGAGGGGGCAGAGATGGCCAAATGATCGCATCATGCCAGAGAGTCTCATATCCTTTTGAAGGGAATCCTTGAAGGCCAGCCAAGGACCTCAGGTGGGTTCCAGAGTTTGATGTTCTCCACATATGATCTCCACCGTCTCTCATCTACTTGGAAATCTACCCAAAGGGGGTAAAGCCCTCCTGTCCTCTGTCTCTTCCTTCGTTGTTTTTCTCTCCCAGTTTGAAGGATGACGTAACAGTGGTGATCCACCATCATCATTCAACACCGCCTTATGGTTTTCCTATTCTGTACTGTGTCAGAGGGACACCTTCACCAGTGCCCATCCATCTTCCCTGCCTCCAAATGCTTGCACAATGGTTATTGTTGTCGGCGGGCCTCAGAACGCGCTCTTTCATTATTCACTTCATTTCTTTTGATACAATATTTGGAGCCACTCCATTAAATTTCCTTTCAGAACATCCTTTCTCCCTCGCCTTCCTGCCCTCCTATCCTCGTCTCTGCCTGGCTGCTGCAGATAATGTAATGACCATAATAAACAACCGGCAACTTGCCTATTGCAAAGGAGGCAAGACAATGGTTTTTGTTTGATGTATTGATCATGGGTGGTTTCTGACTTTCCACGGGAGGGGAGAGGCAGCTGGTGTTAAACTGCTAATTTCCAAACCCTTCAGTTGGGCACAGGTTTGAATATATACACCAATTCAATGTTAGATTAGGTAGCAATTCATATGCATGTACGGAGAGACGGAAGGATGCCACCTTATTTGTGGCTGCATCAAGAAACATAGCATTGATTGATTGATTGATTGATTGATTGATTGATTGATTGATTGGTTGGTTGGTTGGTTGGTTGGTGGGTGGGTGGGTGGGTGGGTGGGTGGGTTGGGTTGGGTTGGGTTGGTTGGTTGGGTGGGTTGGGTTGGGTGGGTTGGGTTGGTTGGTTGATTGGTTGGTTGATCATTCACTCTTTCACTCATTCATTCATTTGGTTTATATATACCCCATCCGGCTACTAAGGCCATTCTGGGTGACCCACAACAAAATAAACAGCAATTTCATATTAAATCATATTCACAAAACATAACAATCATAGCAAAAATATCAGAAGAAACTTAAGGTAATGCAACATAAAAACAGTTGATAAAAGCAAGATGGCAGAACTGGTCATTTTAAAGCTGAAAGAACTTCTGTGCTCTGTTGATGTCATGTAGTAATAACAATAATAACCTTTGAAGTGTGGAGCTGGGAAGGATGCTCTTAATCATGGAGTCCCTCTCTTGTCAAGGAGGCTCAGTGGGGAATCGAACTTACAACCTCTGGCTCCACAGCCAAAAGCCTAAAGCACAGAACTGTTGAGCTGGGATCTGAACCCAGGTCACCTGAATCTCAGTCCAACAGTTTATCTACTACACCATACTGGCTCTTTGTGCGTCAACTGTTGTTGTCATGTGCCGTCAAGTTGCCTCCGACACACGGTGACCTTATGAATGAGTTATCTCCATGTCCCGTCCTCAACTGCCTGTCTCAGCTCTTGCAAATTCAAGCCTGTGGCTTCCTTTAAGGAGTCTGCCCATCTCCTATTTGGTCTCCTCTCTACTGACTGCCTCCCATCTTTCCAGCCGTTATTGTCTTTCTCCAGAGAATCCTGCCTCCTCTTGACCTGCCCAAAGTAAGACAGCCCCAAGTTTTACCACATTTGCCTCCAGAGACAGTTCTGGCTTGATTTGATCTGGGACCCAGTTGTTTGTCTTTCTGGCTGTCCTTCTCCCCGCAAAGCTCTTCTCCAGCACCACAATGGAGGATCCGTTTTCTTCCAGTTGGCTTCCTGAACTGCCCGGGTTTCGCATGGCGATCAGAAATATGGGAAGGTGGTTGATGTCGGACTTGGTCTCCGGGGACACATCCCGACACTTGATGATCCCACTGTCATTTTGCTTCACAAGGACTTCAGAGAAAGGCAATCGCATAATTGTGGTTTGTAGGAGAGAGGGATGAGACTGGAGCAAGGGGGCACCCCGTAAGGTTCTTGAGAAGGATTTAAGGCAAAAGGGGCAGGGAACAGGACAGGGCCAGGAGGCAACTGAGAGTCAGCTGGGCCAGCTAATCTTTGGCTAGCCAACTGAAGGTGGAGAGAGGCTTGGGGTCAACTGAGGTTGCCGCTTGGCTACCAGGGAAGGGAAGCCAGATGTAGAGAGCAAGCCCCCTCCTTGCAGCCTGGCCCAGCCACCTCCTGTCCTTCCTTCCCCTCCTCCCAGCAGCCCTATACGTCTTCCCCCAATGAGGTATCAGCAAGCTGCCAAACCATGTCCTATTTCAGCTCCTTAAAAAAAGAATCCTAATTGCTACATGGATGGAGTCCTCCTTTAGGGAGAGAGGGAGGGAGGACGCATGGGCTGAATGACTGCAGAGACCATAAATTTAGCAAGGTCAGTAGGATTATTGTCAGTTTGGTCTGCATCGGTTCCATCCCCCCCCCACCTCCACATGGCCAACACAACTCACTATCCAGGCCCAGCCTCTTAATTTACATTTTGGCAAGAGCCTAGAGCGTGTGTGTCAAACAACCACGCTCTTTTTTTTATCATTATTTATTTTGGACGCTGGCCATTCGCAGCGACCTGATTTGAAGAGTGAGATCATTCCTTGCCGTCGGTCAGCTCTTGATTCCTGCCTCGCCTGCCTTGGCTGTCCTGAACAAAAGAGATGAGAAGAGGCACCGTTGTCATCCATCCGTTGGGGGTTGGGGCATCCAACGCCAAGACCTAGACAGCAAAGTTGGGGGGGAGGGGGATACTGTAAGCTGGTCACAGAAGCCCGGACAGCATACAGAGCACAAAATGACCACCACTGTGTTGTGAAGTGGGTGACGTGCTTCCTCGTTCTGCTAACAGTTCCACCATTGGACATCTGCATTCCCCAGGACGGGGCAGAATAAGAAGCCCTGGGGAATACCATTCCCAGGGATCCCAGCTGCCAGAGGTGATTTCCCAGGGATCCTGCATACAAACCATCGGCGTGAGGGGCCCTGCCAACAAGCCAAGTTCATCAAGTGAATGACGTGCATCCCCAGTCTGCTTCTGTCTCACCGATGGACTTCTGCATTTCCAAGCAAGGAGCAGCATCAGGAACCTTGAGATTGTTAGTTCCCAGGGAATGCAGCAACCAGGGTTGATTTCCCAGGGGCCCTGGTGTCTGTGCTGTTATGAAGACCTGGGAAGCATTGTTCCCAGGGCACCTGGCATCCAGACTTCCCTTTCCCAGGGAGTCTAGGTTCTGCATCCTTCCTAAACATGAAACAAGAGCATAAGGCTTCTTGGGATTATTGATTCCCAGGACAACCAGCTTCTCAACTTTATTTTCCAGGGACCCTGGTGTCCATATTATTCCTGTATATGAAACACAAGCATAAGGACTGTTTATTCCCAGGGCACCCAGCAACCAGGGTTGATTTCATAAGGACCACGGTTTCTGCGCTCTCCCTGCACATTAACCAGCAAAATAAGGAGCCCTGGGAGTATCGGTTCCCAGGGCACCCAGAATCTCAACTTCATTTTCCGGGGACCCTGGCTCTTGCTGGATAGATGTAGAGATGGGAGATAATTACCGGTGGATCCGTCCTGTTTCAAATGTCCCAAAATGCACAAGTTCCATTCTGCAACTTGGATGAGTTATGCCACGAGGGAATATATCTGCATATTTTCTTTTGCTCTAAATAATCTGCTCTGAATATTATCTCTTACCAAAGGGCAGATCTGATTGCTTTTTAAAGACACCATTAGTGCTAGTCGGTAGGGAATGTTCAACGTGGAACAAAAACAATCACTTCCCAGTCTTGGGAAATGAATCTGACTTCCAGATTTCCGAGTAGGGGAAACACACATGCACATATACACTTCTGGGCAAAATTATTTAGGAAACAGCACTTGTTCTTCAAAACCTCCCCAAGGCAGCATCCCACTTTAAAAATTCCGGAAAACAATCATGTAGACAAATAAAGAACAGAAGGCAACCCTCAAAACGCAAAGGAAGAGCGGTGTTAATGGCAGTTAAAATCATTCGGAAAGCCAAAGGGGAATAAAGAAAGATTTTACCAACTTAAAGCTGAATAAAGACACCGAGAGTTGGATACAAGAAAGAAAGGAGGTTCACAACAGTGATGCGGTCAGAGAAAAAGGTCTCTCCCCTACCTCCGCCACCCTCATTTCTCATCTCTTGGTGGGCCTTAAAAAAGAAGCTGTGGAAGAGCTCACAAACAGGCATGTCTACATGGGAGGCATTCAACTGGCATTGTGCATCTATGTTTTGATAGGGGTTAACATGTCAGGAACTTCCTGTTCCCCGGGATTTCAGCATCCCCGTCAACTGCGGGACAACACCGTATGGCCTGATGTCTCTTCTTCCTCCTGATATTTCCTTGCTGCACTAGAGGGTAGCCCGGTGTCACCGCGGGCCAGTAGCCGGAGGAGGGATTACGGGCGAGGACAAGCAATGGAGCGGCCAGACGGGGACCGGCTGTGCCGCAAATGCATGTTCTCTCAGACCTTTCTCGGCGTGCAAGTTTGACAGAGCACATCTCCCGTCGGGCTGTTAATCCCAGGGCTGTTAATCACACCTCTGTGGTGGCGGAATGGAGTTCGGGGCAGGTCAACGGCTGGTTTAATAGCTGGCTTCCGGGGAGAGAAGGCCCAGGCTTCTTTGAGAAGACCCCAAATTGTTGAAATTTTGGACGCTTGAACTAGCCTGTATGATAATTACGGATGGGGTGCAACAATTCCTCCTTCCTGGAACGCAACTTGACTTACCCATCCCTTAAAGGTGAAGGTTCCCCCTGCATATGTATGCTAGCCGTGTCCGTCTCTAAGGTCCGTTTCTAAGCCCAAGAGCCAGTGTTGTGCACATCTGTGACTGTGTGACCGCCATGGCTGAATGCATTTCTGTGCACGGAGCGCTCCTTACCTTTCTGCTTTTGATGGTGGTACCTCTTTATCTTCTTCCAATTTACATGCTTTCAGACTACATTTTGCTCACCTGAGAGAAGAGGCCTAACCTAGAAGGCCCAGCTAGGTCTAGGGTTAGGAAAAGAGGATTCGAGGGCTGGGAGAGTGAGAACAGACAAAAAAAAATATTTTTTCACCCAGCGCATTGTTAGTCTGTGGAACTCCCTGCCACAAGATGTGGTGATGGCATCTGGCCTGGATGCCTTCAAAAGGGGATTGGACAGATTCCTGAAGGAAAAGTCCATCACAGGTTACAAACCATGATGGAGAGATGTATCATCTCCAGGTTTAAAACAGAGGTACTTCAAGGGCCAGATGCAGGAGAGTGGTATCAGGAGACAGATATCTAGTCTCATGTGCTCCCAGATACATCTGGTGGGGCCACTGTGAGATACAGGAAGCTGGACTAGATGGGCTTTTGGCCTGAACCAGCATGGCTCTTCTCGTGTTCTTATGATTTCCTCTCCAGGAAAAAAGATTCAATTTAAACATTAGGAAGAACCTCATGACAGTTAGAGGTGTTCGGCAGCGGAATCTGCTGCCACGGAGGGTGGTGGAGTCTCCTTCTTTGGAGGTTTTTCAGCAGAGGCTGGATGGCCATCTGTCGGGAGTCCTGTGATGGGGGTTCCTGCATGGCAGGGGGTTGGACTGGATGGCCCTTGAGGTCTCTTCCAACCCTACAGTTCTATGATTCTTGTTCCTGCTGGGAACATGTTTTGAGAGGGAAAGAGTTCTACATGATGGTGGGTGGCACAACCATAAAGCCCCAATGTACCAACAGACTTTGTTCTGGACTTCACAACCCCTCATACTGGTTTGGCTCTGCTTTGGGCCAATGGAACTGTGACCCATGGCTCTTTTTTCCTTTATTTCACTCATCGGTATCTAGTTATCTATGTGTGGGGAAGCAGTGTAGGCATGCTTCTCTTTTAATGACATATTCATGTGCTAAGCGGTTTGTCTGCTTCGAAAGATTCCATTAACCTTTTCATTTGTGGCAAGGATTATCCCGAGTGGGAAGGAAATGTTTTCAACAACAACAACAATAACAACAACAACCAGTGACTCCATTCACCATCTCTTGATCTGAGGCATGCCATGGCAATCAAATGACACGTCTGGCATCGTTCTCAAATATGTCTTGCACTGGCTGGCCTGAGCGCTGCACCCTACGGTTTCATCCAAATTGTTTTATTAGAAAGAGGGCTCCATCTTACAAGATTTTCCACGCTGAAGTGACATGGGGAAAGATCGCCACAGTGATGCGCCTGGCTGTGGTTGAGGTTTCTTGCACGAGGCAAGTCTGAATAGTCCATGCAGCACCCATGCCGAGAGAAAACACATACAGTAGGTCCCCGGTATCTGCTGGGGATTGGTTCCAGGCCTACCCGTGGATAATGAAATCTGTGGATAAGAGAGAACGCTAAATCCTCCCCCCCCCCAAAAAAAACTGCTGTTCCATGACAGCAGCTTGCTTTACACTGCTAGTTTATGAGAGCAATTTGCTTTACAGCTGCTGTTTGTGACAGTAGCTTGCTTTGCGGCTGCTGAATTATTTATTTATTTATTTCTGCAAACCGTGGATAACTGAATCAGTGGATAATGAATCAGTGGAAATGGGGGTCCTACTGTACTTCTCCCACCATTTTGATTTCTTCCAGAACAGTGGCTCCCAAGCTTGGATCCCCAGATGTTCTTGAAGGCTTCTGGCAGTTACAGTGCAGAGGACAGTTTCACTGCATTTGGAACACTCCAGGGTCCACAGACATTTTTTAAAAAAATAACAAACACTCCCTTCTTATAAGTTCCTTTTAGATGGCCCTCATGAAACAAGGCAGAGAAATAACAGGTTGGATTGAATGCATTAATGGCAAAATTGTTGCTTTTTGTTAAGCAGGAAATCACGCCCTAATGCATCTCCACTTTTACAAAGAACCACCAGTGTTGTCAAGTTCAGAGAACGCTCATTAGCTCCTATTACATCCTAATATATAAATCCCACTGATGGGTCTTTCATTAGTTGGACCTAGCAAGAGGACGTGGGGGAGCATTGCTGTGATTTTAATTTCATAAAACCCGATGCAGCCTATCTGACGCAAAAGCCATCTAGCGCTAATGCACTGGACCCAATTTGCCACCGCCAAGCTCTGTAATAAAGGGACCGTCTCCCTCTAGATGTTAGCTATGCTTTTGTTCTCATGGGGCGCGGCACTGGTTTTTTGTGCTTCTTTCTCCTCCCCAGAGTCTCCGAACTGGAAGTGAATTAAGCCCTGTATATCTTCTCTTTTCTGGCTTTCCTTCAGAATGAAATCCAGGGCTTTGGGATCTTGGATAGTTAAAAGATCCGGGCCTCCCCAGGCACAGGGCGTCATTCCTCGGAGAGAGGACAAGCCAAGTCGGAGGGATCACTGTCAGGTGTTTTTTCGCACAAATCTCTCTCCACTTATTCAGAATTCCCACCTTGACCCATCAACCTAGCAAATGATTTGGTTCACAGGGAGCAAAATGTTCTCAAGCGATAAATTCTCTCGGCGCATCTGATTGGGGTAATTACTCTCTCTCTCTCTGTGTGTGTGTGTGTGTGTGTGTGTGTGTGTGTGTGTGTGTGTGTGTGTGTGTGTGTGTGTGTGTGTGTGTGTGTGTACATACTTTTGGGGCTTGCCTAAAATAGGGGAGGATGGGAGCTGGCGGACCGCCTGTCCACCTGGGATGCTCCATTCCAGTGGTGGCGAACCTTCAGCACTCCAGATGTTTTGGACCACAACTCCCAGAATTCCGAGCCTAGATTGCCAATGGCAAAGACATCTGGGAGTTGTAGTCCAAAGCATCTGGAGTGCCGAAGGTTCGCCACCACTGCTCCTAGTTTGCAAAGCAAGCATGCTGGAAATTTAAGTCACCCTCGAAGGTGACGGTTGCAATAGGCAAGCCCCAACCTGCCCCCCCCAATGACCCATACGCTGAGACACACCACGCTACGTGTAGATGGATCCCAACAGAATTCCCGCAAGGTGGGGCCTAAGCCTTCTGTCCAGCTATGCCTGCACAATTTATTCCAGTTTTCAAGGCATCTGAATTTAAGGAACCTTGGTATCCGGGTGAAGGCATTCAACGCCGTGGAATCTGTTTCTGCCTGGGCATTGTTTATTATTATTATTATTTTAAAAGAAAAGGGTATGCGTGTGTCACTTTTGATTATTACTTTCCAGACTCATCGCTCTATTTCCTTCTGTTCTGAAAAGATACGGCTGCTGATGAAATGTGATCAAATCGGACTAATGGAAGAGGTGACCTCCCTCAAGCAAGGTTGAGGGTATTGCTGGACTCGAAGAGGGAGAGGGAGTGGGGGGGAGAGGGGAGAGAGAGAGAGACAGACAGAGAGAGAGAGAGAGAGAGAGAGAGAGATTTAAGAACACAATGGTCAATATAGCACACTGAAGGCCTCATTACTGTAAGCCTCCAAGGGTCCTTTTCCAAGGAGAAAGGCAGGGTAAAAATACTCTAAAATAAATAAATAAAATAAATAATAATTCTCTAGAGCTGCGGAAAGAAAACATGTCTGCTATGGCTGCCTGCACATCCCAGCAGCTACTCAAGTAGCTGAACCCAACACCAAAATGCATTGGGAAGTTTCTCAAATCATGTTCCACTCCTGGCTACAGCTCAGTGTTCTCTGCCCTGCCTTGGCTGACAGCTTGCCTTTGCGGACTGGGAGGAACCAGTCCGTGCCCACCTCTAATCTCAACCGCCTGCGCTGCTGCCTTTACGCACCGGGACAAACCAGTTCGTGCCCACCTCTAATCTCAGTTCGTGCCCACCTCTAATCTCAATCGCTTGCGCTGCTGCCTTTACGAACCGGGACGAACCAGTTCGTGCCCACCTCTAATCTCAACCGCCTGCGCTGCTGCCTTTACGCACCGGGACAAACCAGTTCGTGCCCACCTCTAATCTCAATTGCCTGCGCTGCTGACTTTACGAATCACGACAAACTAGTTCGTGCCCACCTCTAATCTCAATCGCTTGCGCTGCTGCCTTTACAAACCGGGACGAACCAGTTCGTGCCCACCTCTAATCTCAACTGCCTGCGCTGCTGCCTTTACGAACCGGGACAAACCAGTTCGTGCCCACCTCTAATCTCAATTGCCTGCGCTGCTGGAATCACGACAAACCAGTTCGTGCCCACCTCTAATCTCAAAGCTATACAAACCCAACCAGTTCATGGATGACTGCCTGCGCTGCTGCTTTACGAACCAGTCTGCACCTCTAATCTCAAAGCCCCAATGTATGGATGATCCGTGCACCAGTCTGCAAGGGATTCTCAATTTTCCATGCCCTTTTTTCCCTTGGCTGTTCAGCCATGATGCTCTGCTTCCTAATGAACCTCTTCCCTCATTTACGCTTTCGAACTCGGGCTAGTCCATCGATCAGGGGAGCCAAAGAGCTGTCACAACTCAAGACTGTGTTCAACAGCCCCATGTCGGGACAGCCCAAACAGTGCGGTTGATTGATCGCCGTTCCTTTGGGATGCAGCTTCCAATTCTAAAAAAACCGAGGGGAGTGATTTGGAGTCTTAATGGATGGTGTAACCATCCTGAATTAACAAACCCTGGCGTCGCACATGATGAGAACAACAAAAAGTCGCTGCCTCACAGGCATGGAAAGACAAGCTCATTTTCTCTTGTGATTAAGCTGTTTCCATCCAGAGGAGCAACCCATCAGGAGAAAGATAATCAACTCTCTCCATCAGCGGCTTTCCAGACTTCCTGTCCTCTGGGAACATTTATAGATCGATTTGGTTTTTGAAACGGATATCCTATCTATCGCCGGGGCTTCAGAGTCACGTCCTAGGGACTCACTCCGTTTATGTTAGTGGCAGGTGATCTGTTTCCCGGCTTTCATTCTTGGTTGTCTCAGAGTGAGCGGAAATTTTTAAAAGCATCCATTCAAGACAGGCAACGAGGAACAAGGGGAAGGACAGGTTGCAAAGCCCCCGGGCCAAGTAGAGCATTTTGCTACGTTGCTTTTGGCAGGGCGCAGTGTTATTATGGTCTGGCTCAGGTGTGAGGTGCCTGTCGCTTTTTGGCTGCTACTGGCAGGGAGGTCCACAGCCTGGGATGAACTGTGATTTCCCACTGGGTTTGGGATGTAGTCAACCCACATTTGTTTATTTATTTATTTATTTATTAGACTTATATACCGTTTGAGGACATATGGCCAGATGTTCAACATTTATCATCCTCATGCGCTGGCAAGTTAGTTCTGACATGGCAACCTTTCCCGGAGTTTCCAAGGGAGAGAATACTAAGAAGTGGGTCCCTGTCACCTTCTTCTGGGGTTGCCCGGGAACTGTGCACTTGCCCAAAGCCAACCAGAGCTGGCTTTTCTCCTGGGAGGCCTCAAGGGAGAATTGAACTCAGGAACTCAGTCGATTCCCAAAACACAGAGCTCCCAGTGAGCGAAACGCAGCGTCGGGGATGATTTCAGCTTCGAGGACACTCCGCCGGCCACGCAGGTCTCCAGAACGAAACAGGAAGTGGCCGCACGCCCACTTCCTGTTTTGTAAAAAACCACGTCATGGGAGCGGAGAGAAAAAGGAGTCAAACCTAGGTGGGAGGGAAGCCTTCGCCTGGTTTAAAGCCGAGTGGAAACAGACTTTAAAAAAATTGATATGGGAGTAGACATCTCATGAGAAGGTGGGAGCTACAGATCTCCTAACCGCTCCATTCATTAAGACATTGGCAGTTTTTTTGTGAGGTGTCTGAGCCAATCACAGAGTCACTGAAGGCTCAGCACAAGGCTTTGATATGTATTTCGTTCCTCTTCCCACGAATGGTGTTTCGTGATGTACGCCTTCCCTCGGATTACGATCTCTCTACGCAAAGATGGATTGGCAGTCAGCTTTTGGGACCAGCGGATAAATTCCTGCAAAGGAGGAGAGAATGTGGGGAGTCAGCCTCTGTATCAGAACGGTAGAAAAAGAAAAAACAAGTTGGGGTGGGGATAAAACTCCCTAGAACTTTCTGGCCACAACGGAGACATATTCAGTAAAAGTTTAGGCTTGATATGAAAACAGACATTAAGTTTCAATAGCTTTCAAATTGTTCTTCCGTTGCCCCAGGGGAAATCACCATTTTATTTCCCTGTGGTTTCAAAATTCCCGGAAAATGTACACCGCTTAAGGTTTTGCTTTAAAGAATTTGCGGTACTTCAACAACATTGTTGTACTTCTACAACTAGGTTCTTTTTAGACCTGCTGATATCTTCCTTTGATATGTAGATGGTGCTGTTTTGGTAATAAAACATATGAGGCAGGACACACACACACACACACAGAGAGAGAGAGAGAGAGAGAGAGAGAGAGAGAGAGAGAGAGAGAGAGAGAGAAGAGAACACAACCCAACATAAAAAATAACTGCTAGCATGTCAGAATTAAATCATAAACTCTAATTTACTCATCTTAGACGTTAGGAAATGCGTTAGTTGATTTGTTCATCAATTTGTTAGATTATTAAAAATTTAAAACAGAATTGCCAAAAATCTTCACTACGAGTTAATATAACAAGTGCTAAAACAGAGTCCTTTCATGTTGATCAGTTGGGAATAATTTTCTGTGTGCGGATGAAAAACGGAAGGGATTAAGGCAACCCATTTTGATCACGGAATTTCCAAACTCTGACAGAAATGGCGACGCCAGCTCAATCAGATCTAAATTGCTAAATCAACTAAAGGCATTTCATTTTCTACTGCAACAAATACCTTGGACAGAAACTACGGGTCAGAATGCATCCTGTAGAAACAAGCGAAACATTTTAAATAGGCTGGAGCTTCGAAAAAGGCACAGTCATGATCCAACCGACGCTGAACTGGTTTCCACCCCAATGAGCTGAATTAGAGGTGGGCACAAACGGTTCATTTGGTGGTTCGTGCCGGTTCGTTTTTCAGCCGCGCTGGTGTCTGCCACTTTAAAGCCCCGCCTCCTCTGGCAGGTGACCACTCAGAGGCAGCACTAGGAAGAGGTGGGGCAAGGAAGCCAGGGTGTGGCTTCTGAGTGGACGCCCACTGGAGGAGGCGGGGCTATGAAGCGGTGAACACCAGCGCAGATGAAAAACAAACCAGTGATTTGCGCCCATCTACCTTGTCTGAATCTACCAGTTTTATGAATATAACAGTATAATTCTAATGACATTTATTCTCAAGGACCCATACATAGGACTGAATGGTGCCTCTTATTATTTACTCTGTTACCTGGGGAGTTGAATATAAAAATCCGGTCACTTCGTGTGTAATTATTGCCGCATTTCCTGGAATATCCCTTGCCAGGACGGGAACGTTTAAATCCATTGCCTGAAAAAAAAATTGAAACAAAAGAAGAAAAAAGACTTAATAGAAGGATATTTTAGAGATGCCAGGGCCAAAGGAGAGGGCCCTGAAGAGTTTTATTCCATTGCCTCTCAACTCTATCACCCAATTGCTAGAAGGGAAGGAGCTCCTTGCTTCCTAGCCAGTGTTCCTGCCTATAGACAGAGTGGATGAGTGTCTGCGTAAGAGCCCACTGTCAGCAATCAAAGAATTATTTAAGGTACAGTGGTATAAAGGAATTAAATTGTTCCAAATGAAATGATGTTAAGCAAATTTTCCTTTATACAAATTTCCCATAGGAATGCATTGAAAACAGAGTCATCCCCAATCTCGACCATTTTTATGTTGTACGGATTCACGCCATAGACAATTCTGTTAAGCAAATTTCCCCTCTCTGGAATTTTTTTTATGTTGTACTGATTTTATGTTATACCAAACCATTTGTTATACGGGGGTCCACGGTATTCTAGTTCCTCAAAAATAAATTAATTTTATTTTAAAAACAGCATCATCTTGTGGTGTGGCATTCATAAAGTCCCCTCGATGACCATCCCAAGTTTTCGGAGTCCGGCGTTCACAAGTGACAGCAGAGAAACTGGCCTGATCTGCTCCTTCCGGCTTGTTTTCTCCCTTTCCCTTTGGTTCCAGTTTGGCATCTTCTCTTTTTTACCGCCCGCGGTTTGAAACCGCCCGAGGGGACTTGGACGAACAGCGGTGAAGGAAGGCTTAGCATGACATTTTGCCCCCGGTCGGGATGAAACGATGCCCAAGCTGACTTCAGCTATGGAGGATCCGATGCTTGATGTTCATCTCCAGCAGGGCTTGAAATGTTTCAATACCCTTTGGGTTAAGAAAAAAGGGCACGAGGTAAACCCCCAGCATCGCTGGGCAATGGCTTAAATCCGCTGGCAGAGCCCCTGAGAGGCATCCTTCCAATCGCACACTTTAATTACCCCTCGTGGGCTTAGAAATCCTGGAGGCACGTAGCCTTTGAGAGCTCAATGGCTCCTCATGTCCAATTACTACGATGTCAGGCAACGGAGAGACATCCACTCATCCAGGTTGTTCAATCCATTGTGATTTCACCGGCACTTAGGAGAGAAGGCACTTTTAATTACTGTCATCTTCGCTTCCAATCTCTCTCTCTCTCTCTCTCTCTCTCTCTCTCTCTCTCTCTCTCTCTCTCTCTGAGTGTGCGGCTCGCTGGCAGCACAATCAGTGTGGGGGCCAAACACGAGATCCTGGGCAGTCGGGAGGCTTCGGGGGGAGGACACACACAGCCAAACCATGGTAGGGCTCTGTGGCCTTTAATCCAGAGGTGGTCTCTATTTTGCTCCTCCAGATGTTTTCACTCTAACCTCCTTTGGCCTGCTCTCAAAATCACTCCTCATCCTGTAAAAAATAAGAGCATTTCAGCTCCCAGGCTGTCATAGTTTAAGAGAGGGCAACCTGGTGGAGCAGTGGGTACCAGCCTTCGGGGGGGGGGACCCCAAGATGTTCTCAAACCAAAGTTCCCAGATGTCTTCACCATTTGTGGTGCTGGCCAGGACTTCTAGTTGTGGTCCAAGGACATCTGGGCAGCCCAAACTGGGGACCATGGTGGTCAAGGAACATCAAGAAGGAGGTTCAACAAAACAACAACCCAAGAACAGGAGGAAGGGGTGGCTGAGATGGTCCATCTGCAGCCACAGCAGCAAGCACGCTCCCGGTTTGAACTTCTATGCCTCCACACCTGTATTTCCGTAGCACCTTCCCTGATCGTCCCTAAAGCAAACCCTGCGTCCTTCTTTCCAACCAGCCTGGTTTCATTCTCGCTCTGCTGAGATCTTCCAGGCGCAGGGGCTCCAGCTACAACACAGAGGTGGCTTGACTTCATGACATCAAGAAGATCCACCATGAGCTTGGAAGAAAAACAGGTGGACAATGGCTGCCAACCAACTGGCCTCATGCCAATGGAAGACCATCACATGCCCCCAGTTGGCTAGGAGTTGGAAGGTGCCTGTCCATGTCCCTAGAGAGAGAGAGGACTGCTTCTGATGCAAATCTCTCTTAACTTTGCATGGGAGTATAAGAATGGCGGAGTGGGCAGTATTTGGTGAGCTTGGTCTCCAGGCCTTGGAGAAGTTGCTTTTTCCTTCCCTCTCTTGGTTAAACTCTTTCGGCCAGGGTGACGCATTCTGGTTTCCCGCATGCACGATGCCCTGTTGATGGCTTTTGAAAACCATTTTCGCCCTGGTTAATGAAACCGCGTTTTGACAGATGGCGCTTCCTTCCCTCCGGTTTTGCCCATTTCAGGGGGAGGGGGGAGTCGCCTAATTAAAATGGCACCAGCCTTCAAGAGCGCTCCCCCTCTCTCTCTCTCTCTCTCTCTCTCTCTCTCTCTCTTTCTGCATGCCAGGCAGATGGTGCCACGTTGCCGTCAAGCCCGACAGGAGCTCTCTCTCGGCAGGAAAGTTGGACAAAGACAAGGGTTTGCGAAAGACTAGCGGGGGACAAACAGGCACGGGGAGAAAGAGGCAGCTTCCTGGGTTCTGAATCTACCACTAAGAAACAAACAAACAAATGGAAAACATGACTACCAGAGGGCGGGGACGATGTCAACAGAAGTGAACAGATGTCCGTTCAGCATGTGTTTGAGTACAATTCCGTTCCAGCAAACCAATTTACAGTGTTTCCCCGTGTGTAAGACTATATTTTTCTCTAAAATTGTTAAACTAAAAATTGAGGGTCGTTTGTACACAGAAGTAAGTCGAGGAGAGAACCATGTGGTTGCGAAACTGTAATTTTGGGCTGGGAAAGTTGGGGTTGTCTTATGCATGGGAGTGTCTTATATAGATGGGAAGATATGGTACTTTAAGAAATCCAACAGGGAAATGTATGTCTTAGGGATGGGAAAGGGCAGATTTGCTTCAGGCTGTTGGACGACAACTCCCATCAGCCCCAGCCAGCGTATGCAGTAAGGAAAAGGACAATGGGAGGCTCCCGCCAAGAATAGATGCAGGGCCACCTGTCCCCCCTGGTGTCTATCAATGTGCATCTCAAGCTGCATGTCTTCAACACTCTTTGGCATGCAAAGAGGTCTCTGGAAAGGGTTTTGGAGAGGTGGCCCCAAGACGGCAGAAGAGGCCCGTCGGAAGGACCGTGACATCTCCCTCAGCATGCTAGCTCGGGAAGATGCGGAGCGAGTCATTACGCCATTCTTTATGTGGCACACATCCAGATTGTTCGGTGGGACCGCTGAGTGCCATCAACCGAAGGCACTTTGGTGTCTAGCCAGAGGGCGCTCCGTTGCTGAAACAAATCAAACATGCCATACACTGAAATACTACATTATGATATGGCTGCCTAAGTTCTGTCTCAGCTTCGAATGCAACTGTGATGATCCGCCAGGCATTGGCCAGCTCTGCTCAGCCTCAGTCCATGTAGCCAGGGGCCAGGGATTAGGGTTGGCACTGTCCAGAGGTTCCTAATCACTGTTTTCCTGGCCTAAATTATTACTACACTAGGACCCCATATCCGCAGTTTCCCTTATTGGCTGTCTGAAAATATCATACACAGCATGGTATCTGGCACCCTCTAGTGACCAGTTCTGCTAATGCATGTTATTTTTTTCTAGGTTTTTCTCTCCCTTTAGTATATTATATATTTGACATTTGATATTATCCGCGGGCTTCAGTATCCGCAGGTGAAGGGGCAGAACCAATTGTCCATGGATACAGGAGTTGTACTGTACATCTGATGACATGTAGCATTTACTGGACTCTCATCTGTCCCAGCTAGTATGAGCAACATTTAGGGATTTTCAGTTTATCTGGACAAGTTCTTTTTCTGGCCAAGCTTTGGTCATGGCTTAGAGGAGGCGTTGAGCTCTGATGGTATTGAGCTCTGATTGTTGAATCAGCAGATGTCCAGGGGGATCTACCAAACAGGCAGAGGTGGGGCTGCTAAGAGGCTCCTGATTGGAGAGCTGAAGCGGCAGGTATCCCATTGGCCAGTGCAACTGTGATGGGGGCGAAGAAAACAGCACACAACCAATTGCCAGTGAAACTGTGATGTAGTGAGAAAATCAAGGTCTCCGTTGGCAGAAGGACTATTCACACTGATGGAACGATGGCTTGTTAAAGTCTTCTTGGTTTGGGACTGAAAGGTTCTGGCTTCAACCTGGATACACCACCACCCTCGAGCCATCTGCCAATTATGAAGGCGCCACTTTCGTTTTCTGATTACAGTAGTTTATTAGCTACAAGGGGACTCAATCTACTGTGTTGCAGATTGGATTTCCAGCCGCTCTGGCTCCAGACCAAAGAGGCAACTTGGCCTTTGAAAACGTGCTTAGCGTGCTGAGAGAAACCAGATATTTTTGTTTTGTTTTTCATGTTTTCCTTTTGTTCTTCCATTCTTTCTAGGGGGTTTTGCCTCTCAACTTTTATCTCACATTCAAACTTATCTCTGTAAGGATTGAACGTTCTTTTGCTTTTCAGGAGGCAAAAGGAGAAACCCGCAAAACTGCAATTAAATCAAATTGCAATTCTCAGAAGCTTGGATTTTTATCTCGCAGGGTGATAAGACCTGCCCAGAAACACCTAACTAGCTCACTGCTGACTAACAAGGAGTTTATATACTTCAGAAAGAACAGAGACTCATTGTGGCACTTGATGCATATCAAGATTTATCGAGCACATAAGTTTCTGGAGATTGTAGCCAACTTCATCAGTTGCGAGAGAGCTGCAGGCCCTCAAACCATTTATTTATTTATTTATTTATTTATTTATTTATTTATTTATTTATTTATTTATTTATGCCCTGTCTTTCTTCTAAACCGAGTCACCTTCAAGGTGTCACAGGGCTCTTGGTCATGTCTGCTACAAACAGAGTGACACGACTGCACAACATTTCAAATATGCATCTGTCCTGCATCTGTGGACATCCCTGGTGCATCTGGAGCTGTGGGTTACTCTTCGCCAAAGCCTATGCAGAACAAAACCAGATGGTCTTTCAGGCATCACAAGGTTCTCGTCTGGTTCTGCTATATAAAAAAAATTAACATGCACCCAAGAGCCTCTGAAATGCAACCTCCTATGGCAGGCATGTCCAAACTTTGGCCCTCCAGATGTTTTGGACCACAACTCCCACATTCCTTTGTCATTGGCAAGCTGAGCTTAGAATTCTGGGAGTTGTGGTCCAAAAGATCAAGAGGTCCGAAATTTGGACATGCCTGTCCTATGGCCAGTGTTTGCCTAATTCAGAGCTTCCAGTGTGCAGAAAGCCTTGTTGTTGTAATAATGGTGGATCAGACCTTGTACCCAAGTGCAAAGAGAGGGGGGTTTATGCAGACCACCAGTGGCGCAAAGGGAATGCTCGCATGAACTGCACTGTCCTGTGTTACTACGCTAGTGGCGTGTTCTGCTCAGTGGAAACTCAACAAATCATTGCCCAGCGTTGTTCAGCGCTATAGAAAACGGGTGCTACTGCAATACACTGCTATAAAGCACCGAGCATTGGCAAACCGCACAGCTTGGCCGAAAGAGCACACGTATTCAACCAGATGGCGACGGCAGTGAATTGACTTTTCTCCTTTTGCGGCTCCGAAAGGCAGACGGAAAAGCAGAGGAAAAGGACAAGAAAGGGAAGGGGGACGCCCCTGCCGCAGAGCTCGAAAGCTCAGATGCAATTACCTCTAAGAGTGCCGCTGACATCCCCTCCGAAACCGAACTGTTCACTACGGCGAAAGATCGTTTCACAACCGCGTGAAGGTCTTCCTGGGGGATCTCCGGGAGCAAATGTACCCCGTCCGCCCTACCGAGCAAACATGGTTGAGCCTGTTAATTGGCCTCCAGGCGTGGGACCCGGGGAGTTGTTCCGTGACAGTAAAATAAAATAAATAAATAAAAACCCTCCCGGCTTGAGTGTAACAAAAGGATCTTATTCAGAAACAGACCTGAATCTCCTAAGCAGTAGCCTTAATGGGGGACAGAAGCTGAGTCTATCCTGCTCTGTGCTTTTTTTATTTTATAGAGCTCAATATTTAGAGCGGCCTCCCATAGATTCAAGGTGGCCAACAGGGAGGCTTCCCTCCTGCCTTCTTTATCGTCAAGAAGAACCCTGTGAAGCAGGTCATAGAATCATAGAATCATAGAGTTGGAAGAGACCTCAAGGGCCATCCAGTCCAACCCCCTGCCATGCAGGAACCCCCATCACAGTATTTCCGACAGATGGCCATCCAGCCTCTGCTTAAAAACCTCCAAAGAAGGAGACTCCACCACCCTCCTTTGTGGCAGCATCTTCCACTGACGGACAGCTCTAACCATCATGAACTTCTTCCTAATGTTCAAATGGAATCTCACAGAATCATAGAATCATGGAGTCACAGAGTTGGAAGAGACCTCAAGGGCCATCCAGGCCAACCCCCTGCCATGCAGGAACCCCCATCACAGTATTTCCGACAGAAGGCCACCCAGCCTCTGCTTAAAAGCCTCCAAAGAAGGAGAACTCCACCACCCTCCTTTGTGGCAGCATCTTCCACTGCCGGACAGCTCTAACCGTCATGAAGTTCTTCCTAATGTTCAAATGGAATCTCTTTCCCTGTAGTTTGAAACCATTGCCCTGAGTCCTAGTCTTCAGTCCGTTGCTGACATGATTATGACCTTACCTATATACTAATGTAATGAATGAATGAATGTTACCTTTTCACTTTCTCATTAGCTTCTTCCACAAGTACGGGATCAACCTGGGGCAGAAAAAAAAAACCCCAACCTCAGGTCTCTCTCAAGCCGACCAAAGGTTGTGAAAGAAAGAACCCAACATCTCTTAAGCGTTGAGGAGCACAGGAGGAGAAACCACCAAGATGCCAATGTTGCCGAGACCCAGATGACAGAGAACAGGCTGGCAAGGCCTCAGACCCTGGGGCCAAATCCCACACTTTGGCCTTCTCCAGGGACCCCGCGCCATCTTCTCCAATGAATTTTTCTGACCGCCCTGGCCCTCGCGTCCTCAATGTCACGCTTCTTCAAATTTAAGCCTGAGCTTCCAACAGGTGATGGGGGTGTGGTGGCTCAGCGGACTAAGGCTCTGAAAACTGTTGCCTGCAATATCGGCAACTCGGCGGTTCAAATCCCAGGTGCCACGCAGCGGAGCGAGCTCCCGCTGATCGCCCCAGCTCCTGCCAACCGAGCAGTTCAAAAGCATGGACAATGCAAGCAGATAAATAAGTACCGCCGTAAAAAAGCAGGAAGGTAAAACAGTGTTTCCGTGCAGCCATGCTGGCCACATGGCCATGGACTTGCACAACACTGGCTCTTTGGCTTGAATACGGAGATGAGCACAGTCCCCAGAGTCGGACACGACTAGCATGCATCTGCGGGGAGAACCTTTTACCTTCCAACAGGTAAAATCAGGGTTATCAGGACCATCTCTTTCCCCTCCTGCACATATCGTCAGCCGCACGCTGCAACGTCATCTGTGCTAGATCTGTGATGCTGGCCAATCAGGAGCTGTGCAGGGATGGGCATCCTCCCGCCTCCCTCTCTGACTGGCCAGCAGCACGAAGCAGGAAAGATGACGTCGCAGCGTGCTTCCTTGTTGGATTTTAACCCTGCGCGAGTCAGAGAAAGGTAAAGCAACTGGATCTGCGTGTATCAACCGGTTCCGAGGACCACCTGGGCTCACGTGGTTCGTTTTTGTAACCTACGGGTTCCAAAATAAAATGCCCATGCCTAGTAGGTGCAAGCAAAGTGGAAGGGAAGCCGTTCCTGCTGCCTCTGAAGATGGCACCTGTGGTGGCAGAAGACACCAGGAGCAGGTAGGCAGAGGTGCCGGGGAGAACAGGAAATGGACGTCCCCTTTGGCTGAAGCCAACAAAACCCCAGAGGGATAAAGCACGGAAAACTTACCGCAGGTCCAATAATAATCAAATGTACGTTGGGTTCTTCATGGTGCCATTCTATTAAACCAGAAGAGAAAGCCTTGGTTAGAGGGCTTTCACTGTCCAGAATACTATTGCTTATGGAGATCAGCATCCAGGCAGTGGTCTAGATCACAGTAGCTACGGCTGGTATTCCTTGTTGCAGGCAAGGACATAGGACTGGCACTCAAGGGAGGTTATGTGCGCCGATGCCTGAATTAGCTCCAATTTGGAGCTGTGATGTGCACCGTCGACCCTATGCCAACACATGTGCTCAACAGGACTCTGTCAAATATTTTATCACTGTCGTGTTCAAGAAATGGCACCTGGTTCGTGCCGTTCGGGTTTTTGGGCCGAACAGGTGTTTGCCTCTTCTGACACTTATTGAGAGGCAGCATCCCATACTCCCTGGGCGCCCACCAGAGGAGGCAGGACTAGGAAGAGCCGAACCCCTACTTGGCCATCAACGAACCAGGATGAGCCACCAATTGGGTGGTTCCTGCCCATCTCTCGTATCTGACATTCGACTCTAGTGGATGCCCTAGAAGAGTCTCATAAAAAGAACCAAAATAAGAAATGGAACAGCGCAGGGTTCAAATGGATCCAATACGCATCTCGTCCTGCATACAACTACAGTGTTCTGATCGTGCGGTGCCCTGCCTTTTCGAAAGAGCATTCCAATCAGAAATAGGCGTCAAAAGGTTCTGCAACACAGGCGTGTTCACCTCTGTGTCAAGATAAAGTCAATTTGGAGTGGAGCGGCTGCTATTAATAAGACGATGAGAGACCTTGGCGAGGTTCTTCTCAACTGGTTGGCTGCGTATTTACAGTAAAGCATGCAATTTTTATTATTCTCTTTCTTTTAAAACAGAACAAACCCATTCACCGAAGCAAGAGAACTGGCGACATTTTTTTTTTAAAAAAAAAGGAATTTATGATCCAAACAGAAGGCTACAGGTTTTCTGTATGTAGAGAACGTGGTGGGTCTAAACAAGAAAAAGATAACTTAGCTCAAGTTTATTGGTCATTTCCGTTTTCCATCCATGCTAGTAAGGATTGTGCCTGGAGAGATGAATTAAAATTAAATGGATTTGCCAGCTGACAGCCGCACATTTATGAGCGAGCCGCAGTACTTGTTATGTTAAATTACATGAAAACGGTCACAAAAATAACTCCATTTCAATTGAAGGAGATTAGATTAGGATGATTATTGAATTCATTGTTTAATCAATGACCCGTCATTGGAGGCTCATTCCGAGGATGTGCCAATTTTGTTTTCGATGTCTTTACTGTCTAACGACGGCCCTTCTCCAGCGAACAACAAAGAATATTGGGCATCCCCACCAAACTACAGTTCCCATCACTCTTTGGGGGAGCTGCTAGAAAGCCAAGTTCATGGATTTAGACTGGCCAATTTGGACGGCACATGGAGCATACGCCCTGTGAAAATTATGAGCAAACTCTGTTGTATTCAGAAGGGGGTCACTGTCTTGGAATACAGGTGTCCAGCATTACATTTGGAACACCACAGGGATTTGGGCTCAGGTTTCGCCCGCCGCGCTGAAAGGAAAGCCGGCAGGCCCTCACCTGCAAAAGTGTCCACTAAATAAAGTGGATCCTTGACTCTTCTCAGGCCGCAGATCAACAGGAAGAGACGTAGGTCACTGTTATCCGGGGAAATCCCTGTGAACAACAGCACAATCATAAAGCCAAAACTAAGAAAACAATTATCACCTGCATTACCAGAACTGGTCACTAGAGGACAACAGGGACTATGCTATGTATCCTTCACTAACAAGCATTCATAGGATGCTCTCTGGCTTCTCCTAGTGGCCGCTTCTGCTAATACATGTGAAAACAGTTTTTCCGCTTGGATGTTTTACTTTTAACATTTTTAATATTCTCGTTCCATGGGTGAGTGAATAAGTGGACCGTGATCCCATGGATAAAGAGATCCTACAGTATATTATATAAAAGAGGAATTACCCTAACATCCCTCTCTTTCCAATTTCCCAGGCTTTGACTTTTCCAGGGCTTGATCCCCCCACTGAGCTTGGCAAGCACTGTCAAAAGTGCTGATCATGAACAACTCCTGAAGTTTCACTGGGAGCAAACATGCACTTTAAAACAATAGCTACACACACACACACACACACACACACACACACAAATGGCCCGGTCCTTGGCGAAGCGCAAAGCAAATAGCAAGAGGCATCCCCTTTTCAAAAGGGGGGGGGGTCAGAGTAGCCTTGGCTGAATGTCATCCTAGGCGAGAGCCCAGAAGATATTAAAAAGAAAAAGCCCAACCGTTTCGAGGCTGGCTGATAAAACGCTTACAAAACGCGCCTTGCCGATCGTTAATCTTCCCCGCAGGCCTGCCGGCCTCTGAACAACTTAAGGATATCAAAGAGGAACTTGCAGGGGAGTAAGGCCGCCTGCCTGGAGGAGCGCATCTTATCTTACAGGATAAAGACAGAGAGACATTGCTCGCTCTTGTCAGGCAGAAAGAGAACGCAGGGCATCGCCTCCAACTGCAGCCTTCCGTACAACTCCCTGCCTCGCCTCCTTCGCAGGGGAACGGCCGGTTCAAATGGAGGGCGGCTCTGCACCGTGTGCACCAGCTTTGGGGTCAAGCCCCCTCCCCATATCCTACTTCTGTTATTTTAAACCCTAGTATTACATCATCGTCAATAAACATGGACCGCCAGGTGAAGGGTCCTTGCAAGTGGATTTGCCCTTCCCTCCTTCCAGGGGTGGTGGTGGTGGTGGTGGTGGTGGTTTGCCCCGGCTGGTGCAGCTTGCCCGAGGCCACGCAGGCTGGCTCTTGTCCACAACTTGTTGGGTGGGGTGGGAATTGAACTCCCAACCAGCGGTGTCTTAGCTACAGACCTAAACCACGGAGCGATCCAGTCTGTTTTTAAAGAGTTTTTGTTGTTTGTGTTGTGTATGGCTGGGGTACCCCATGACGAATGCGTGGAATAAAAGGCAATAGTGTCAGCATCACAGGCAACAGAGTCCTGTGTTTTTAGAAGACAAGGTTGACACCAGGGATGGGTACTCAAGTCGCTGGGTGTTCTCGCTGTCAGACCAGTGATTCGACACAGGGTTCCCCCCCTTTCTTCAATGATCTGAACTCAACTCACCACTCAGAACTCACCCATCTTCTCCTTTTTTTCGGTGGGGGGACTTATTGTTAATAGAGACTCAGACTTTGGGCTTAGGACTTGGTATTGAGGTCTCAGACGCAGCTTTGGGACTTGGTCTTTAAGACTTGGACTCAGACTTGGGACTTGGTCTTCACAACCTGGACTCAGACTTGGGACTTGGTCTTCACAACCTGGACTCAGACTTGGGACTTGGTCTTCAAGACCTGGACTCAGACTTGGGACTTGGTCTTCAAGACCTGGACTCAGACTTGGGACTTGGTATCAACTTTGGGACTAGGTACCAATGACTCAGACTGAGCACTTGGTGCTGAGGACTCGGACTCAGGACTTGGCCTCAAAGACTCCAACTTAGGACTTGATATCATAGACTCGGACTCAGACTTGGGGACTTGGTATCCAAGTCTTGAACTCAGACTTGGGACTTGGTCTTCAAGACCTGGACTCAGACTTGGGACTTGGTCTTCAAGACCTGGACTTGGTATCAAAGATTCTGACTTGGTACCCAAGACTCAGCCTTGGGACTGGGTACCAATGACTCAGACTTGAGACTTGGTATCATAGACTCAGACTTGGGACTTGGATCCAAAGACTTACCCACATTCCTGGCCAACACCAACGGACCTCATTTGCTTGCTCCTGGAGAGGTCGAGAATGCCCAAATGAAATTTGCAAAAGACATCAGCCAGACTTCTCCCCCTTCTACTCCAGTCATTTCTATCCGGTTCCCGGAAAGCCAGCGCCTTCTCCATCAGCTGGCGTTCCAGGCCGGAAACACTGGCAAGCCTTCCTCATCGTCAGATCAGTGCCTTGTCAGAAGCTGTGCCTACGACACCCAAACTGGATGGCAGGGTTCTCTCTCTCTCTCTCTCTCTCTCTCTCTCTCTCTCTCTGATCCTTGCTACTGGTTCCTTTCAAATCCCCAGGTGCCTTTCATTCTGTCCCTGGAAGGATGGGGGCCCCTTTCATCTGAACATTTCAAAGCACTAACCAATCGCTTACCAAAAGAAAGAACAGAAAACGCAGAACTCCTTGCTTCGTTTTCACCCCTCGAGGTCCTGATGGGTGTTTTATGTTTTTTTTTGCCTTGTGTTTTCAATCTTTTTGGATGTTTCCATCTCCCCCTTCTCTCTTTTTTCCCCAAGCACCAAAATAAGCTTTTTGATCATTTTTTTCCCTTTAAGAAAAACCAATGTCGCTTTCTTTCTCCATGCCTTGAAAAAGCTGGCAGGAACTCTGAGCTCTTTCGGATCGTGTACCTCTTTGAAAAACATCCCCTGCTTAGATCCAGAGCAGTCCTGCATGTGAGCCGGACTCTCTCAAGCTTGGGAGACATATGGTAGCCTCGTGGCGCAGTGGTTCAATGCCTGTCCTGCAGGTAAAACTGTGCTCACGACCTGGGGTTCAATCCCTGGTAGCCGGCTCAAGGTTCACTCAGCCTTCCAGCCTTCCGAGGTCGGTAAAATGAGTACCCAGCTTGCTGGGGGGGGTCAAGGTGTAGCCTGCACACTGTAATTAAAATTGTAAACCGCCCAGAGACGACTTGCAGTGGTATGGGGCGGTATATAAGCAGAACACTTTGCTTTGCTTTGCTTTGGTAAACCCAGTCACCGATGGGATTTGTGTCAGGCGTAGAAAGTGACTCCAAATGCCTCTTTTTTAAGAATAATACATCAGGAGTTGAGCCCGTCTAATTTGGAGGGGTGTGTGGAGAAATGAGGGTGGGGGCTTCGAAAGAGGAGCGGCTTAGGGAACTGGGAATGTTTAGCCTTTCAAAAAGAAGGCTGAGGGGGGATATGATAGCTATGTTTAAATATTTGAAAGGATGTCACATTGAAGACAGGACTGGTTTGTTTTCCATGGCTTCAGAGACTAGGACACGGGGCAATGGTCTCAAACTACAGGAAAAGAGATTCCATTTGAACATTAGGAAGAACTTCATGACGGTTGGAGCTGTGCGGCAGTGGAATATGCTGCCACAAAGGGTGGTTGAGCCTCCTTATTTGGAGGTTTTTAAGCAGAGGCTGGGTGGCCACCTAATGGAAATATTGTGATGGGGGTTGGACTGGATGGCCCTTGAGGTCTCTTCCAACTCTATGATTCTGATTCCCCCTACTTCTTCCAGAATTTCTAGACTTAATCATAAATTGCTAACTGCCCAGGGTGACCGTTGGCCAGATGGGGCGATCTAAAAATCAAATCAATCAATAAATAAATTTGCCACCCTGGAAACAAGAGTCAGTCCCGGTGGTGGGTTGGTGGTGTTGAGGTTCCCCAGCTCAGTCTAAGGCTTACCAGGAAGTCTTGTTGAAGATTAACCAACCTCCGACATTCGCATTGTAAATATCCTTGTAGTTTGTGTTTTGTGGGTGGCGTCTTTAGAAAGCTCAGCTATTTCTCGCCTGCTTTGTAGGATTGCTGGCTTAAAAGCTTGTGCTGCCCTCCTGGCCTTGCCTCCCTCTCTCCCTCCAGACTCGCCTTGTGGTTTCGCGGGAGAAAAATCAATTTTCGCCGCGACGGCAGCCCAACCCCGATGGAACCGTCGCTGTTTGCTTTTCAATTGGGCCTCTCAAAAGGAATCGAGTTTTACGCTGCTTAAACGGAACGCGTGGGCAATAATTATGACAACTCCGGAGGGAGGGAGGGAGGGGGTGGAAAACAGAAGGCGAGGCTTAAAACTTAAGGGGCTGAATAGATCCATTCAGAAAGAAGGCAATCGGATTCTCTGCACCAATTCAGGCAGTCTCCGTGGATGCAACGGCAGAGTCCTAGACACATCGGATCGCCTGTGATTCCTTGAAACCAATTGGGGTAATAGCTCAGGGGTCCAAACAACTGCATTGCAGAGCCAGAGTTTTAAGAGTTCGATTCCCCATGGCCCCTCCTTAACCGGAGATGGATTTTATGATATACAGGGTCCCTTCCAGTTAGGAAGGTTTTTAAAAAAATCTTTTAAAGATTATTTTTTAATTCTCCTTTTCAAGTTTGACATGAAAATGGGTTCCCCTTGAGATTTACGTTGGATGCAATGGCACGTAGGAGGTTTGGCTTAACAGTAGTTATGAACATGCTCACATTTCCTTTGGATAGTCCTCGTAAGTTGGAACAATAGGTTATCCACCACCCAACCCCCCCCAACCCCCACACACAGTTTTTGCTAGACTTCTCTCTTTAAATCTGTTCCTCAATGGAGCCTTTGAACAGCATCAAAGAGAAAAACGGGCTTTTTGTTCAGCGGATGAGCCAAGGTTTTGATATCAAGGTGGTGGTGGTGGTGGCGGCGGGGGTTTGTGGTTCTCTGTACCTGCGCTTCGCAGCCAGTCTTTCCAGTTAAAAGAACTGCTGGGGTTGGTCACAATTCCTTTAAAGTTAAGAAAGAAAGAAAGAATTGTAGTTGTTATTAATAATGACTTTGATGAGGAGGAGACAACAAAACCACGGCAGTCACCACCACCACTACTGGAACAGGCATGCATTCAATCAAGCTGTAGCTGTTGGACTAAAATGCCCATCTGCCCCAAATAACAAGGCCAGTGGTCATACGAGGGAGAAGGGCCACCAGCTCTGTCTGCTGTCTGCCTGTCTGTCTGTCTGTCTGTCTATCTATCTGTCTATCTATCTATCTGCCAGGATCCTGCCTGTCACAGAACCTGACTCTGAGGGGTTAAATGGTGAAGAGCTGCTGGAGGAGCCTTGCAGCTCCTCAGCAGGGGGCTGGGTCTGATGACTCAGCTGAAAACATATCTTCTCCCCCTAGAAGGGCTATGAGCAGGATTCTGCAAAGACGTGCTACCAGGAGAGCTAGGGAAAGGGTCTTTGATGCTAGATGGGGAATCAGGTCAGGAAGCCCTGAGTACTAGCAGGAGCCTTTCCAGAAGTAAGGGTGTGTTCCCCATTTTGAAATAAAGCTGGTAAGCTCACGTTGAGCTCTCTGGGAGCAACGTGACATTTGAACTTGCAACCACGTTCCTGTCTGTGACCTTGGCTCTGTTTCCTGATTTCAGACTGGCTTCCTGGACCACGGCTTGATCTGTTCCCTTGGGTTTGGTGTCTGGTTTCCATGAGATATTCTGGTTTTGACTTGGACTGTTAATTGCTGGGAGTTGGATTCTGTTATTTATCTGGCACTTGATTGTAGCAATGGACTTGAACTTGCCTGGCTTTCCACCAAAGATCTTGGCAAAGAACTGAACCCTGTTTGTGTGTGTGCTCTGTGTGTGGGGCTTGACTCTATCTATCTATCTATCTATCTATCTATCTATCTATCTATCTATCTATCTATCTATCTAGTAGCAAAATGTTCTGATCTCACAAGAAAAAAAAATCCACTTGCCAGGACTCAAACTTCCAGTTCAGATGCTTACCTTGAGGCTGAACGTGTATTTTGTTCCTGGCATGAGGCTTGAAGGCAGAACAGCACAGAAAGAAAACAAAAACAATCAGTTGGGAATAGCAGGGGTGGACAGACAGACAGATAATGGAATTAGTGGGAAGTGAGGTTTTCTGAGATTCAATCGTCAATGTTTGTTGAGCTGACGAACAGCGAAATGTGAAGGACAGGAAAAGGAAGACAGTTCTACCAAGAACAGTCAATAAATGACAGCTATTCTGGCCAGGAAAAAGAGTTTTCCATGAAATGCGGTGCCATTTGTTTTGAAAGCAACGAACAATCACTGATGCACTTATCTGGAGTAGGGCTTTCTCCCGCAATCAAACTAAATTAAAGCCCTGTCTGTGATCATTATCAAACGCTGTTATTTATATGCAGAGGAAAAACAAATCGTCCTTGTTTTAAGAGTGCTCCAAGCTGAACCCCAATTTGGAGTCTTCTTGCCATCTGTCGTGCGCAAAAGGCAGTCCCGTAAATTGGCGGGGACTACAGTAATCCAGAAAAAAAAAAGATACCCACAAGCCCTGTGTTCAAGGACCGTAGAGTTTAGGAGCATAACGGATGGAGCCTGAATTATGCCCCTATGATTAAGAGTTGTAGGTGTGTGCCTTGCATCCAAGGTACATCTTCATAACATCACCTCTCGCTGCAAAATCTCAAATTAGTTTAATGGTTTGCGTGAATGACCCTCACAACGCTTGCCTAACGAGCGACTGAGGATGGGAGCTGGAACCCCAAAAAGCTGAAGGGGCCAGTTCAGTTCAAGTAGGACCCCCATATCCGAGGGATTAGTATTACGCTGATTCACTTATAAATGGTAAATAGATAAACAGAAGAATGTTTTCTACAGAGCCTCACTTGATGGTCATTGCCTCTCTCACGCCCTGGCCACCCGATTCCTCTAATTCTCTTTTCAGGGCAGACATTTGGTGCCCCAACTCAATGCTGGTACCTACCCAGTAGGTGGCTGCTTTTTCCTTCATCGCTTCGGAGAAAGAGACGGCAAACCTAGAAGTAATTTTAAAAGAGAGACTTGGTTTCCCCGTGCTCAAATTTTCCCATAAAGGCTTCCCCATAAAGTTGGGGGTCGAAAAAAAAAAAGACATTTTGGACTACAAGTCCCCCAAACTGAGCACTGCCTCTAGTTGTCAGTTCTGGTAAGACATATGTTCTGGATTCTCCCCCCCCCCGCGCTTTTTTTATATGACATTTTTAGAGGTCACGATTATCCACGGTTTTCAGCATCCAAATAAGGGGAAGAGGTGAGGAGGACTGCTGTACCTGGCTTCATCCAGGACAGACCCCATAACTTGGGCTTTCTTTTTGCACTTGGAATCTTCGTTGATATCCGTCCCTCCAAAGACGATACCGAAAGGCACCGGGCTGCCTGCAAGACACCATAGTCCAAAATCCACAGGTCATCTCCTGAAACTGCAAAGTTTCCTTTCCCTCTGTTTAGAGAATCCAGGACACGGGAAGGTTTACAAAAAGCTGTAAAAGGCTGCTGGGGGTTTGATCTCATTCAATTCAATAGGGTCTACTTGTCAGTCAACACAGAAAGCAGAATAATGGGGTGCAAAGCCCCCTCCGTCTGTCAGCCCCACCACCTGGGCCAGGTGCCTTCCCAAACACTTTGTGAGGCAGGCCCACAAGTCAGAAGTGGACAACCGAAGTTTCCCAAAAGCCAGCAGAGAAATTCACTGAAGAAGCAAGATTTAGGAACCTAAGAAGAGCCCTGCTGGATCAGGCCAAAGGCCCATCTAGTCCAGCTTCCTGTATCTCACAGTGGCCCCATCAAATGCCTATGGGAGCGCATGAGACTAGATATCTGTCTTCTGCTACCACTCCCCCTGCATCTGGCTCTTGAAGGACCCCGGTTTTAAGCCTGGAGATGACACATCCCCATCGTGGCTTGTCACCTGGGATGGACTTCTCCACCAGGAATCTGTCCAATCCCCTTTGGAAGGCATCCAGGCCAGATGCCATCACCCCATCCTGTGGCAGGGGGTTCCACAGACTAACAACAGGCTGGGTAAAAAAAAATTCTTTTGTCTGTTCTCACTCTCCCAATGCTCAGTTTGAGTGGATGTCCCCCTAGTTCTGGTATTTTGTGTGTGAGAGAAGAGTGTTTCTGAAAACCGACCGACCGACCTGGTCACGTTCTACCCACCTAACCCATCCCAGGCAGAGAGGGGAGTACAAGATCATAAAAGGCATCAGCTGCCAGGGGACCAGAACAGAGCATCACTTATTTCAACCAGATTTGCTCTTGAATTAATTATTATTTATTATTTCACTATTTTAAAAGGATTTACAACAATAAAGATAAAACAGCAAGTTACAATAGCTAAAACAATAGTTTCCAAGAATAAATAAAAGGCAGTTGATCCCTAGGATCACCCCCGGAAAAGATAGGTCTTTAGGTTTTTCTAAATGACGCCAGCGAGGGGCCAGCCGTAATTCACCGGGAAGCTTATTCCACATGGTTGGTGTCCTCGGGTTCCTGTTTTACGGGCCTCCTCGGGCGACAATCCTCAGTGAAAGGGCCATCGAGGAGCGGGTGGGTCGGGCTAGATCTGATTGTCAGGAAAGACGCTCCACCAAATAGGCAGGGGCCAAGCCATGGAGGGTTTTGTAAACCAAAACCAACACCTTGAACCTTATCCGGGAGGCAACGGGTAGCCAGTGCAAGCGAGCCAGGATGGGGGTGTGATCGACCAGCCTGGCCGCCGCATTCTGGACCCGCTGCAATTGCCGGACAAGGTTCAAGGGGAGCCCCATGTAAAGAGCGTTGCAGTAGTCCAGCCTCGACATGACCAGTGCCTGGCATGAAGGACCCCTGAGATCTCGCTCTCTCTGTGTGTGTTTTTCCCACCCTTTCCCGTCAAACCAGTTCCATCCTTGTGGTGCCACCTGTTTACACAGCGGAGGGCAATCCACTTTTGCCACTCCGCTACCTCTTGCAGCAACCCTCTACTTGTGATCAACCGGGCTTTCCTGGGCACCCATCAGGCTAGCTGCCAAGACGACAAAACGCTACTCTTAATTCTTTTTTAAGCGTGGAAAGGATGCACGGTAGTGAGGAGAAAGCAATCAGCAGGACAGTTGTACACCTCATTAAGCTAACAAATAACAGCCGTGAAGGCCGGTAATTAGGTACAGGACCACTTTTAAATTCCGGACCAAAGAGTTTGTTCATTAAAAATAAATCAGGTAACTGTCACCCGTGCCACAGGAGGCTCTCACGAAACCGAGGGCCACGTGGTGAAGTTACTTTGACACAGCCAGGATGATGCTTTCTGTATCAACACCCATTAACGAACGGCGGTCGTTGGCTGCCGTTGGGTGGCAGAAGACCCACGGCAGACAAAGGGAAGGAGGCCTTGAACTGCAGAGCCCTCCCGACACAAGGTCTGACCTTGGATGCCCAACTTGGAGGGCTTTAAAAATGGACTAGATTAGAGATGTTAAAGGCTTTAAGGTGCTACAGGTCCGCTGTAGCATCCCCACCTGTGTAGCTCCACATATTAGCTAATGAAAAGTTTGAGACCAAGGGTGGAATCACACTCATGTCCTGCAGATGGAGCTTCTCAGAGTTGGCTTTCTCTAGAGGAGACAGGGAGGGTATACATGTTTTAAATAAATAAATCATAAATAAAGTGACTGGCCATCTTTTGATCTGGTCTCACATAATTAATTATCTATCTCCTTCTCTCTCTGTGTGTGTGTGTGTGTGTGTGTGAGTCTCTCTGTGTGTGTGTGTGTGTGTGTGTGTGTGTGTGTGTGTGTGTGTGTGTGTGACTGTGTACATATACACACGCCCATATACAGGTCTACTGTTGAATCTTGTTGCTATTTTTTAAAGTAAAGGTGAGAGAAACAAGTCTCCCCCCCCCATTGATGTCAGACAACAACCTCCAGCAGCCCTCACCCGCCCCGTCCATGGTGGGTGAGGATGGGAGTTGTAGTCCTATCGCTAAGGGGGACCGCACCTTCACCGTCACTCGTTTGAAGCAACCTTCCCCCAGCCTGGCACCCTGTAGAGGTGTTGCACCATGACATCCATCATCCCTGGCCAACAGGACAACTATAATGGGTGGGGATGATGGGGGTTGTGGTTTCAAAGAGCTGCTTTAGGAACTTGTTTGAGCCAATGTAAGACCATTTATGGTAGAGAATTAATTCTTTCTTTCTTTCTTTCTTTCTTTCTTTCTTTCTTTCTTTCTTTCTTTCTTTCTTTCTTTCTTTCTTTCTTTTTCAGTGAGATCTCAGTCCTAGGTGGAGAGTTCCTTTTGCCGTCTTTCGGTTTTAGTAACAACACAATCCATGGGCACCCTTATTCCCCCCTCCAAAAAAAAATCACACATGCAAAAACCACTGCTACCTTGCAGGAACCTGCCGGCTTTATAAAGATGAATACCAAGAGCAGCATCGAAGTTCCCGGAGGAAATGAGATTAGAGACTGTCACGGACGCTTTGCAGTCCAATGTATCCTTGAGGGTGCATGCGTGGCCGGCGGCTTCCAGATGATCCCTTCGGACAGAGAAGCAAATGGGATTTTCCTTTGAACAAGAAGCTATTAATATTTATATCCGCTGGGAGCTGCCCACAATGTCACGCAGCTTAAAGGCGTGCATGGCTCCCCCCCCTTAATAACTTTGGGACATTTCGCCCATCCCATGGAAGCTTTGTGGGCCAGCGTTTTCTAGATCCGATCACCAATGGAGGATTAAAAGTCAAAAACCAGCCTTGGACGAAAACCGCATTGCTTTTCCGTTGGGGTAGACGTCAGTTTTAGGCCAACATCAGACAGGAGTACAACAGGGAAGAAGGATCTTAAGTCGTTTTGCTACGGATATAGCCATGGCACCTTCCCCTACACCAGTGATGGCAAACCTTTTAGAGGCCGAGTGCCCAAACTGTGATTCAAAACCCACTAGTTTTTTTCGCAAAGTGCCAATACTGCCATTTAACCCGAATACAGGTGGCTGTGAAGGGGCGATGTTGGGTGCCCACAGAAAGGGCTCCAGGGGCCACCTTTGGCACCTGTGCCATAGGTTCGCCAACACTGCTCTACACAGTGATTTGGGTTTCTGGCTATGACCCCAGACGTTGGAACTTTGATTGTTCACTGGGCCTCCTCGGCAGTGCCTGGACTTGATGATTGAATGGATCCCCTCCTACTTCCCAATTCTGAGATGGCAACGATGGTTGTGTTTCTCTTAAGACACCAGCTCACCCTTCCTTTCTAACCTGCCTCATTCCATCGTCCTCTCGGTGCTTCTGCCCACCTTTCAGATAATCGGGTTTTTTAGCTGCCAACAGTTCTATTTGATCTGCAGACAACACCCTGCCGGCTTCTAATGGTGCAATTATGAGTAATTTGCAACAAGCAGGACTATTACCGTCGACACCTGCTTACTCAAAACGCCACGATCCACTTCTCGGTTTGAATCTAAGCAATTACGATTTATCCTGAAAACCCTAAAGCCTTTGTTTTCCAAATGGGGTGCAAAGAAATCCAGGCCGTCGGTGCGTATCATGGGACTAAACGTATTGCTCTTCTCTCCCATTAATCCAATTACTGCAAATCGCTCGTCCTCTCAAAACAACAAGTGTTGTGTTACGCTTAATCTTAGACGCACTCTTAAGCGAAGCATCGGCCACCAAAGAAAATCTCGCCAATAACTTTGTTTGGAAAAGAACATTCTACAATATTTGCTGGCTTCCCAAAGCACCACATCTGTCTGGTGCTGGTGCTGGGGATATGATTGAGACGTACAAAATAATGCAGGGCATGAGTCAAGGGGATAGAGGGACGCTCTTCTCCCTCTCACAAAATACCAGAACTAGGGGACATCCACTCAAACTGTGCGTTGGGAGAGTGAGAACACACAAAAGAAAATATTTTTTTTTTAACCCAGCATGTTGTTAGTCTGCGGAACTCCCTGCCACAAGACGTGGTGATGGCATCTGGCCTGGTTGTTTTCAAAAGGGGATTGGACAGATTCCTGGAGGAAAAGTCCATCATAGGTTACAAACCATGATGGACATGTATAATCTCCAGGCTTAAACCAGAGTACTTCAAGGACCAGACACAGGGGAGTGGTATCAGGAGACAGAGATCTAGTCTTGTGCGCTCCCAGATGCATCTGGTGGGGCCACTGTGAGATACAGGAAACTGGACTAGATGGGCCTTTGGCCTGATCCAGCATGACTCTTCTTATGTTCTTATGTTCTTATCTTTCAATCATAGGACGCTGTCGAGTGGAACTGTGGAAAGGAGACAGTCTGGTGCAGTGGATAGAGCAGAGGTTCCCAAACTTAGGTCCCCAGATGCTCTTGGATGAAAACTCCCAGAAATCCAAACCAGCAAAGCTTAGTGGCGAAGGCTTTTGGGAGTGTCAGATAAGGACTCAAAAGATCCAGGTTCAAATCCCCGCTCAGCCATGGATGCTCACGGGTGGGTGGGTGGGAGGTCTGGCACTGGTAAAACCACTCACAAAGCACTCCACAGGCTTTGGATAGCAAATCAGGCTTGCCATAAAAATCAAAAGGAATATGCCGGCACGGAATAACAACAAACAGTCTTGAGCACACCCACCCGTTGGAGAAACATCATTGGTTTCTGTGAGCCTGTTTAATGACAACTTAATCAGGATTTTTTTGCCCTGGGTTTCCTTAACTGCCAACCTGGTGTGTAGGTGACACCCTACCACAGTGGTGTCCAAACTTTGGCCCTCCATATGTTTTGAACCACAACTTTCACAGTCCTTTGTCACTGGCAGCACAGGCTTGGAATTCTGGGAGTTGTGGTCCAAAACATCTGGAGGACCAAAGTTTGGACATCCCTGCCCTACCACATTCTCCACGAGGTAACTGTCTTAACAGTCAGTCCTTCTCTCCACTGCCTGAACCTTCTCCGTTATGACCGTACCACATTTCCATAGACCCCCCCCCCTTCATCTCTTCCTTGGACTCTGTCCCCGAGGTAAATGCAGCAACAGAGCGATGCGACCACTGGCCAACCCCACAGGGCTGTTGTAAGTGGTTTCAACTACCAAACCCAGGTGGAGAATTCTGTCCTTCAAGTCCAAACAAAAATGTCTTTTCCATATAGATTCCATGGAACGCTTTTAATCTAGTATTTGTTTAATCCTTTTTAAAAATATGTTTATAGTGGCTAATTTTTGGCTTTTAAATTGTGTATTTTAATGGTTGTCAGCTGTCTTGGACCCTTTAAAGGAGGAAGGGGGATAAAAATATATTAAAAAGTGAAATAAAATAAAATAAATACTCTGTCACAGCCAAGAGGGCTATACAGTGCCTCATACATGCATACATACATGCATACATACTGTACATGCATACATAGATGCATACCATTATGTGTCTTTTATATGAATCTATAGGTTCACATAGACTTTATAACTACTTATAACCTTGTAGCTTTAATGTAATGTTGTCTCTTAATGCTGTAAGAAGTCTCTCAATTCCTTGTTCTCAATACTTGAACATGTCTTAATTGTACTGGACTGTATATTATCCCTCATTCTGTAAGCCGCCTTGGGTCGTTTTCCAAAATAATCTAAAATAAATAAATAAATAAATAAGAATACATGTGTATGTATATCTATGCAGTCTACCACACATTACTACAGAGTTTATGGCCACTTATAACTTTGTGTTTATATCTCTCCTTGAGTGATTGCATTGACACTATGTTATCAATTGTTAGTTTTAATGTTGCTTTCTAATGCTATATGTTTCTCAAACTGAACGTGTCGTAATCGTACTGGACTGGACTGTATATTGTCTCTCCTTATTGTAAGCCTGCTTGGGTCCTTTTCCAAGCAGAAAGGTGGAGTAAAAATAAAATAATTTATTATAAAATAAATACATAAAAGACATACATTACAATAAAATAAAACAGACAGGTGTCTTTGGGAAAAAAGACAGATTTTTTCAAAGCCATTTTTCCCCTCCCTGTCTCCCCTTCGCATGCAACCAAACTGACACACACACCCCAAGACCACCTCTGGACAACAACTCCCATCATCCCCGTTCTCCAGGATGGGAATTTTAGGGCGTGGGGGAAAAGGCATCCCGTTTTGAACCTAGTCAATAAAATACACGGTCGCAGCCTTGAACTTGGGGCAACCAGCCAGGGTGCAAAGGGACTTGACCCGCGAGTTTCTGCCTGCTCCATGAAATAGATTTGTAGGTTTTAAAAAAAAAATCAAATTAAATTTATTTTTCAAATTATTTCAAATTGGTTTTATTGTTATTCTTTAAATAGTGCTTAAATAGGTTAAAAAAAGAGGCGCTTACTGGATCCTCCTGGCGGTGGTCCCGTTCCCGGTCTGGGCTCGAAGGGGAGCCAGTAAAAGCAGCCGCATTATTATTATTGACCGCTCCTCCTTGCCCGACTTCCGGTGCGAAGTCCGTGTCGGCTTCGTTCCCTCGCCTAAGTACCGGAAACTACCTGCCGCCGCTCTAGCCGGAAAAAACCTCTTTCCTCCACCCCCTTACCTCTATGGTAACCATGGGTGACAGCCAGGAAAGGACCTCCCCTTAGGAAACATAAGCTGGGAAATATCGTTCCGCCTCCTTCCTAACGAACCTCCCCCCCCGCCATATAAAATAAAATAAAATAAATAAAATAAAATAAAATAAAATAAAATAAAGCGTGAGGGGGAAGCCGACCCCACCACACACCTCAATCCTAACTGGTTGTCTTGACATCCAGCATTAGGACTGCGATTGGTATCTTTCCATATGGTGGAAAGAGATCTGAGTTATTCCTTGTTTTTTTGGTTTATTTTTTTCAGTTTAAAAAAACATAAAAACATATATATAAGAAAAACAAGAAGGAAAAAAAAAATATACACACACACAGAGAGAGAGATTTACAATATAGCATATCTCGTTTGGTGATTCTCTGTCATTGACATTATACTATCTAGTCATCCTCCCCCCCCCCAACTTTTTTTTCATTCTCCTTGCACCCTCCCATTGATATCCTTGAACATATAACACAGGTTCTTCTTCTTTCTCTCTTGCCAAGGCACAAACATTCCAGTAAAGTTGAAACAGTTTCAGATAGCTTACAAAGCACAATAAGGTACAGATACAAGGCATACAGAGGAATCAACATGGCGTCACTTGGGCTCACTTGAATCTGTTAGTTTTTATTAATTCCTGGTCTCAACACTACAATGCTTTAGCCTACAGTGCTTTAGAGATTGGAGTTATTCCTAGGTTCAGTTTTGAATGGCAGAGCTGGGAGGGACCTGGGCAATCTTCAAGTCCAGCGCCTGCCAATGAGGCAAGGTGGGGAATCCAAGGTATTTTTTTGCTCTGCCATCTGTGGATAACTGAATCAGTGGACAATCAATCAGTGGATACGGGGGTCCTACTGTCCTCTTCAGCATACAGAAACAGACAAAGAACAAACTCAGGATTGCTGACAATGGTTTCCTCGCAACCAGTCCAAATGGGGGATCCAACTCCCAACCTCAGGCTCCTCTTAGCTTGAGACCTAAACCCCTCTGTTCCACATTCATGATGGCCACACACTGTGGTGATCGTATCTTGAGCCGCAACCACCCTTTGGACCAGTGTAGCTTGGCAGAGCTGTTTCTCTTTTTGAGCACGGAAATAAATAGGAGAGGGGGGGATGCCAAGAGACCCCGTTTCCAGTTCTCTTTCCCGATTGCCGAGTCAGATGCGCGTCGCAATCACGAGGAATCGAGAACCCACGCCTCTCATGGAAAGGAGCCCCTGTTCCATTTCGACAATCTTCAGGATCTAGAGAAATCCACACGTCAAGAGTCCTCAGAGAACAAGGCCGCATGCCCCCCCCTCTGCAAATGCCATGGCATGCAATCCCAACGCTCTTGGGATGTGCACGCACCGACCCACGGAGCTGCGAAACCCAGCATCTGCCTGAGCCTAGGTGTGGCTCAATCTACAAGTGGTACCTCAACTTACGAATTTAATCCGTTCCAAATGCATGTTCTTAAGTCGAACTACTCTTCAGTCGGGGTACCTATCTAAAAAATTGAAAAAATAAGTTAAAAATGAAAAAAATATATGGAAAAAATGTAAGTCAAGCAGACCATATCTAAAATGTGTAAGGCGGCAGTGAAAACGCCAACAGTTTTTTGCTCTTAAGTCAAATTGCTCTTAAGTCGAGCTGCTCTTAAGTCAGGGCACCACTCTATTTGATTTCTTCCACTACTTGTCCTTCCGGCTGAAAAGGCTTCCGCAGCGGAGAGATAGCAAAGGAGAGTGAGTTTTGGATTTTATGGCCAGGTATCTGTAGGGCCAGGAAGGCATTGGTGTGACTTCATTGCTGTAGAAGATAACGAGATTTATCTGGCCTTCATCGTCTTACACTTCTGATTCTCGGGTTTACGATCCGTTCACGGGAGTAAACAAAAGGTTGCAACAGCGCAAGGCGTCACCTCTGATTTCAAGGCATCAGGTGCTCACTCACCATCACCTGACTTCCGGGTATAGAAGTCTAGCCTTGCTCCATACCAACAGGACATGAAATTGTTGGAATGTTCAGCCATTTGGGGCTGCCTGCTTCCTACATGCAGACACCCAAATTCTCCACATCTGAAGGATTTGTCACCGTCTCTTGCCTTAGGGCTGCAGCAAATCCATGAGAATCAGAAACCGGAGAGGAAAACCATGCAGGATACGGGGAAAAACACTTCAGAGGACACACCTTGGAATGGGCTTCGTCCAGAAAAGCTCCCATTAAAATACTCGTATAAGTCTCGGTCCCATCATTTTTTACTTTGTCCAGAATGTTTACAAAGACTAACAGCTACTTTCTCAAACAAGGCCTCCATAAAAGAGGGCCCGAGGCAGCCTTGAAGCATCAAAACGACAAAAATATTATTATTTCCTAATTCCCGTCGTGAGTTGCTTCAGAATTTTTTTTTAATGATCCTCTCATGAGTCATGCAATCTATAGCAAAAAGCACTCTTCAGTCTACCCATAAAACTTCCTTATTTATTCCTGTCTGCTGCAGGATAAGCTTACCTCCTCTGAACCCAAACAGGAAGATCTGTCTGATCAAGAAGCTTGGTGTCCCGTCCCCTCCCCCCCGCCGCCGCTAGGAAATCCTGTTTCCTCCTTCGTATCCTAATAAGGAATGTTTTGTCAGCAATGCAAAAACAAACAAATAAATAAATAAGCCATCACAACGGCATCAACAATAAAAGACTTAACCGGGCTCCCGGGGAAAACAGCAGCCCGAAGATTGGCACATGTTTTCGCGTGACAATAAACCCCTAATCCCACCAGGGCAACGTCCATCCCAAATCCCTCCTCCTCACACTTGGTGTGTGTGTGTGTGTGTGTGTGTGTGTGTGTGTGTGTGTGTGTGTGTGTGTGTGTGTGTGTGTGTGTGTGTGTGTGTGTGTGTGTGTGAACATACAGTGGTACCTTGTATAAAGGAATTAATATTCCAAATGAAATTGTTCAGCAAATTTTCTTTTATACAAATTTAATAGAATGCATTTAAGGGATACGGGATTTTTCAGGGCATCATATCAGCAAAAAGGGGGAGCAGTCACCAGCCTCTGGCTCCAGGCATAGAGAAGGCAGGCACTGGGAAGGTGGGCGGCAGCTTCCATGATGGGACAAGAATTCGGAAAAGGGGAAACTTGATGTTCATAGGTCCCCTCTGTCCCACTTAGCCTTGGGACAAGAGCTGTGTGTCCCACCTTGAAATAGCCCATTTTGAAACATTGTGGAGGCAAACCTTCTGCAGGTTTTTGTCCACCAATCAGAGATTCAAGCATCTTCTAAAAACAGCCTTGAAAATATGTGTGTGGCTGTCTTTCTGTGGGTGAGTGAGTGACAGAGAGACAGACAGAGAGAGAAATTTAAAAAGTTACTGCCTTTTCTGCCTTTTTTATGGCCTCATTCCTAAGAAAAAGAAGCAGGGCGAATAGCAATTCTGACAGCCTTCTCCAGCCTCTCTCATGGGTGCCTCTACTAAAAGCTTCAGATGTTCTTGGTTCACACAGTGGACCCTTGTATAACAAACGGTTTGTATAACATACAATTTGTACAACATAAAAAAATTTCTGAGATAGGGGGCATTTGCTTAACATAATCGCCTGTGGGGTGAATCCATACAACATAAAAATGGGATCACTCCCTTTTCAATGCATTCCTATGGGAAATTTGTATAAAGGAAAATTGGCTTAACATAATTTCATTTGGAACGAATTAATTCCTTTATACAAGGTACCACTGTGTGTATATATATATATATATATGCATATAAAATTTTATAAATTTAATATAAACATAATATACTAAATATCTTAAGTATATCTATTAAATTTATTGCTTTTAGTTCTTCTGCACTTGCTCTATTCCTGCAAAGCCTCGATAAGCAAATATACACAATCGTCGTCGTCCCCCATTATCGTTCAGTTATTTATTTATTTTTGGCAACCGCGGATCACGTGAGGGCTGAACCTGGAAGGGACTCCCTCTGTGAGCGACGGCTCGGCGTGGCCAATCAGCGAGCGGAGCCCGCGGTCGGAGGAGGCGGGGCGGCCGGGAGCCTGGGCATTCCAACAACCGAGCGAAGTTCGGCGGCCGCGAGTGGCGGCGGCGGCGGCGGGAGGGGGGCGAGGTGCTCGGAACGGCCGCCCGCGCGAGGATTCGGTCGGGCGCGGCGAGGGAGAACCGCGCGGGGGAGGCAGGCGCGCGTCGGAAGAGCCCCTCGCCAAGGCGTCGGCGAGGGAGGGAGCGCTCGCCGGTTCGAATCCCGGGTGGGGCAGGTGGAGGGTGTCGGTTGCTGTGTGCGGCCCGGGGAAATTGGAGGGTGCCGGGGGTTGAGAGGAGGGAAAATTTGGCTCGTGAGGAGCCCCTTCAACCAAGCCGTCCCGTTACCCCTATTTGTCTCCCTAGCAGGACTCTTGGAAAGAGTTTGAGGCAGAAGTGGCTTTGGGTTTGGTTGGGTTTGGCCAGGACTGAGATTGGGAGGGGAAATCCTATGGGAGCAGGGGGTGGGGTGGGTCTACCATGACAGAAGGGGTCAAAACGGGGGGTACCTAATGAGCTCAAATAGGGTGGTGGTTGGGGGGACAGAGTTGGGTTTTAACAGAGGCAGGAGTGGATTTGTGAAGGCTTGGGTCTAGGCAGGATTGCGCAAGACTTGGATCTAGGTAGAGTTGGGGTTGAGCAGGCTGGATTGCGCAAGAGTTGACTCTAGTTAGGGAGGGTTGAGATTTCTAGACGTCCCTCCATTGCCATGGAAGAGGCAGAGTCCACCGAGAGAAGCCCCCTCTTAGGGAGCCTCTCCCGCTCCCCCCCGGGGCCGCCTGCCCCCAGCGTCTTCCACGGGCGGCGCGTGGCTTGCGTCGCGGTCCTCTTGGCCGAGCTTCTGGAGAGAGTGGCCTTCTACGGCATCACCTGCAACCTGGTGCTCTTCCTCAACGGGACCCCTTACAACTGGGAGGGGGCCCAAGCCAGCCAAGCCTTGCTGGTCTTCATGGGCATCACCTACCTGGTGTCCCCCTTTGGCGGCTGGCTGGCCGACGCCTTGCTGGGAAAGTTCCCCACCATCTTGGTCAGCATGGCGGTCTACCTCCTTGGAATGTTGGCCTTCCCCGCGATGGCCACCGCCACCACCCGGCAGTGGCTTTGCGGCGAGCTCCGCCCGTGGCCCATCGAGAACTGCTCCTCGCCCGTCGCCTCCAACGCCACCCTTCCGCCCTGCCGGCTGGAAGGGGCCACCCGGTACTGCCTCATCCCGACCTTCGTCGGCCTGGTGCTGGTGGGGATCAGCGTGGGTTCGGTCAAGGCCAACATCACTCCCTTTGGAGCTGACCAGGTTGGTGGAACTTCATCCTTGCTCTTGCCTAATATTGATGATGCCCCTTTGCCAGAGGTTGGGGTAGATAGGAGAAGCTTCTCCCAGGTGCAGAGTTCTGATATGATCATCTTTAGAAGCAGAGGTGGTGTAGACCAGGCACGTCCAAACTTCAGCCCTCCAGATGTTTTGGGCCACAACTCCCACAGTCCTCTGTCATTGGCAGCCTAAGCTTAGAATTCTGGGAGTTGTGGTCCAAAACATGAGGAAGGCCAAAGTTTGGACATACCTGGTGTAGACCCTTGATGGACAAGGCCATCTGTAGCTATTGTGACTTATGCTAGGGCTGTCCAAACTTCAGCCCTCCAGATGTTTTGGACCACAACTCCCACAGTCCTCTGTCATTGGCAGCCTAAGCTTAGAATTCTGGGAGTTGTGGTCCAAAACATGAGGAAAGCCAAAGTTTGGACATGCCTGGTGTAGACCCTTGGTGGACAAGGCCATCTGTAGCTATTGTGACTTATGCTAGGGCTGTCCAAACTTCAGCCCTCCAGATGTTTTGGACCAGATATGAGAAGCTTCTCCCAGGGTGCAGAGTTCTGATATGATCACCTTTAGAAGCAGAGATGGTGTAGACCCTTGGTGGACAAGGCCATCTGTAGCTATTGTTCCGGATGACTTATACCAGAGTGTCCAAACTTCAGCCCTCCTGATGTTTTGGACTGCAACTCCCAGCATTCCAAGCCTGTATTGCCAATGACAAAGGACTGTGGGAGTTGTGGTCTAAAAACATCTGGAGGACAGAAGTTTGGACACCACTGATTTATGCCCTTCCTGACTGTTAGAGCAGGCATGTCCAAACTTCGTCCCTCCTGGTGTTTTGGACCGCAACTCCCAGAATTCCAAGCCTGTATTGCCAGTGACAAAGGACTCAGGGAGGTGTGGTCCAGAACATCTGGAGGGCTGAAGTTTGGACATGCCTGTATTGATGATGGAGCATCATGATGTTTGGACATGCCTGTATTGAAGCATCATGATGATGGAGCTAGTGACCACGGGAGGTGGCAAGTGGTCCAAGGCTGGAGAATGGGATCACCGTTGGTCTGTTCTGCATTGACTGGTATGCCTGCCTTGAATAGGGAGTTCCATGGCCTTGTGGGACCCTTCCAACACAATAGTATGATTCTAAGACATTTATAATCACAGAGAACGTGGTTCTGGGTTTCTCACCAAGCAGAGAGGATCGGATTTGATGGCCTATGTCAGTGGCGGCGACACGTCAGCACTCCAGATGCTTCGGACCACAACTCCCAGAATTCCAAGGCTGTGTTGCCAATGACAAAGGATTGTAGGAGTTGTGGTCCAGATCATCTGGAGGGCTGAAGGTTTGCCACCACTGGCATATGTGGTCCTTCTCTCCAGCTTGTTGAGTCTGATCGGCATTCAAAATGTGTGCTTGATTAGAAAGCCGTGGTTCCTCCTTAGAGGACAGACTTTGTACCATCTTGTATGACTGGAAGATTTGCTATTTCGACAACGTGGATGTCCCATGGCCACCTTCAGCCGTTTCACAAGGTCCTTGTTTTCCGAGTTGTTATGCCTACCTGTCTGCCCGGTAGCTAGACTTCTTGTGACCTTCTCCGTCCTTAGCTGGGCTGCTCCTCAGAGGTGGAACATGCTGTCAGCTACCAGGCATGTATTTTTGAAGTCTTACCAGCCTGAGGACATCTGCCTGGAGTTGTTCCACCTTTGGGAGCCCAGGGTCACCTCTACACCCAATTCTTTCCATGCCTCTGGAGATCCCTGGGTGGCCACCCTGGAAATCAGGGCAGAGGTCTTGGTAGATCTTGGGGTTCATCTGGGGGGGGGGGGAGAAAGACCTTTGCTACTTAGTGATTGGAGCTGGTAGATAGCTCAGTGGCTTAGGTCACTGGCTGCGGAGCAAGGGGTTGGGAGTTCGATTCCCCATTGGGTCTCCTTGACAGGGGCTGGACGTGATGACCTACACCAGTGGTTCTTCAAGCTGTGGGTCAACAGATGTTCCTGGACTGCAATTCCCAGAAGTCTTCATCACTCGCGGAGCTGGCCAGGATTTCTGGGAGTTGCGGTCCAGGAACATCTGGGGACCCACCCGTGGAGAACCACTGAGCTACAGGGTCCCTTCCTGCTCAGATCCTGCAAACTCAAGGCTATGGCTTCCTCTCAGCAGTTAGTCCATGTCATATTGGTTCTTCCTCCTCTCCTCCTGCCTTCCACCTTTCCCAGCATTATTGCTGCCTTCTCATGATGTACCCAAAATAGGACAGCATCCATAGTAGTACAGCCTATTTTTTTCTTAGCGAAACAGTGCCACTTCCATTTAAATTCACACTAAACTCGCCTTTGTTCTTTCAAATTTGAATCTCCTCTCTCTCTCTCTCTCTCTCTCTCTCTCTCTCTCTCTCTCTCTCTCTCTCTCTCTCTCTCTCTCTCTCTCTCTGTGTGTGTGTGTGTGTGTGTGTGTGTGTGTGTGTGTAATCAAGCGCCAACTTTGATACTGGCCTGGTCAGAAGCTAATACCTTTTGTACACTGTATAGGCAAGTATGTAACAATACATTGTTGGATACTTTGATGCCTTTAAGCCATTTCAAACACATTTTGGATATCATATGGATACAAAGTACAGCAAATTTTAAATCTGTTTTGAAACCTCATGAATAATAGCAACCAACCTTGGCCAAACCTCCTGGCTATGGGGTGCCTTTGCCGGCTGGCCCAGAGAGGAACTGCACCGCTCTGATTCAAATTAATCAGGATGCTGTCTAATGGAGCGTGCAGGGGGGGGGGCAAGAAATAACTACAAGTGCACCACCGAGAAGGCATTTAAAAAGTAACATTTGGTAACAACTTTTGGCTTTTCAGCCTCGTCCTCAGCCCCGTTGGGTTGAAAGAACGCTTTCCCTTTGTTTCTGTGGAAATCCATTTTGCACTGCCTTTGTTTAAGGCCTTACCTGTGTCGCATCCGCCACGCTTATCTGGCGGAGTCAAAGCGTGTAATCTTCCTTTTTTTCTGCTATGTTTTCTCGGGCCTCTTCGGAAGAAGTCGGTGTAAATTGAGTTGTTCTTTCTGGCAGGGAGCGCTCGAACAATGGCTTACTCTGTTGACTCAGGCTCAAGTAGGTCACAAGACTGGTGATAGCCCCGGGTGTTTTATTTGGGTCGAGGTCCTGTTGAGCAAGCAGGCACGCCGGCTTCTGGGGTTCACAGAGCTCTGAGTCAAGCCCCTTGGCCAACCGAATCATTTTCTAGGGGCATATGCAGAGCTGCCAGTTCATCCAGCTTGCTGGGGCCGGGATTCCTGATTGCGGCCGTCTGATCGGAGGCCAATGCATTTGGGCTGTCAGCAACTACATGGCTACTTAATCAGGGTGGAATTTGGGAGTCCTTTAGTGTCATTCCCAGTTTTGTTTTTTGTTTACCCCGGTAGGATGGTCATTGCAGATGGAAATGTCTCAAGATTGCTGTCCTGGTGTCGTGGTTTAATTCTGATTTCTCTTGTTCTCACAAGTTGGACTTAAATCCTTCTAGTTCCTCTTTTCTTGAGCTGGGCGCACTTGTCTGCTTCCTGTTCTTCTAGAGGTGGTTTCCAATTTATTTCTTCCCTTCTTTCAATTCTGGCCCTTGGCCGCTGCGGCGACAAGTAAACGAAACCGGCCTTGAAAGAGGGAAAGTGAAACACCCAGTTTGGCCGGGTGGCGCAACTCGAGACATGTAGCAAAGAAAAGGTGGCCATCTGTGATTTTGCAGGTGGCTGTTTATGGCTGGATTTTTAGAGGGACAAAGACCTGGAAGACATTTGGGAGGAGGCTTGATGCCAGATGGGCAGTGGATGGGCAGTGGATGGATGGATGGATGGATGGATGGATGGATGGATGGATGGATGGATGGATGGATGGATGGATGGATGGATGGATGGAAGAAAAGGAGGACTAGAGATACAGAGGAATGGATGGATGGATGGATGGATGGATGGATGGATGGATGGATGGATGGATGGATGGATGGATGGAAGAAAAGGAGGACTAGAGATACAGAGGGATGGAGGGATGGATGGATGGATGGATGGATGGATGGATGGATGGATGGATGGATGGATGGATGGATGGATGGGCGAAGAAGAGGAATAATAATAATAACCTTTTATTGTCATTGTACAACCACTGTACAATGAAATTGGCTGAGCTCCCTCCCTCCCCCAACACCATCCCACTAAAAAGCCATTCAATCTGCTATCACACTGTGTGCTTGCTGCACAACTCGCCAGCCCCACAAGTCTATCATGAGTTGTCACATCCCGTTTAATAGAGATACAGAGAGATGAGTGGATGGATGGATGGATGGATGGATGGATGAAAAGAATAGATCAGCCGAGGAGGTGAAGGTAGAAACTGGCTGGGCCTGGTGAGTGGCTAATCGACTGAGGAGGCCCGGGAATGGGGGCATCAGCCCTTGTGCTACATGCCTTGCAGGGTCTGTCCATAGGACCCCCCCCTCCCTCCTAAAAATGATTCTGCTACAGATCTGCATACCAGGGGGTCCTTCCAAGCCTGCTCCCCTCGGCTAGGCTGGTGTCATTTTGGCCACAGAGGAATCGTTGCCTCTTCCACCGAAGAAGCACTCCCTATATAACCACCCCTTGTCTCCAGCTGCCTGTGCTAGATAGACTGCCATCTGCACAGAAGCACGACCAACCCGGAGCGATGTTTTGCCTTTCTCAGTTCCTTCTTCCAGAAGACGGCCGTCCACCTGTTCTTTTCTGGCTTCCTGGAAATTCTCTGGCCTCGTTCCAATTTACGGGAATAAAACTGCTGTAGAGCTGCAATGCATTTCACAACAGATGATTCTGTGTTTCCCAGAACTACCCATATTTTTTTAAAAAAAGCACCAAGTTTTCTTCACGTAGAAGACTGACACTCTTCTATCCCACCCATTTACTTCCTGACTTGCTAGATTTCTATAGGTGGCGGCAGCGGGGTGGTGGTGGTGGTGGTTTGTTTTTTTTTCCAGAAAAAGGGGTTGGGATTGATTGTGAAACCCCTGCTTTTTGTGTCTGAGTTTTTTCTTTTTTTGTCATTATCAAAATTTTAATTTTTGTTTTTTGTCGGTTTTCAAAAATTACAAATTCCCGATCGGTTGCTTTCTCATTAAGTTCTGCAGTTTGGTATTTGTTCAGAGGGTGCTTTTTTGAGGCCAGAAGTTGAAGAATCAAGGTTGACCGGACACAAACACACACACACACACACACACACACACACACACACACACACACACACACACACACACACACACACACACCTCTTTCACACCACAGTGGCTATTCAGTAACAATGCACTTTGAATTTTAAAGAGGCATCCTGTGGGTTTTTTATCTACCATTTATCTCTCTACTGTTTGATTCTTCGGGATAATCTGTGGCTTTTGAACATGAAGAAATCTCAAATACGTGAAAGAAGATATATATATATATATATATAAACAATACTTGATAAGTTCTTTACACAATTAGCTGATAACTGAATCAGCTCCGGGAGGGAGCGGGCTGAGTGTGTATTTAAAATTTCCTGTGTCAGAAGGGCAGCAGTGAAGCCGCCCCCCCCCTCCTGCTATCTAGTAGGAGCCTGTATGCATTGGGTCATTATCTACTGATTTGTTTGAGTTGTGTGTGTTGGGTCGTTACAGTTGTGACCAACTCCTTGTGACCCCATGTTCATGGAGTTTTCTTGGCAGGAATACTGGAGTGGCTTGCCAGTTCCTACTCCAGGCGCCTACAGCACCTGGTATTCCCTGGTGGTCTCCCATCCAAGTGTTAACCTGACCCTGATTAGCTTCCAAAATCAGGCAAGATTGGATGTGCTTAGGGCATCTAGGCAGCTTACTGATTATCCACAGTCTAAAAATATTTTTAAAAATGTCCAGAAATCCATATTTTTAAGGATGCAGTTACCAGAATTAGCCACTAGAAGGAGCTAGAGACCATGCTTTGTGTGACATTCCTATATTCTGAATTTTTAACATCTGCACAAGGGCCAGGGACCGAATTACCCACAGATGCAGGCATCCTAGTGTAGTTCCTTAAGTCACAATCACAATCAAACCTGCCCTGAGTCAGCCCGCCGGGCTTGCAGGCAAATGTCCTTGTCATCCTCCTTAGTTTCCCTTCTTTTCTCCTCCTTCCTCCGATGAGTTCAGGGCAGAGTATGTGATTTTTGCCCCTCTTGGTTTTTCTTCTCACTCCAAACTGGGAGGATCCCCTGAGTGGTGATGGTCTAGGACTTGGGAGGCCATGGGTTCGAATCCCCACTCAGCCACTGGGGCATTCCCCATCCCCAATGGTAGTCTCATTATTTATTTTAAGTTACCTGTATATACTCGAGTATAAGTCGACCCGAGTATAAGTCTAGGCCCCTAATTTAACCCCCCAAAACTGGGGAAACTTATTGACTCGAGTATAAGTCTAGGGTGGGAAATGCAGCAGGGCCTGGCAGCTCCTCCTTTGTGAGCTGGGGGAGTGGTGTGTGATGTTTAAAATGACTTTTAGCCACCGAGGCAAGTGCTTGCCTCCATGGCTAAAAGTCATTTTAAACATTGCATGCTGCTTCCCCACAACCCGGCGGGGGGGTGTGGTCAGGAGAAGCGGCGCACGATGTTTAAAATGACTTTTAGCCACCGATCCAAGCACTTGTCTCAGTGGCTAAAAGTTTTGTCCCGAATATAAGTCGAGGGCCCCTTTTTTCAACCCAAAATTAGGGTTGAAAAACTAAACTTATATTGGAGTATATACAGTGTATTGTTTTATTGATTTGGATGCCCGCCTTGAGCAGGGGGTTGGAAGTGATAGCCTTGCAGGACCCTTTCCGAATTCCTTCTTCTATGATTCTATGGGGGGGTGGAATCTTTTCCAGGTGAAGGATCGAGGCCCCGAGGCCACCCGAAGGTTTTTCAACTGGTTTTACTGGAGCATCAACTTGGGGGCCATCCTCTCCCTGGGCGGCATTGCCTACATCCAGCAGAATGTGGACTTTGGAATGGGCTACCTCATCCCGACCGTCTGCATCGGGGTTTCGTTCGTCGTCTTCCTGTGCGGCCGGAGCGTCTTCATCACCAAACCCCCCGACGGCAGTGCCTTCACAGACATGTTCCGGATCCTGGCCTTTTCGTGCTGCTCCCAGAAGCGGACCGAGGAGCACCCCAGAAATAGGTAGTTGGGCAGATGAATCCCTAAGTTGGCTCTCCAAATCTCTTTGGGGATACTGGGTGTTGTAGTCTTTCAAACAAAAGCAAAAAAAAAAAAAAAACCAAACAACCCAAAAACCAACTTTTGGAGCCCTTGGGAAAGATCTCGACATAGAACCCAGAAGAACCCCACCCATCCGTGTGACGTGGACTCTTTTAAATACAGTGGGCCCTCGTATAACAAACGGTTTGCATAACGTAAAATCTGTGCAACGTAAAGAAATTAATTTGCTGAACAAATCTGGGGTGAATGCAACGATGAGGGGTGACTCTGTTTTCAATGCAAGAAATTTTACAAAGGAAAATTTGCTTAATAGAATTCCATTGGGAAATTTGCTTTGAACAAGATACCACTGTAGATGGAAGTACAGTGGACCCTTGTATAACAAACAGTTTGTATAACATAAAATCTGTACAGCATAAAAATCCAGAGATAAAATTTGCGTAACAGAATCGCCTATGGGGCGACAACATCAAAATGGGATGATTACTCTGTTTTCAATGCATTCCTATGGGAAATTTGTATAAAGGAAAATTTGCTTAACAGAATTCCATTGGGAACAAATTAATTCCTTTATACAAGATACCACTGTATATGGAAGTACAGTGGACCCTTGTATAACAAACAGTTTGTATAACATAAAATCTGTACAGCATAAAAAATTCCAGAGATAGGGGAAATTTGCGTAACAGAATCGCCGATGGGGCGAATCCGTACAACATCAAAATGGTCACGATTATGGATTACTCCGTTTTTAATGCGTTCCTATGGGAAATTTGTATAAAGGAAAATTTGCTTAACAGAATTTCATTGGGAACAAATCAATTCCTTTATACAAGGTACCACTGTACTTGCTTTCTGCACACACACACACCCATTCATTCTATATTGGCTGCCAGGATCGCTCCCCGATTCAGGGATCTGATTGTGGAGCTGAAAAGGATCTCATAGGGTGTCAAGTTTGGGCCATGCCAAGGAGGCGCAGTGGGGAATTTAACCCCCGACTCCTGGCTCCACAGCTGGGGACCTCAACTCCAAAGCTAGCCATCCATTGCCAATAACAATCTCAGAAGTGCACAGATGGAAGGGACCCTGTAGAATCGGTGTTTCTCACCAGGTGGGTCCCCAGATGTTCCTGGACTGCCCCTCCCAGAAATCTGTGAGAGTTCAGCTAGTGATGAAGACTTCTGGGAATTGCAGTCCAGGGACATCTGGAGATCCCACAGGTTGAGAACCACTGCTTCATTAGAACATACTTTGTAGGAGCTGTCTGAGGTGCTGAACTCCTCATCCACTACTGTTGAGTCACAAGTGTTGAGTTCCTGGACTGCAACTCCCAGAAGCCTTCACCACTCGCTGTGCTGGAAGGGGTTTCTGGGAGTTGCAGTCCAGGAACATCTGGGGACCCACCGGTTGGGAACCAATGCTGTCCATCAATTCCAGCCCCTGTCAGAGAAGCACAGCGGGGAACTGAAGTCCCAGCCTCTGCCTCTGCAGCGGCCCTCCAGATGTTTTGGACCCCCCAAGTCCCACCGCCCTTTGCCGTTGGAACTACAGGCTTGGGATTCTGGGAGTTGCGGTCCAAAACATCAGGAGGGCTGAAGTTTGGACATGCCTGGCCTAAACCACTGAGCTGTCCAGCAGCCCTACTATACTGGGGGGGGCTAGATTTTTGCCCTTCCCTTCCCTTCTTTCTCCTGCAGGGACAGCCAAGGCGTCCTACAGCCGCCACCTCGGAAGCAAAGCCTCTTTGAGTCGGCCAAAGCCTCCCGGGGGGGACCCTTCAGGGAAGAGAAGGTGGAAGATGTCAAAGCCCTCGTGAAAATCATCCCAGTCTTCCTGGCTCTTATTCCTTACTGGACGGTCTACTTTCAGGTAGGTGAGCGGGACTGGTTTCGCTTTGAATCCCGCCGTTTTCCTCCAGCGCTCGAAAGGCAGTCCGTTTTTTGTTCCTCGTTGTAACAATGACAACAAAAATAACTACTCAAACGCTCTTAAGGAGTCATTTTTTAAAAATACTTTTTATTTTATTTTACAAGACAAGTTAAGATAACAGTACAACAGCGTCTCATTATTTATACATTCTATAGGACCAATATCCTTTTCAAAATCCACCCACTAATTCATCTTCCAACACAGTTAATTGTGACACACACACAAATAAATTAATTCTTTTAAAATTTTACATTCCAGCAGTCAAAATTATTCCCCATAACACATTCTTATTTATTTATTCATTTATTTGTTGCATTTATACCCCGCTTATCTACATTCCTCATTTTTGTAAAGCAAATAGTAATAGCAATAAAACAGAAGGTTAAAAACCCTTATGGCACCTCAATCAATGTACAGTGGTGAAGGCCTCATTTTTGTGTTAATTCCATACATTAATAAGGGCTTCCAGGTTTTCACACTCTTAAGGAATCATGGGGGTTGAAATAACTTTTCAGAGTAGCTTCCCTGGGCGTCCCTGCTTCCTTCTTGAGTCCGGAAGTAGTTTAAGAACGGACTTGCATAATGGACTTGGTGGGTGGTGCTAGGTCTATTTTACTTGGTTATTATTATTTTTTTCTATTTGTCTATTGTATTTGCATATTGACTTGTCCTGTCTTATGGTTTGTCTTATATTATGTTCTCATATTTGGGTATGTACTGGGGTTGTAGTTGGGCCGTTGCTGTTTGGTGAGGTGTCATACACCACCCAGAGTTCCCTATGGGAAAATCGGGCGGTCAATAAATAAATAAATAAATAAATAAATAAACATTATTTATTTATGTATGTATTTATTATATTTCTAGACTGCCCATCTTCCGAACGGAACTCTGGGCAGTTTACAATTAAAACAAGGCAACAAGGAAAAAAGAAAAATAAATAAAAACAAACAAACAAACAAACAAACAAACACTGGCTCTTCGGCTTGAAAATGGAAATGTGCACCGCCCCCTAGAGTCGGACACGACTAGCACGCATGTGTGTGGGGGAAACCTTTACCTTTTTACCCGAAAGATACAAACACGGCCTTGCTACCCTAGGACCAGTGAAGGGAATGGAGGCTCTTTGGGGCAGGGGCCTTGTTCTGCTTTATAGCAGAGACCCGGCCTGATCCTGGTAACATTTCTCTTTGCAACCTCAGATGCAGACAACGTACGTGCTCCAGAGTCTCCACTTAAGGATCCCTCAGTTTTCAAACACCACTGGCAACAGCACCTCCAGTAGCCATACGGTAAGTGAAAAGGGGGCTCCGCATCGTTGAGAGGTTTTTACAGAAAAGGGGAGAGAAAGAAAAGACCTCAGAGTACAGCGGTTGAATGGCAGTACTGCGGTCCAAACTCTGCTCATGACCCGAGTTCGTTCCCGAGAGTAAATAGAGCCCTCTCGTCCTTCTGAGAGTCAAAGGAGCACTCGGCTCACTTGGCCGAGGGTGGAGGCAATATATAGCCTGCAAAATTAAATTGCAAACACCCTAGAGAGAGCTTTGGGTTGTACAGTGGAGCCTTGTGGTGCAGAGGTTAAATGCCTGTCCTGCAGGTAAAACCGTGCTCACGATCTGGGGTTCAATCCCAGGTCGCAGGCTCAAGGTTGACTCAGCCTTCCATCCTTCCGAGATCGGTAAAATGAGTACCTAGCTTGCTGGGGTGGGGGGCAATGTGTAGCCTGTATACTGTAATTAAAGCACTGTAAACCACCCAAAGACTACTTGAAGTGGTATTGGGCGGTATATAAGCAGAACACGAAACTGCCCCTACCTTGTCCCTACAAACAGGCATCTTATAAATGGGGGGGGTCTTATCTATGGAAAAATCTGGGTAAGCTTCTAGATAACTGAGTGGTGGCATCAGCTAGAGCATCTGGCTGCTTCCTAGATTCTTGGCACGGTTGAGGGTCTCAGCATCCCCCTCCCACCCATGAATATTCCATCCTCCCAAATCGTTTAAAAGGATAATTTGTGTGGCCTTTGAAAGCGAGGGATCCCGGCACGCGTTCTCAAATATTAGTCGCGGCCTTTCGCCCTTCTGTGGCAAACTTTCCCATCAGTGGCTGAACCGGCTGTGAGCCAAGCGGCCTCGGCCGTCCACCTTGCCGGCCTGGGGGTCTGCCCTCTGCTGCCATGGTTCAGAGGGAAGGAATGGAGTGGTGGAAGGTGCTGTCCAGCGCCGTCAGGAGGGCATCAAGTTCCTAACCCCTTGCAACCGTCAGGACTGGAGATGGGGCACAAACTAGTTCGGGCCACTTTGTAAAGGCAGCACCATAGGTGCGGCATCTCCCCTCTCCCACCCCCTCAGCCAATTGGCCACTCACCAAGTCCAGCTTGCTTCCTTTTCGCACTTCCTCGGCTGATCTCCCTGTCACAAGCAAGAGCATTGACTTCTCTGCCCCTGCCCTTTTATCTGAGGGGAAGCTCCCCTCTTCCACTCCCTCGGCCAATTGGCCACTCACCAAGTCCATCTTGCTTCCTTTTCCCACTTCCTCGGCTGATCTCCCTGTCACGAGCAAGAGCATTGACTTCTCTGCCCCTGCCCTTTTATCTGAGGGGCAGCTCCCTCTCCCACCCCCTCGGCCAATTGGCCACTCACCAAGTCCAGCTTGCTTCCTTTTCCCACTTCCTCGGCTGATCTCCCTGTCACGAGCAAGAGCATCGACTTCTCTGCCCCTGCCCTTTTATCTGAGGGGCAGCTCCCCTCTTCCACCCCCTCGGTCAATTGGCCACTCACCAAGTCCAGCTTGCTTCCTTTTTCCACTTCCTCGGCTGATCTCCCTGTCACAAGCAAGAGCATTGACTTCTCTGCCCCTGCCCTTTTATCTGAGGGGCAGCTCCCCTCTTCCACCCCCTCGGCCAATTGGCCACTCACCAAGTCCAGCTTGCTTCCTTTTCCCACTTCCTCGGCCGATCTCCCTGTCACGAGCAAGAGCATCGACTTCTCTGCCCCTGCCCTTTTATCTGAGGGGCAGCTCCCCTCTTCCACCCCCTCGGCCAATTGGCCACTCACCAAGTCCAGCTTGCTTCCTTTTTCCACTTCCTCGGCCGATCTCCCTGTCACGAGCAAGAGCATCGACTTCTCTGCCCCTGCCCTTTTATCTGAGGGGCAGCTCCCCTCTTTATCTGACTTCCTCGGCCGATCTCCCTGGGCAGCATCAACTTCTCTGCCCCCCCTTTTATCCAGCTCCCCCTTCGGCCAATTGGCCACTCACCAAGTCCAGCTTGCTTCCTTTTTCCACTTCCTCGGCCAATCTCCCTGTCACGAGCAAGAGCATCGACTTCTCTGCCCCTGCCCTTTTATCTGAGTGGGAGATCCACCAAGAGAACAGGCCGGTGGCCGGGAGTGGAAGATCAGTCGAGGAGGTGCCCATCTCCTGTAATGACTGCCGTGGGTACAATTTCCCAGGAATCATGGTTTGGGGAAAGCTTTCAGTTGGCGAGATGTGGTTGAGGTGTCAGGAAGGATTCTGGAGAGGAGAGGGTACTTAATTGACTCTTGACTACTTCCTGTCACATGTGCTGTCACTATTAGCCCTGATGGCTATTAGAAAGCCATCTGGGTATGGTATTTGTTGTGATGATTCACTGGGCTTTGTTTATCAGAAATGAGAGTTCTCATCCGTCATTCGGCAGACAGGTACTTCTGATGATTAATTGGGCTTAATGCAATCTCGGCTGTCGGGGAGACGATGGTTTTTTATTAACGAGATTCCAGGATGAGAGAGCGAGGATTAAAATGTTGATGCCCCCTATTCCCCTGTATTTCAAGGTTCACACGCTTTCCTTAGTCTCAGTACTAAATTGATTCTGGATCTTGAACCTTGGGCCTCTCCGGAAACTGGTTCTGAATCGGATCGGATCCAGGAATGATGAAAAACAAGGTGAAAAGTTTGACAAGATCATCAAATTTGGGAGAGGACAAGAGAAGAGCATGTTGTTTTAGGTTTGTCATCCTTCTGGATTAGAACAGCGGCTGGCACGGTGAGCGTGTGGCCCTCTCGACATTCCTCGACTACATTTCCCATCGTCCCCATCATAGCCAAGGGTGAAAGGTGCCAGGGGTTGTCATCCTGGCCAACTTTCTAGGAGACGCATTCCCTTTCTGAGCCATCAGCTTCTATGTGTGTGCATGGATGTTTTGCTTTGGTCACGCTCTGTGCTTTGTTTCAGAGAAACAGGAAAGGTCTCGGCTCGGTTGTTCTGCTGAGATTTGATCCTTCTGCTCCGTGTGCGAAAACATGGTGGCCATTTGGAGAGAGAGAAATGCAGTTATCTTTGAGCAGTGGCTGCCTGATACTTCCTTACTTCCATTTATCCATCATCAGCTCCTTCCTTCCTTCCCCTCCCTCCCTCCCTCCCTCCTTCCTTCCTTCCTTCCTTCCTTCCCTCCATTTATTTTATCTTCTTTCTTTCTTTCTTTCTTTCTTTCTTTCTTTCTTTCTTTCTTTCTTTCTTTCTTTCTTTCCCTCCCTCCCTCCCTCCCTCCTTTCTTTCTTTCTTTCTTTCTTTCTTTCTTTCTTTCTTTCTTTCTTTCTATTCCTTCCTTCCTTCCTTCCTTCCATTTATCAATCTCCTTCCTTCCTTACCCTCCCTCCTTCCTTCCTTCCTTCCTTCCTTCCTTCCTTCCATTTACTCATCTCCAGCTCCTTCCTTCCTTCCTTCCTTCCTTCCTTCCTTCCTTCCTTCCTTCCTTCCTTCTGTAATTAAAATTGTAAACCGCCCAGAGACTACTTAAAGTGGTATGGGGCGGTATATAAGCAGAACACTTTGCTTTCCTTTCCTTTCCTTTGCTTCCTTCCATTTATCAATCTCCTTCCTATCTTCCTTCCTTCCTTCCTCCCTCCCTTCCTCCCTCCCTCCCTCCCTTCCTTCCTCTCTCACATTTCCTTCTCTGTTCTAGTTCCCGGCGGCCTGGCTCACCATGTTTGACGCCGTCCTTATCCTGGTCCTGATCCCTTTGAAGGATAAAGTGGTGGACCCCATCTTGAAGAGGAACGGCTTCCTTCCCTCTTCACTGAAAAGGATCGCTGTCGGGATGTTCTTTGTGATGTGTTCTGCTTTTGCCGCAGGTAAGAGGCAGGGAGGGAAGATTCAGCGTAGAGATGGGCACGAACCCCTGGGTTGGCAGTTTGCCCTTGGGACAAACAGGTGTTTGGCGCTTCCAGGCTCCACCTCCTGTGGCAGGTATCCACTCATCCTAGACATGATCTGCCCAATCTTATAGGACTGCCTTGAGAATTCAACTTGCCCCACTTCGGTTCTCGGCGGCGGCTTTTCTGAAACGCCGCAGTGCCAAACCGCGAGGCGTCACTAAGTGAGCCGAAAAGACGGTGACTTTGTTGGATCAGACAGTATATTTAAAAAAAAACATTTCCTGCACGCACACGCTACCCGCAGGGAGCTGTAAGCCGCAACGTTCCATCAGCTCCACCAGCCTTTGCTTTAGTACCCCGGCCGCTGCCGGCGTATTGATAAAGCGCGACAGCGTTAAAGGAATTAATCTTAGGGGCTTGTAATCTTGCCAATATATCAGAGCGAGGGACGCTTTATAGGGCCATTAAGGGATGTTTTGATGAAAGAGGTAATTACCTTATTAGGGACAAGGTCATTTTGATGGGTGGCCAGCCAAGTTCCTACTGCAAAGTCATGGGAACTTCAAGTAAGAATTATTCTTACCAGGGCCCCCCTCTCTTCGAGCCTGCACACCAGATCTGATGTTAGTGAGGAAGAATTGTGGCTTGCTTGTGCTTTTAAGGGTTTTTAAAATATATTATTGCCAAAATTTGGCCGGGTCCTTGCGATCGCAGGGGGATTTTGGTTTCCTATGCCCAGCAGCTCTGCCAGCATTCAAAACCTGCTCTGGGATCGGTTGTCGCTCAACCCAGTTAGTTCAATTGGGTAGCTTCCTATTTGGCATTTTCTTGTGTCTCCCCAAGGGGCACTTTCCTCCTCAGTTGTCGTTTTTGTGGATTTTTATGGATTTGGACTAGAGATGGGCAGGAACCTGGGTTCGGAGGTTCGTCCCGGTTCTTCCAGGCGGCAGCAGAGGTGCTGCTGCTCCTACACTTTGCATCCTCTGGCTCAATCAGCCACTCCCCCGGCCCGACATGCACACTTGCTCCACCTCCTCGGCTGATCTGCCGGTCCAGGCAACAGCTCAAGCTTCTCTGCCCCGCCTCCTTGGCCGATCTCCCACTCTGACCAAAGGGAGGGGGAGTAAAGTCTGTGCTCTTGCCTATGACTGGGAGATTAGCCATGGAGGTGAAAGAAGCAAGCACGCTGGGCCTGGTGAGTAGCGGATCGACCGAGGAGGCCCAGGTGGGAGCAGCGGCACCTCTACCACCGCCTTTAGAGACTGGGCTGAACCTCCAAAACAAGGTTTATGTCCATCCTTAATTCCGACCGGATGTCTGCCCTAAAAGGATCTGGAAACCCAGCAAGAATATTTAAGTGTATAAAGGAGGAGATGTTAGTACAGTAGGACCCCTGTATCTACTGATTCAGTTATCCACGGTTAGCGGGGGGGGGAATAAATAATTCAGCAGCCACTAAGCAAGCTACTGTCACAAACAGCATCTGTAAAGTAAGCTACTATCATAAAACAGCATCTGTAAAGCAAACTGCTGTCACAAAACAGCAGCCATAAAGCAAGCTACTGTCACAAAACAGAGGTTTGGGGGCTTTTGGTGTTCTCTCTTATCCACGGTTTTCATTATCCACGGGAAGGCCTGGAACCAATCCCCAGCGGATACCAGGGTCCTACTGTATTTTAAAGCTCCATGAATGCTTTGATTGCTATATTCCAAGCCACTTAAATTTTCCAAACAATTTTTGGAGGCAGTTTAGAGTGTATAGGAGAAATCCAACCTTTCTTCCCATGGAGGAAGTTAAAAATGGGCCCAATGGGGTCGCTCGCAGCGTTTGTAAACTTACTAAGCGTTGATTTCCGGACAAATCCAGGTGCGGCTTTGTGATTTGTATGTGTGTCCTTGTGTGTTGTTCTTTTCCACCTGTTTGCCCGTTGACTAGCTTCAGCAGTTTGGAGATTGTTATTAAAGAGTTTTGATTAGGATTTAAAGGTGGCTGATGAGATCTGATGAATGCCGGCCACTCGGCGCGTCCGTGGCCGATATTGTAAATTCCTAGCAGCGTTAAGTGTTTCAGCTCACTCGGCCGGAAAATCAACTTCGTCTGCAGACTTCTAAAAACAATTCCAGCCAAAAAAGTTAAATTAAATTAAATAACCATTTTCCCTTCCCCCAAAACCTGAAATGGCACAAAGCACTTGTAAATTCAGTGTCCTTTTAATGCCGGACTACCAAGAGGGAGAAATCTATCCCCCCTCTGAAGTCATCAGCAAAAGAGCCCATTTACAAGTGAGAGAGGAAACTGAACGTTACTTGTCTGGCCAAGTTTTGGGGAACCTTATTCACTTTACCTCATGGTAGGGCCGGCCCTGATCAGAATACACAGATCTTGACTAGCACAGTTGATGTTGCTGGACCATGGTGATAAGAACATAAGAAGAGCCCTGCTGGATCAGGCCAAAGGCCCATCTAGTCCAGCTTCCTGTGTCTCACAGTGGCCCCACCAGATGTGTTTGGGAGCACATGAGACTAGATATCTGTCTCCTGATACCACTCCCCTGCATCTGGCCCTTGACGGACCCTGGTTTTAAGCCTGGAGATGACACATCCCCATCATGGTTTGTCACCTGTGATGGGCTTTTCCTCCAGGAACCTGTCCAATCCCCTTTTGAAGGCATCCAGGCCGGATGCCATCAGCACCTCATGTGGCAGGGAGTTCCACAGACTAACAACACGCTGAGTGAATTTTTTTTTCTTTTGTGTGTTCTCACTCTCCCAGCCCACAATTTGAGTGGATGTCCCCTAGTTCTGTTATTTTGTGGGAGGGAGAAGAGCATCCCTCTATCCACTTGACTCATGCCCTGCATTATTTTCTACGTCTCAATCTTATCCCCCCCCCGGCACCTTTTTTCCAGACTAAAGAGCCCCAAATGTTTTAGCCTTTCCTCATATGGGAGGTTCCCCAGGCCAGTAATCATTTTAGTCCCTCTCTTCATAAGGCAACCCCTCATCTTGACATGACAAAGTGTGGAACAAGAATGCACCATTGAGCACCGTGAGAGAAGGCTTTTAGAACCACTGAGCCTCACGCTCAAGTCTTGCTTTGGATAAGGTCCACAGAAATCCAGTTGGGATGGAGGCCCTGTTCTTAGCAGATGACAGTCAGGCGGTGTTGACATGTTTTGGACCACCACTCCCACAGTCCTTTGTCATTGGCAATACAGGCTTGGAATTCTGGGAGTTGTGGTCCAAAACGTCTGGAAGGTCAAAATTTGGACACCACTGATATATAGAATGAATGTGGTGGCGGTGAACCTTCAGCACTCCAGATGTTTTGGACCACCACTCGCACAGTCCTTTGCCATTGGCAATACAGGCTTGGAATTCTGGGAGTTGTGGTCCAAAACGTCTGGAAGGTCAAAATCTGGACACCACTGATATATAGAATGAATGTGGTGGCGGTGAACCTTCAGCACTCCAGATGTTTTGGACCACCACTCCCGCAGTCCTTTGTCATTGGCAATACAGGCTTGGCATTCTGGGAGTTGTGGTCCAAAACGTCTGGAAGGTCAAAATTTGGACACCACTGATATATAGAATGAATGTGGTGGCGGTGAACCTTCAGCACTCCAGATGTTTTGGACCACCACTCCCACAGTCCTTTGTCATTGGCAATACAGGCTTGGCATTCTGGGAGTTGTGGTCCAAAACCATCCGGAGTGCCGAAGGTTCGCCACCACTGACTTAGCAAATAAATGGGTAAATACAGAGGACGCAGCAAAGAACACGGCCTTTTTTTTTTTTTTTTTTTTTTTTTTTTTTTTTGTCTTCAGGGATTCTGGAGAGCAATCGGCTGAAGGTTGTGAAAAAAATAAGATTGATCAGAAGATCGGGACCACGGTGTATCACGCCGCGGATATGTCTGTCTGGTGGCAGGTCCCTCAGTACGTTCTGATTGGTTTCAGCGAAATATTTGCCAGCATTGCTGGTGAGTTTTTTGTTTGTTTGTTTGTTTGGAATTTGAGGAAAGGGGCTGCATGGAGTGGTTTTGCTTTTCATAAACAGCCTTGAAAAATTCTTAGCTGTCTCATAAAATTCCTCCTTTGATTCTGTCTCGGAGAACAAACTAGATACAAAGTTTGTCACATTCAAAGCGAAGGTATTTGGGATTATCCACACAGCTTGGAAATTTAGTAAACATGCAATCTTTCTTTCTTTCTTTCTTTCTTTCTTTCTTTCTTTCTTTCTTTCTTTCTTTCTTTCTTTCTTTCTTTCTTTCTTTCCTTCCTTCCTTCCTTCCCTTCCTTTCTTTCTTTCTCCCTTTCCTCCCTCCCTCCATTCCTCCCTTTCTTTCTTTCTCTTTCTTCCTTTCCTTCCTTCCCTCCCTCCCTCCCTCCTCCCTCCCTCCCTCCCTCCCTCCTTTCTTTCTTTCTTTCTTTTCTTTCTTTCTTTCTTTCTTTCTTTCTTTCTTTCTTTCTTTTCTTTCTTTCCTTCCTTCCCTTCCTTTCTTTCTTCTTTCTTTCTTTTCTTTCTTTCCTCCCCATACCTCCTTCCTTTCTTCCTTCCTTATTTGTTTGTTTGTTTGTTTGTTTATTCATTTTATTTATATCCTACCTTTATCCTTAGAAAGTACCAGGTATTGCTAGTATTGTTACTGTGTTGTTCGTCCCTGCTCTCAATTACATGAATATGTCTTCAATGTACTGGAATGTATATTGCCCCTTGTTACTGTAAACCACCTTGGGTCTCCTTCCAAGGAGAAAGGCAGGGTAAAAATACTCTAAAATTTTTTTAAAATGAGGGGAATTAAGCCACATGACACACAAGCCACTCACTCTAGAAGCAAGACCTCCCCAAAATACTGGAGAAATTATTATTTCTCAAAATGAGCGTTGTTCTGCCCATCTTATCTTTTTTTTAAAAAAATAAGGAATATGTTACTAGTAACGTAACATATTATAACGTGCTACCAGCAAGATTCCATCTCTCTCCTTCTCTCAATTTCTCTTTCTCTTTCTCTCAACAAAAGAGGAGAGGAAGGATATAACAACAGTAAAGGCTGTGATCTGCTTTTATTTACTATTGTTGTTAAGCAGCCGGAGTTCCTTTGGGAAGACGGTATAAAAATTCACAAACAAACAAACAAACAAACAAACAAACAAATAAATAAATAAATAAATAAATAAATAAATAAATAAATAAATAAATAAATAAATAAATAAATAAACAATAATAACATCCCACAATGCCTCAGCCACCATCTGTTAGGGTATGGTTGGAACTCTTTCTGGAGGCTGTTTCCTCACACTTACACTGAACAATGGGACTTGCAGTTGAACGTAGCTTGATTTGGGGAAGGGTGCTTTCAAAAGGCAGATAAGGTGGCAGCCTCTTACCGGGAAAGACTGGAGCAAAGTCGGTGTGCAGTGTGCCTGCAGGTCCCTTGCCATTCCAGCTGAAAAAGCTCCTGGGAATGGGTTTGGCTGGGGCTCTGAGCAGCAGCTGCCTGCCAGAGCCAGGTAGTATAGGGTCCGACCTAGTGGTGAATGGAACATCATTGGAAGGGCGTCTCTGATTTGTGGTTTGAACTTGAGAGGAACCTACCCCAAGGTGCTGAAAAGAGGTTCAGCATGTTGGTCGGTGGCTTTAAAGTTTGAACTAAAACCCACAGCGGCCACCATACCCCCCCCCCCCGACACTGCCATTGGCGCCACCAGCCTCGACTGGGCCTACCCACGGGTGGCGTCACTTGCCAGGTACTAACTTTCTCGGTTCCTAGGACCCTCGCTGGAATCGACAAATGAAATGAAATCTACAAATGAAACCCCAACAAAATACTGAATGTCCTTGACTGTCTCTGCGCTTGTTTGATAGAGTGCCTGACAACGCTGGTGTCTATTGATTCCCGCTCCACCTTTGCACATCGTTTCCCCCTCCCTTTCATCAAGGGAGAGGACTGAACAACGTCATAAAATCTCATTTTCTGCTCTGTTTCACCCACATTCAGGGTTCATTAGTGGGGGGGAAACACTCCTGGCTCCTTGCTGCTGTTTCACATGCGGTTTACTCCGCGTTGGGGTCTAATTAAATGACATCGCAGCTCTCTTTTTCAGCTCCTTTTCCAAACCCCAAACCCCTATACATTTCTTTCCGGACATAAACATTTTCGTTGAGTTTTGGTTCCGATGGACCGCACAATGGGTTTACAGCTTCGAGGCGGGGTTGAAGCTGGCTGGCCAAGTGTTTCTCATTCTGCAGATCCTTTGGGGGGGTAAAAGGAGAAAGAGATGCCCCAAAGTCAACAACAGCTAGGAAGTGGATTTTTCCATTTTCCGGACGACAAGTAACACAATTCTCCATTCCGGTGTCTCCTTTGCAGACCCTTTACAGGCCCCTTCCAAACCCTTCGCTTTCGTTCACCTGGGGAAAGCTTTCCTCCTTAACAGGAAAGTTTTGAGCAAGGGTCCAGAAGCAAAGTAGAACCCCCGGAATGGAGAATTATGGCATTTTGTAGTCCGGAAAATCCAGAAATCCCATCTCAACGTGCAGCTGTTCTCCAGTGAATGAGGGCTCTTTCGGAACTTTTCAACCATTCTCTCCTCTGAATTACGACAACTCTCTGGTTGGGACCAAGTGGTTCTTTCCTAACTCAGCAACTTTTGATTCAGGGATGGCAAACCTACGGCCCTCGGGCCAAATCTGGCCCGCAGAGGCTACCCTCCCGATTCACGCTGTCTCTTGTCCCAGTTTCCCTCCGCAGCAGCCAACATCCTAGCACAGGCATGTCCAGACTTTGGCCCTCCTGATGTTCTGGACCACAACTCCCAGAATTCTAAGCTTAGACTGCCAATGGCAAAGGACTGTGGGAGTTGCGGCCCAAATCATCTGGAGGGCCAAAGTTTGGAGATGCCTGTCCTAGCAGCTCCAAGTTGGGAGAGATTCCGTCCAAGGATTTGTTCCTTAATATTTGGGCAGAATCTGCAACACACACACACACACACACACACACACACACACACACACACACACACACACACACACACACACACACACACACACACACACACACACACCTCTTTTATTTCCCTGGGTGTTTTTCTAAAAAGGACATTAAATAGGTTGTCGATGGCAAACTGGTCTTTTCAAAACAGTCATTTACAATTAGACTCTACAGGTACGGCTTCCGTTTTACCCTCTGCGTTTGCAAATGCTGGTTGCCCTCCTCCTTAGCATCCATAGAGGAGAAATTCCGACGGAGGTACCTAGACAGGATCCGTGCGAGAGGCTGAGCTTCGCCCCTCATGCGAAAAGAATGATTTTGCAAGGGGTAAGGGCCTTCATTCTGAAGCTCTTAGAACAGGCATGTCCAAACTTCGGCCCTCCAGATGTTTTGGACGGCAACTCCCACAGTCCTTTGCCATTGGAAATACAGGCTTGGAATTCTGGGAGTTGTGGTCCAAAATGTCAGGAGGGCCGAAGTTTGGACATGCCTGTCTTAGAACTTTCTGCTCTACAGACGATACAATAGCTTTCCCCGAAATTCTCAGTGTCAGCCTTCTGGGTGCCAGTGGGGACTGACCAGGAGTCCTGAGTTCAAATCCCCATGGAGGCACAGAAACTCACCGGAGGGTGGTGGTGGTAATAATAGTCAGCTACCCTTTGAGCATTTCACATAACTTAGAAAAGCCTATTAGGGTCACTCTGGACACAACTGGACTCCAGAGAAACATTATCATCATGATTGTTAAAGACCACAGGCGTGTCTATTGTCCCTGCCACGCTTCCCCAAAGAGTGTGACTCTTCTTTAAGTGAGAACGTGGACTCTCCTGAGTTCTGGAAATGTTTTGTCGTCAGAGAAGTCGCTTGATTTGGTTTTCTTCGAAGATTTGGTCCCTTTTGCTGGTTCCCTTTGAAGAGAAAAACGGATGGAAAGTTTTTACTAGTTCCTTTCTCTGCTGATCATCCTGAAGCCAGTAGATGGCAGAATTTGAGGTCCTTTGCAACATTTAGAGAAAAATCTGAGTTTATGTTATCCTGAGGAGAACCTGATGGTTGCCTTCCTTCTCTTTCCACGCCCCTAAATGCACAAATGCATATTCTCCTGAATTCTAGTCATAAGCTGTCTTCATTTTTGTAGTCATAATCTTTCTGCCATTTTTTTTTTTAATTCTACTACCCAGTTGTAGTCTTCATCACTCTATAACAGTGTTGGCAAACCTATGGCATGGGTGGCAAAGGTGGACCCACGGAGCCCTTTCCGTGGGCACCCAACATCGCCCCTTCCCAGCCACCTGTACTGAGGTTAAATGGCTGTATTGGCACTTTGAGAAAAATGAGTGGGTTTTGAATCACAGTTTGGCCACTCGGTCTCTAAAAGGTTTGCCATCACTGCTCTATAATAATAACAACTAGAGATGGGCACGAATCAAAAAAATTGTATTTTGTTTGTCGTTTGTCGTTTAGGGGGTCCATTTCGGTTCGTTTCCATTTTTCGTGAATTTTTGCAAAAAATTCATTTTCGTTTTTGTTCGTTTCGTTACTGTTTCATTACCATTTATTTCATTTTTTTTGTGATTTTTTTTTTTTACCATTTAAAGCAGTTCAATGTATTGCTGTAACAAAAACGAAACGGATGACAAAATTTCTGGTGTTTCTGTTCGTTTCGTTTCATTTTAGAGACAAAATTCATTTGTCGTTTCATTGCGTAACAAAACGAAAAAACGAAAACGGAAACGAAAAATTGTTCGTTTCGTGCCCATCTCTAATAACAAAGCAGCAGCAGCAGCAGCAACAACAACAGCAACAACAACAATAATAATAATAATAATAATAATAATAATAATAATAATAATAATAATAATAATAATAATAATAATAATAATAATAATAATAATAATAATAAATGTGATGTCCAGTTATTTCTTACTTATGGTGACCATTTTGGAGGGATTCCTAAGTAAAGAATACTCAGAAGTGGATTCCCGTTTCTTTCGTTTTGGGTGCCGTGGGACAGGGAAGCTTCCCCAAGGTCACCCAGGCTGGCTTTTGCCCCCACCGTGGGGAATCAAACCCCCAACCTCTGGCTCTGCAGGCAGTTGCCCGACTTTATGAGCTACCCAACCAACATCCATCACCTTGAAAATGTATCTAAAAGTACAGAATGGAACGATATCAGCAACAGCATCGTGTAGCGCTTTAGTGCTACAGCGCTGTGTGTGTGATTACCAGCTTGGGGTTAATGCTTGCTGGGGATCAGTGAATTCCCCACTTCCACAATGCACAGCCGTATCTTAACTCCAGAAGATCGTTAAGTCTGGCACACCTGAAGCGTATCTTCCTCCTGGCTTAATGTCCTCCTTCTGTTTCCTCGTATGCCTGGAAACCAGCCCAGCAGATAAAGGAGCAGGCAAAACTGGTTCATTTAACTTTTGAGAGCAAGCGTCGCGGCCTCAAGTGTTGCAAAAGAATGAAACGGCTCTCCCGTTTGAAGTGGGGATTCCTGGCCCATCTTAATTACTCTTCAAGCGCTGTCTTTCTCTCTCTCTCTCTTGATCAGCCTGCTTCGCCAAGCTTTTGTTCCGGCTTGCCTATCGTTATCCCAGTTAAATGGGCAAATAACAAGAAGCGATGCTACCTCGAGATGGAGTCAAAGATGTTGAGAGAGAGAGAGAGTGAGGAGGGTTTTTGTAAAAAAGGATTTAAATGTTTCAGTGGCCTGTGCTGCTAAACCGCGCAGCCCTTCAATTTGCATAATAAGTTAAACTCTAGTCATTACGAGACGTTTGGACTTTTGAAGATGGCCAAGTCCATCTGTCCTTTTTCGACGCAGATGTTTTGCACAGAGGAGAAATCCAGCCTTGCATATAAGAACAGCTTTGATCGGGTAGATAAGAACATAAGAAGAGCCCTGCTGGATCAGGCCAAAGGCCCATCTAGTCCAGCTTCCTGGATGTCACAGTGGCCCCATCAGATGCATCTGGGAGCGCATGAGACTAGATCTCTGTCTCCTGATACCACTCCCCTGCATCTGGCCCTTGAAGTACCCTAGTTTTAAGCCTGGAGATGTCACATCTCCATCATGGTTTGTCACCTGTGATGGACTTTTCCTCCAGGAATCCATCCAGTCCCCTTTGGAAGGCATACAGGCCAGATGCCATCACCAACAATGGTTAAAAAAAATTCTTTTATCTGTTCTTACTCTCCCAACCCTCAGTTTGAGTGGATGTCTCCTAGTTCTGGTATTTTGTGAGAGGGAGAAGAGCATCTCTCTATCCACTTGACTCATGCCTTGCATTATTTTGGACGTCTCAGTCATATCCCCCCTCAGGTGCCTTTTTTCCAGACTAAAGAGCCCCAAATGTTTTAGCCTTTCCTCATAAGGGAGATCCCCCTTCACTTCAGAAGCTTTTGAAAAGCTACCAGTGTGTGTGTTGTCTTAGTTGAAAGGCCCCTTTCAGCTGTCAAAGCCATCAGTAGATCATCTTGTATGGCTAAGGCGCTATCTGTGGTTGGGAAGAAAGAAAGATATCGGGTATGTGACCACTGAAACGAGCGCTTTGCCCGCATGGCTGTGGTCATCAGATAAAGAAGCAGAATGGGCAGGGGAAATGACACTTTGTGAAGGCCGATGACGCTTTCTGAGACATCTGGCGGGTGTCAGAGTTGTGCCTTTTCTACTTTAGAATAATGATCCCTTCCTGGAAAGATGATTGGAGCTCAACGATGGGTTGGGGAGATGATACACTGTGAGGGGCCAAAGTTGTCATCGAGATGGCATAACGGGTGGGAATGGGGTGGCCATCCCAAGGATCCCAGTGAAGACCAATGATTCCAAATTCATCTCCAACATGAATATGCTTACCAATAGCTCTGGGTGGCACCATTCTCCACTTTAAATTCAGCAAACTCGCCAGCACCCCCTAGTGTTCAGTGCTGATAATGCATGTTGAAAATACCAAAAGAAAACAAGGCAAGACTTTGCTTGATACCTGATCTTGATGGCATAACCTGTCAGCACCCATCGTATGCCCTGTACTTACTTAAAATGCCCATAATAAGTGATTTTGGAAAATAAGTGAAGAGCACTTTGTTACTAATCTCAACAATACATTTGAAATGCCAATTAGGTCTGCCCTTGCTTGAAAAGTGCCTCGTTAAAAGTAACGTTGTTACTTGTAGCTACATGTAACACAGTTATATCTAGGTAGCTACAAGTAAGTCACTTTTAACTGCCCAGAGTGGCCTCGCTGCCAGATGTATAAAAATCACCTAAAATAAATAAATAACTGGTTTCTTTCTACTGTGTTTGCAATTAACTTCATCCAAGCTATGTTCACTGACTAAGAAGTTTCTGAAAGTGGTAGTCTTTTTAAAAAATTACTTGTACAAGCATTTTGATTCAGGCAGAACGTACAACCAGTGACTTGATTTTAAAGTATTCATAATTTGTGAGAGATGGGTGTATTTCTGATGGCCTTTGCTCAAACCACAGTGTCATTTAAAAGTGTTGGAATCTGTTGTGGGATATAGTATACTTCAACACAGGAATCTCATTCTCCATCACAACAGGTTTGCAGGGATGGCTCGTAAATATACCCATTGTATTGATGGGTAGGCTGAGGTTGGCCGATTAGGTCCATCCAGAATGTGTTTTATTTTTAAAAAAATATTTTATTATGCAAATTTCAAAAAAAAGACAAAACATCAACAACAGTGCACCCCTTCACCAACAGGATCACTCTTCTTATTTACAGTCATTATCCTCCCCTCCAGAACAAAATCGATTGTTGTGCGGAAGCCTCACCCTTATCTCATACAAGCACATTTTCAATAAATCTACCCCATATATCATAGAAAATATCTCTTTTTAACTCTCCTTTTTTAATCTTTAAAGTACATATCAATTTATCATTTGAAGCAATATTCCGTATTTCATTGTACCATTCATCTAAGCATTGTTCATATTTAGATTTTCAATTTCTAGCTATTATTAATCAAGCCACAATCAACAAATTTGTAATCAACTCTTTAGTTTCAAAATCCTAATTATTACCAACAAATATTGATAACAAAGCAATTTCAGACATCCAGAATGCTTTAAAGTCAAGTCTCCATGGTTGCCTACCCATAACAAACTAAACCCCAAAGAATTGTTATTTCCTGTCTTGAGATCTTCTTTTTCACTTTTTTTTGTTCCAGGCCTCGAATTTGCTTATTCCGCTGCTCCCAAATCTATGCAAAGTGCCATTATGGGGTTGTTTTTCTTTTTTTCTGGAATTGGATCTTTTGTCGGCTCAGGTCTGCTGGCCTTGGTGTCTATTAAATCAATCGGGTGGATGAGTAACCACTCGGATTTAGGTAAGTTTCTTCCCCCTGCTTGATCCTTCAAATGGAAGCGCGTTGGACCAAAAAACCTACAGTGAACTAGTGTCTCTGAAGGCACCGAACACCGTAATCCGCAACTTGTTTTTTCTGCCTTCCGTTTCTTTTTTATATATATACACAATGCGGCTTTCAACAGCAGCGTTCACTTGACGACACTTTAAAAGCTACGCCGGGGCTCTGGAGGAATCCTGCAGCTTTAGCGGTTTGGCAGTTCAGTAATCCCACTTCCTTTCAGAAGTATTTGATCTTTGGAGAAATTGTTTAACGAACGGCAGAAAACTGTTTTTTTAAAAAAGGCCTGGACTGGGTTGGTGAACTGGGTCAGGAAACTTTGGAATGGCGTGCCTTCTTCTTCAGGATAAATTTTCTAGCCCAGGCATGTTCAAACTTTGGCCGTCCTGAGGTTTTGGGCCACAATTCCCAGAATTCTAAGCTTAGATTGCAAATGACCAAGGACTCTGGGAGTTGTGGTCCAAAACATCTGGAGGGCTGAAGTTTGGACATGCCTGTATCTAGCCTATGTACGCTTCCTAGCTGGTTGGTTACCTATTGAGAAACCAAAAGCAAAATAAATACATCAATGTCTTTGGAGAACTAAGTTACTAGGCAGACCTGTTGAGGTTAGGTATATGTCTGGCTTCACTGCATTGAGACATCAGAAACATAGCAAGTCTTTGGGGGATGGACAGAAATCCAGTTCAGGCCAGCTGTGACCCACGAGGGTTCTCGCTCTGGCCCGTAAACATCTCAACTCTCATTCCTGGTCAGTGATCCACTCCCTGTGGGAGAAAGAAACCTTGGGATGGTAGGCCAGATGTGACCCATGGAGGTCCTCCATCTGGCCCACAGATGTTTCCAGCTCTTATCTCTGATCAGTGATGGGAGATAAGTCAGAACCCAATGCCTTCTGAATGCCAGATCCGGTGGGTGGAGACCATGGAAGGCCTGTAACAGGGCTGAGGAACCTCTAGCTGTCTAGATGTTTTGGGGGCTTCATTTCTCACAAGACTCTAGAAGAGTTGGAGTCCATACCTTCGGAAGGACCCAAGGTATAGAATCATAGAATCCTAGAGTTGGAAGAGACCTCAAGGGCCATCCAGTCCAACCCCCTGCCATGCAGGAACCCCCATCACAGTATTTCCAAGAGGTGGCCATCCAGCCTCTGCTTAAAAACCTTGAAAGAAGGAGACGCCACCACCCTTTGTGGCAGCATCTTCCACTGCCGGACAGCTCTAACTGTCATGAAGTTCTTCCTGATGTTCAAATGAAATCTCATAGAATCATAGAATCCTAGAGTTGGAAGAGACCTCAAGGGCCATCCAGTCCAACCCCCTGCCATGCAGGAACCCCCATCACAGTATTTCCGACAGATGGCCACCCAGCCTCTGCTTAAAAACCTCCAAAGAAGGAGACTCTGCCACCCTCCTTTGTGGCAGCATATTCCACTGCCACACAGCTCTAACCGTCATGAAGTTCTTCCTCATGTTCAAATGAAATCTCATAGAATCATAGAATCCTAGAGTTGGAAGAGACCTCAAGGGCCATCCAGTCCAACCCCCTGCCATGCAGGAACCCCCATCACAGTATTTCCGACAGATGGCCACCCAGCCTCTGCTTAAAAACCTCCAAAGAAGGAGACTCCACCACCCTCCTTTGTGGCAGCATCTTCCACTGCCGGGCAGCTCTAACTGTCATGAAGTTCTTCCTAATGTTCAAATGGAATCTCTTTTCCTGTAGTTTGAAACCACTGCCCCAAGTCCTAGTCCCTGAAGCCATGGAAAACAAACCTGTTCCCTCTTCAATAGGACATCCTTTCAAAATATTTAAACATAGCTATCCTATCCCCCCCTCAGCCTTCTTTTTGAAAGGCTACCCCACACTTGCCCACTGTAGGAGGCCGAAAGCTGGGATGGATCCATCTTTGGTTTGACTCCCAGAGACCCATCTTATGTTCTAACGTTACACAGCTACTATGAAGGAAATGGACTCAACAAGAAGGAGGACCCTTGCATGGGGCCTGTAGCCAGGAGGGAACAACCAGAGTACCCTTGTTTTCTCAGCCTAATTGCTTTGGTTTCATCCCCCTAACCCCCAGCCCAAACAGTAAAGCTCTATGTTGGCTGAAGTTCTCGTGAGTTCTTCATTCCCCGAATTCCCTTAATTGATCTACGGGCAATCGAGTACCAGCTGAGACAATGAAATTATTCCTGCTGTTAAAAAAGATAAAACACAGTAAAAGAGAAGGCAGATTTTTTTTAAAAAAAAAAATCTTGATTCCTAAAGGGAAAATTTACTACATTTTAAACACTTGTGCTCTTTGGATGAAATATGTTGGCTTTTAAATGTCAGCCGGGGAGGCGAGGAGGGGAAAGTCTTTGGCTTTGGGGGCATCTGATGAAAAACGAGCCAATTTCCCAGACTACTACGGAGCTGAGCCTCTAACTCCCATTTGAGCCAAGCTTTCGATAATCAGAATATGCCAGTTTTGGAGTTGCCACCTAAAATGACATGGGACAGTTTCCATATCCCAGAACTTGTACCTTGGCTTGGAGAAAGGGAGACCCGTGATGACCTGTTGTAAATCTGTTGGGACATGTTTGGGACACGGAGGCGGAATGAATAGTCCTTAAATTTCAGGAAATTCCGGGTGAGACAATCCGTGTTTGTTTGTTTGTTTGTTTGTTTGTTTGTTTGTTTTTGTACTTATTGACCACCCGATTTTCCCATAGGGAACTCTGGGCAGCGTACAGCACATCACAAATAGCGACTACCCAACTCTAACCCCAATACATAGCCAAACACAAGAACATCATAGACAATACAAAAACATAATAAAATATGCGCCAATATGGAAATACCATATACCAATACTAAAATATGGCCAGGAGAAGTAGACCTAGCACCACCCACAAAACAGGTAAGATCCGGCAAGAGGAACTGTTACCAGCAGTTAAAAAAACAAACAAACCACAATATGTTTCCAACGTATAGGGCTGCGGAGTGTCAAACAGGTCCATTGAGTGAACACTAGAGGTCGCATGATTAATCACCCAATTGAGCTTATAACAGGCATGTCCAAACTCCGGCCCTCCTGATGTTTTGGACCACAACTCCCAGAATTCTAAGCTTAGATTGCCAATGGCAAAGGACTGTGGGAGTTGCAGTCCAAAACATCTGGAGGGCCGAAGTTTGGTCATGCCTGGATTATAATGTCCCTCTTTTTGCAAGATCCAGCTGGGTTCTCTGATTCTCTCTCTCTCTCTCTCTCTCTCTCTCTCTCTGGTTCTTCCCAGGTAACATTAATGGCTGCCACTTGAACTATTACTTCTTCCTGTTGGCGGTGATCCAAGGGGTGACGCTGTTGCTCTTCCTCATCGTGTCCTTCAAATACGACCGCCAAAGGTCCCGAACTAACGGCTTCGGCGGTGGCGGCAGCAGCAGCGGGCGGATCTGACGGGGGTTGCAACCCAAGGACGGTTGGACTTGATGGGCCGGCAGGCATACTCCGCGGAACCGTGCCCGTCTTCGACGCCACCCTAAGCTGAAGACTTTTGGTCGAACTGCACGTTCATCTCACGTTCTTCCTTCCGACGACTTGATTCCCTTTTTTTCTTTTGTTTCGAAACCCCCCAGCTCCTGTGAAAGGATCCTAAAGTGCCTTATGTTCGTGATATCATTGTGTTCGTCTCGCCCAGCGCCGGAGACTTGGCCCAAGAAAAATATTTTTTATTTCTTTCCCCACACAAGGGTTCCCTTTGGCGTCCATGACGGGCTGCATCAATTCCAAGCTGTTCTCTCTGGTTCGCAGGTGCGGCCATTTCTTAGCCTCTGAAAATGGAAATCGGAATGGACGGCATCCGCTGGAAGTATTTTTGCACTCTCTTGAGTGGATGAAAACATAGCTTGCTTTTTTTTAAAAAAAACTTCCCCACAATTAAAGTTCTCTCCAGGGTTTAGGGAGGTTTTTTTAATTATTATTTTTAGTGTAAAACAGCTCGATAGATGTGTAAAAAAAACCTCTTCTTCAACCTGTGGTGTGAAATTCTGTCAGTTAGATAGTGATGAGTTGTGGGAAAGGTGTTTTTCCCCCCTCCTGTGTTGGACAAAAAAGGGACGACGTTTCGACCCACACGCTTCTCACAAGCCAAGGTTTGAAAGATCCCAGAGACCGAAATCATGGACCCACCTAAAATAAATTTGCATTTGCCATAAACGATACTCCCGCCCACGGTGGAGTTGACATCCCTTCGGGATAGGACCAGCCGTTGGATATTATCTACTGTCTTGATTAATAAATAGGCCTTGCTCTCCAACACGCTGGTCCTTCAGCTGCTACTGGTTTTTAATATATCTGTTCAATTTCAGGGTACGAATCTGAGGTAAAATCTGAGGTCCCCCCCTTTGCCTCAGGCCTGGAGAAACCAGACTCTTTTATAATTAGGAGCAGAAGCATCTTGAAGCATTTGTAAAAATAATTGTGTGCCGTGAATAAACAGGTGTGCTGTTTTCCAGTGAAAATCTGGTGCGTAATGGGGTTGGGGAATAGTGTCAAGGATAGGTCTGATTTTAAACGAGGATGGGCGGATACCGAGAAAGGCGTAAACCACAGGCAGCACCGTTGTGAGTGGGAGAAAATTAAAGATTTTGACCTCCGGTTTGACAGTAGACAACAGCAACAGATGATGGGCTTTGTAGTTTGGCTGCAGCTAGAGGGTGTTACCCTCCTCACCCCACTTCTAACGCGCTTCAGAGTTAAGAAGTCGTCTTCTAGAATTGATCCTTTCCTAACTGGCCCCTGTTTGTTACGAAATGGTGAATGAGTGTTCGTAATTGTCCAGGCCGCTTCAAAAACCGTGGTGACATATTTCAGCAACCTGTACCAGGTCTGGAAACAATCTTTCCTTCTTTTCTCCCCAAGCCTGTTTTTTTAAATTGTGTTTCCTTTTTGCAACTGTGAGGACTCAAGGAAAGAAGGAAATATAGTGTGTGTGTGTGTGTGTGGTGTTTTATTTATTTACAAACACACACACATACACACACATACACACAGAGAGAGCTAACGTGTGTGGGCAGGTATGTGTTGTTTTTTAAGTTTCCTTTGGTGTTGAATTTTTAACTGTATTTAAACAAAGTATCTTTGGTTTCCTTCAAATAAAACACCTGCAATTAAACAAAAACTGTTTACAAAACCCTTAGCACTGTGAGCCTGTGTTCCTGAGGTCAAATAAAATTGAAAATAGGCTGCAAGCACTCTCTTGGGTGTGTGTTTTTCTGTTTTGTTTTGTTTTGTTTTCCTTTTTAAACCTCCCGCTGGGAGGTGCCCAGTCGCTTTTAACAATAGCCAAGAATCCACAGAAGAATCTTGTTTTCTGTATTCTCGAAGTAGGGTTTTTAAAAATTGTAGCCATTTGGTTTGACCGCTGACGCTGAGTCCAGAATTTCTGTACTTCCACAGCCCTTCATAGAACACCGCTTGTCCTCTGAATTGAGCTTGGCGGCCTATAGATTGAAAAATAAATGAATAAACTGATCACACGACCAGGAAGCCGGAGGATCAGGGGTCTTCCTGGCACTATAGCCTGCACTTTCCACCCTGTTCAGGTGGAAAGTCTTTAAAATGCCTCTAGGGAAGGAAGGTGTTCATTTCTCAACAGAAAGACCGTGGTCTGTTGCATCCCTGAACTTTTGCTCCTATCCTTCCAGTCCATGGGGACTAGAAACCTTTAAAGGCCCACCATAAAATAAGAAAGGCCATGGCCTGTTGTATCTCTGAGCTTGCAAGCCTAGCCTTCCAGTTCATGACGACTAGAAGCCGGTTCAGAGAAATGACCATCCTGAATAAGGTTCGTTTTCTGTTATCACCTTCTGCAGACTTCTGTTGCACAGCAGCATAAGTATGTAACCCAGGCTGGTTTTCTATGTGTTCGTTTTACTTCAGATTCTTTTCACACGGGGGGGGGGGGTGTCCGTCCTACGTTTATCAAGTTCTTACATCGAGGCCTGGTTTTAATGAATCTGCTGCACACCCTGGTGTGAGTGTTTCCGTTCTTCCATTTGGTTTTTGACCAGGTCAAATGTACCTCAGCATTCCACAGAAATAAGACGAAAGGCAATCAACAGCCACTTGAAATTTCATTTTATGTTTTCAAAATGCAGAATAATTGGGGCCTGCTTTAAAATCCAAGGCCTCTTTCCCTTACATGATTCACGCGACTCCAGCTCCACCAGCATCTTATCTGTTTGCATGCCCATCCTTCCCATGCCCAGGACGACTAATCAATTAACTTCATGGTTAATTGAAGAAACACCTTGCCATGCACTGCTGAAGATTTGTAGTTGATGGGGCTCCACACATCGATTTAATGTGGGATAAACATTGCTCATATTTAAGAAACGTTTTGTAAGAGACTAATGACAGCGGGAGTTTGTAAATTCATGGATGAAGCAGCCGTCTTGGTATCCAAATGTACCAGCTGTCTGCAGACCTCTCAGGCTCCCGATATCACGGGCTACAACTTCCATCATCTCCAGCCATCATCGTCACAAGTTGGTCTTGATGGGAGTTCTAGCACGGAGTGTGTTTGCAGGATGTTTTGGTACTCAACTTGACAAAGCAGGCGTGCAATGTCGCCCGGCTCTAAATTGATCCCCTTCCAAAAAAAACTCCCCTGGCTCAAGACCAACCCACCCTCTTCATGGTTTAAAAGGGAGATTTGAACCTGGGTCTCTCAAGGGCAGATGACTCCAACGTTCGGTCCCCAAGATGTCCTTGGACTCCCGCTCCCAGAAATCCTAGCCTGCACAGGTTGTAGTGGTGAAGGCTTCTGGGATTTGTAGTCCAATAACATATGGGAACTCCAGGTTGGGAACTTGTGTCCTAGGCTGTAGATCAGGGGTGTCCAAACTTCGGCCTCCAGATGTTTTTTCCCACAACTCCCAGAATTCCAAGGCTAGATTGCCAGTGACAAAGGACTGTGGGAGCTGTGGTCCAAAATATCTGGAGGGCCGAAGTTTGGACACCATTGCCGTAGATGGTCTGCTGTTGAGCTGAATTGAAAAATGTGTTTCCTCTCCATGTACCATGAATGTTTTTTTTGAAGGCGTAGGAAGCAAAGTGCGGCTCAGTTTTCAATTTGGAAAAACGAGGCCCTAGGTATCTGTTGGCTGAGCTGCGCCGGCTGTCCGTGAGCGTGGCATCCACCTCCATCGGAGCGTGGTGACAATTTCGATCCAAGGTCACTCCAGCCGGTAACTGAAATCAATTCGCAACCAACCACAGGACCATCTGGAAGGACATGGTCGTCCCTTGGCAGATGTAGTGATGATTAAGCCTGGGACGTTGGCACCGCTAGTCCCCGCCTCTGTGGCCTCCTGGAGGCTACCAGCCAAGATTGGCTAGTGACATAAAATGGTTTCCATTCCTTGGAAAGTCGATTTCATGTGGAGAACGGCATGAAAGAACATGCAGATCCAAGTTTTGACAGGGAGAGCTGTGTCGCAACGTCTCCCTGACCAAAATACGCTGCATCTCTCCATCTGCTTAGGTGGATGCCGTTTCCGCTGAACACTGGATTTGCAGAAATCCAAAGTTCCAAAACAAATCAGCCTGATTTGGGCCAGTTTGTAGGAGGTTTCTGTTTTTGATGGACAACCCCGATTCAATTTCTAGGGGAAAGCGGAATGATACATTTGATTCAGATCTAGAGCATAAATTCAACCTGCTACATTTTTCCGGGAGTTGCGTCATTGACTTGTTTTCTTGTGGGACTGAAACGTTTCACCACTCATTCAAGTAGCATTGTTCATTGTTTAACTCTGGCTAATTTCCCCCCACCTCTTTAGGGTCTGCTGCTTTTCCAAATTTGATGTGCACCAGGACAAGAACAAAAAGTTGCAGCGGTTTTTGTCTTTCCCTCAAAAAGCTCTGATGTTGCAAAGTTGATCCTATATGGAGGCCATTGGGATATGCCCAAAACCCCAAATAGCCTTCTGAAACCAAAGGAGAGAACCATGCATGGCCCTAAAGTTCATTGCCTCTGAGGGCAACCCTACGTTCTCTTGTTTAGATGTTTCCTAGGGAGCCTTTGGCTCTTGATTTGGACTACAACACCCATGGTGCCATGGTGGGAGGAGACTGCTTACCCCTACCTTAGCCATGGTGAGTGAGTCTACTGGAAGTTGAATTCCAGTGGTGGGAGAACTTTTTCTGGTAATGCCCTGTTTATTGGACAGCGTTGCATCCATTCTGGGTCACATAGCTCAATTTTTCTGGATTGCCGTGGACAGGAGAACTCGGTTGTGTCGTTAGATATTGCAGGCCATATGTTTTTCTCTTGGAGTGCTCTGCTCTTTGGCCTGATGGTTTTGTGTGTATTCGCTGGGTCGTGCCTCCATGGATTCTTGATGAATTAATGGGGTCAATTCACCGATATCCAATGAGCTCACTTTGGCATGCTGTGATACATCCCAGCTCACCCTGGTATCGGAGAAAAATAATCTCTCTCTCTCTCTCTCTCTCTCTCTCTCTCTCTCTCTCTCTCTCTCTCTCTCTCTCTCTCTCTCTCTCTCTCTCTCTCGTCAGCCTTTCTTGGGAAGTCGGAGTTGAGAGGGGTTATTTTAAAAAAAAAAACCCTCCTCTTTGGAAAAAGTATAAAATATACTGCATAATGGGTGTCACTCCTTGATAGTTTGATGGCATAGAATTATGCGGTCATGAAATTATACAGCCCAACCTTTGAATGGCGGTTGAACCACCAGTGTTGACTTCCTCGCAATTTCCTGGTGCTGATCTTTAAAAGGAATCTCCAGTCATTTAAAAGGCCAGCAACTGGTTGATCATCTACCTCTTGAATGGCCCCCAAAGAGACTCGTTGTAAGGAAGGCACCCAGGAAATGGAGGCCCTTTTTACTGGGCACGGAACTTTTGATCTGTTGAGCACAAGATTCATAACTCTTGTTAGAAGAAACAACAAGGAATTGCCAGTTGGGCTTGGATGTTTCACTGCTCCATAAACCATTTTAAAGGGCTACCTTTTGTCCTAGTTTCATACCTAGGCCTGTCATTTATGTACCTGTCCCATCTAGAGTAGATCCATTGAGTCCATGGAAGTTACACCTGAGTTCTCCAAAGAGCTATCTCCAAAAAGAAGGTCACGTCGACCTCCCTTCGGGGAGAAGAGATGGAAAAGGACCTCAGAAATGGACTTTATGGTAAAAAAAAAAGAGAGAGAGAGAGAGAGAGAGGAAAGCCTGTCCTTCAGATAACATTAAAGCGAATTTTACTCTGTGGCTGTAGCCATGATTCCCAATCTTGAGTTCCTAGATGTTTATGGACTAAAACTCCAAGAAGCCTTCTCCGCAAGCTGCTCTGGCCAAGATTTCTGGGAGTTGTAGTCCAAGAACATCTGGGGACCCACAGGTTGGGTGTCTCTTCTTCGCTACCATCTTCCAATCAACCAGTTTTTCCCCGTTAGAACTGCAGAGCTGGAAGGGACCTCATGGGGTATCAACAACTGGACCTGTAGGACTCAGGCATGTCCAAACTTTGGCCCTCCTGATGTTTTGGACCACAACTCCCAGAAATCTAAGCTTAGCTTGCCAGTGACAAAGGACTGTGGGAGTTGTGGTCCAAAACATCCGGAGGGCCAAAGTTTGGACATGCCTGATGTAGGTCCAGTGAATCAAATGTGGATTTAATGAATTTTTATATAAAATTAATTAATTTTTTAAAAAAATGAGTTAATTTCTCCAAATTTCCATTGATTAAAAAGGGCCCACCCTAACTGTGATGTCCTTTAGCATGCTAAGTCACCTTTAAACTAGCCCATTTTATTCAATGGAACTTATGGAAGAGTTATCTCACCCACCCACCCATTGATTCAATCAGCCTGTTTCTGTGCAGTTTACTAAGCAGCTGGATTTTGGCCCATGTATCTTAATAGGTCTGGAGCAGTTCATTGAAAGGCCAACAAAGGTGCATCTACGACTCTGTTGTTAAATATTTAGGGATGATTATTAAGCTTGGCATCCCATTGACCACGTTACCAAGACTTCTAAATTCACAAGCATCCAATTTGATGATTTCCAGTCTGGTTAAATTGTCTCAGTGAACCACTTTTCTCCCTAAACCGTTGTGAAGCCAAAAGCACTTATAGAAGAGGAGAGAGGGTAGGAAGCGCAGCAATATAATAACTCAAAATTGCAGGGGCTGCGGAAGTGGTTTTAATATTGGTAGAGCACTTGAGATATTTTTTTCGCCGCTTTCTGACAGAGCGGCAATCAAATATGCTTCGGAAGTATGTGGGTTTTGTGGCGCGGGAGTCAGGCTGAATGGTTCTCAAGTTGCAAGTTTTTTTTTTAAAAAAATCATAATAATCAGGGATGGGAAATTTAAGAGTTGGTGTTGTAGCAACTCCATTACTCAAAAGGTTTGGGGTTTACAAGCACCGTCTCCTTTCGTTTCCATCTCTTCTTAGCTGTCACAGAAGCTGGTGGTCTCTGGTGCACTAGACTTTTGCGACAAGGATGGCCAGGAAAAAAAAAGCAGAGGGTACTGGGCAAAGTTGTGTGGCTGTTGTACTTCTGCCTGGAACCTAAAGAATGCCAGGTTGGCTCCGTTGCTTAAAGACATTTTAAACATTGCAGGCTGCCCTCCAGTCCTGACCTGACCTGAATCCACCTATCGCGGATTTTCAATTATCGCGGGTTGGGTCGGTCCCTAACCCCTGTGATAGGCAGGGGGTTACTGTATGATTTTTGGAGGCCACTCATTCATAGGGTCCCCATGATGGCATCAAAGAAGGATGAGTAACGGGTGACAGCAACTGTCTTGAGAAATTAATATCTGTCCCGGTGTCCCTATGGCTACAACGGGATCCCCTTTGTCCGCAGATGTATTTTAAAGAGATCTGTCAGCATCAGCCATGTCTGAGAGCTCTCTCTCTCTCTCTCTCTCTCTCTCTCTCTCTCTCTCTCTCTCTCTCTCTCTCTCTCTCTCTCTCTCTCTCTCTCTCTCTCTCCCTCTCTCTCTCTCTCTCTCTCTTTCAGGAAAGCTTATGGCAATCTCAGCAGCTCAAGTCAGGCTGAGCCATGATCCAAAGCCAATAGGTTATAGCTTAGGAATGGTGGGAGGTTGGGAGTGGGGTGAGGGGGAATACCTCTGGCCCCAGCGTGACAGCACTTGAAAAGAGCCCACGGAATTGCTGAAGCAATTTTAGCAGTGGGAAACCGAGCGCTTTGCAGGTCTTTTGCGCCCGTGCCTGAGTGTTTACGTTGCCGAAACAGACTCGAGTGCAGCAGTTGGTATTCCATGTCAGAATCAGTTTTATATTGAAGGGTTGAGGTGGAGGGAAGGGAGGGAGAGAGAGAGAGAGAGAGAGAGAGAGAGAGAGAGATGTCCATTAAAGAGATCTCGGATGCCCTCCACTGGATAATTTGAAAACACCATCTTTGGTCTTTCTTTCCAGAGCAAAACCTGTTTTACCATGGACAGCATCTTTCTTCCCATTCCTGTCCTTTGATCCCAGGGGTCCTGCAGGATTCTGTCTGGCTTCAACAAATTCCTGCAGCACCTCTTTGACCACAGGTGGTGACGCAGAAAAAAAGAAGCAAGAGGCCCAACCAAGCAAGTGAGGGATATTAGGAGCGCGGTGTCCTTACTGAGCTGACGAAACCGATCCTCTGCACTGTCCTACTGCACAATCCTGGCCGATGGATGGTTGGCTTTTCTGTGGAGGCAACACTGCATAGTCCACAAAAGCAGAAAGCTAGCAGATCAGGGAGAAAGACAAGCTAGCTTTCTCTCTGCAGGGAGAGAGGTTGTTTTAAGGCAGCTGGTTTTACAGTACCATATTTTCCCTCTTTATGTCTAACATCGTGAGACTAAAACTTGAGGGTCATCTTATATACAGAGAGAACTGCATGGTTGCGAAACTGCCCATACCTTGTCTCGGCAAACAGTCATCTTATACATGGGGGTGTCTTATACGAGAAAAATAACAGTAATTTTCTCTGGTTGGGATGGGTCCAAACTCCCTAGCAGAACCGATAATTTGTGTGTAGAGTGGCGGCTCTGAACCTTGCCCCGGCCAACGTCTTTGGACTCAAATTTGCAGAAGACCTCATCGCTAGCTCTGTCGGACCGGATTGCTGGGAGTTGTAGGCCAAGAATATCCCCAGGGGCTCTCGAACTACCACACCCAGAAGCCTTCGTCTGTAGCTTGTTCACTAGGCCAAGAGAGGGAAGGAGGGCGATCGCCTTGAGGTTGTCGCTCTCGCTTTGGACAAGTCCGTGCCGCGAAGTGCTTCCGACGAAGCGCATTGACGCGCCGATTCTGTTTCAGTTTTCCTCTCAGCCAGACGGAAGGCGTTTGAGTAAAACAGTGGCGGCATCAGCGACAACAACAACAGATGTTTGACTCCATTCCCCAGGTCCTGGGGGTTTGGCACGAGGCACGAGGGGGAAAGGATCCGCTCCTGTGACTGAGCAAAGAGATGGAGGTCTGCTTGCCATCACCAGCCATCATTCCCCCTCGATGCTGGGAACGTGATAAATGTCCGACTGTCAAGGAGACAGAAGGATGGAGATGGGAAAAACTGGCTCGCGTCTTGGCCCTGCAGGGAATGACAGAGATAAAAAGTGTGATGCATAAAACAGGGAGACAAAAACCCCTCATGAATAACTAGGATGTCACCGGTGGCCGTCTCGCCGAACATTGCGCGTGTTAGATGGTTTCAGGGTGTCGGGTTTTCAGCATACGGCTCCCAAAATGTTTACAGGCAGAGATGTGTTATAAATGGAAGGACAAAGGGCATCTGTGGAGTAATTTTTTTCCACCTCAGAATAGGACCTTCGGCTGCTCAACGATACCCCCATTAGATGCAAACTTGAAACAAAATGAACGAATGAATGAACAAACGCATGCACGAACAAACGAACAAACGAACGAATGAATATTTCATGCAAATCAGAAAACCAGGCTAAGGCTAACTATGGAGACTTTTGCAGCTCCCCAAGGCCGTTTTTCTGGGTATCCTGACCCCAAACAAAATTCCTTGCACTCTTTCCACTGGACAAATGCCTTCCCACAAAGGTAATGACCAGACGAGAGCACAACATTTCAACCAACAGTCCTGGAAACCTATGAAGTCACCATGGCCTGTCTCGCATCAGGTGCTGGGTTGGATCTCAACCCACAACCTAGAGGGGGTCAACTGGCTCCTGTTGGATGGTCACACTCCCTGGCATAAGTTTGGGGCTTCTCCTCTGTGCTTTACAAGAACAAGATCACAAACCCTGTGCCCCAAAAGAGTTTCAGAGGTTCCATACGCTGAAGCTGATGCAACAACAATGACCAACTTCAAAGCCATCAGCTAGAATCCTAATGATGTTTTGCAAAACCACCAGCAAGCGACAGCTGCTTATTGATGAGCTACCAAGGCACAGCTCAGTGGTGCGGTGGGCACTCGTATAAATCCCATTTATTTCAAGAGGTGTGCCCGAATTTGCACTCCATTTGGACTTCACTTTGAATCATTGGTGAGTAACATGGACGTGTCAAGGGAATGGTTCATTCTAAACAGAGGAGACCTGCCGAAACAGTGGGGCTTACTTAAATGCTGACAAACCATTCAGCAATTAGCTCAATAACTCTCGGGGCTTTAGGCTATCTTTTTGCAAGTAAATACATGTTGAGGTGGAGCGGGGCATGTCCTTTGTACATTTGGGCTCCTGGATCTTGCTGAATGCGCCTGTCTTTTAGAAATCTCTCTTCCTCTTCTGAGTCCTGTTGTGGATCCAATTTGGTGAACCACAGGAATCCCCTGTCTTGAGTCCCATCTCAAGTAAGCTCACAGAATCACTGGAGCTGATGTAGCATGTTGTCTCACCAACCCCCCCCCCCAATGATTCAGTGGGTTCTATTCCAGCTGCTGCTTGCTGTTGGATTTCAGCCATGAGATGGAAGGCAGGAGGAAAAAGAGGACAACGCCCTAAAGAAAACAGAGTCAGATAGTTGTTGTGAGTTTTTGGGCTGTTTGGCCGTGTTCTGGAAGTTTTTCTTCCTGACGTTTCACCAGACTCTGGGGCTGGCATCTTCAGATGGCAAGGAGCTCAGGGAACTAGGAGTTTCTCTCTGTGCTCTGGGACATTTTGCCCAACATTTGGGATAGACACCATCGCAAAGGGTTCGCTCTCCCTTCCGTCTCCGGGGTTCAGATGAAAACCACAGGTGTGCCCACAGAACAATGACAAATCTGTAACATCCATTAATTCCCTGTTCTTAATTTGAATAAGTCTTAAATATTTCTGGGCTGTATATTATCCCTCATTATTGTAAGCCACCTTGGATCCTTTTCCAAGGAGACAGGTGGGGTAAAAATAAATAAACATATAATTTTTCTCATTCTGCCTCACTGAACAACACTGGTAACATCTTCTTTTCCTCTCTATCCCCCCCCACTCCCCAGAGCCTTTGGGTTCTTCACTTGGAAAAGAGTGAATCGATGGGCCATGAGCTATGCCGTCCTAGTCATTCCCTCTGAAACCGGGCAGCTTTCGAGCTTCAACATGCAGGCGCCGTCGGAAATGCAAATCCTAACCCTTTGACCCAGTGTGCATTTCTCCAATAAATGATATTTCACAGCAGGTTGGCTTCTCTCTCACCCGCTGAGAAGGGTATTTACATGCCTGCTGACAGAAATGACTTCTGATGTGGTTGGGGGGGTTGTTTTGTTTTGTTTTTATCAGGGGAAGAAGAGGAGGAGGGGGAGGAAGGAGAAGAAGGAGAGGAAGAAGAAGAGGAGGAGGAGGAGGAAGGAGAGGAGGAGAGGAAGAAGGAGAGGAAGAAGAGGAAGAAAGAGGAGAGGAAGAAGAGGAGGAGGAGGAGGAGGAGGAGGAAGGAGATGAAGAAGAGGAAGAAGGAGAGGAAGGAGAGAAGGAGGAGGAAGGAGATGAAGAAAAGGAAGAAGAATGAGAGGAAGAAAAGGAGGAGGAAGGAGAGGAAGGAGAGGAAGAAGAAGGAGAGGAAGAGGAGGAGGAGGAGGAGGAGGAGGAGGGAGGAGGAAGAGGAGGAGGCAGAGGAAGGAGGAGGAGGAGGAGGAGAACAAGAGGAGGAGGAGGAGGAGAGGAAGGAGGAGATGGAGCAAGAGGAGGAGGAGGAGGAGAGGAAGGAGGAGATGGAGGATGAAGAGGTGAAGGAAGAGGGAAAGCAAGAGAAAGAGTAAGAAAAAGAGGAGGAGGAGGAGGAGGAGGAGGAGGAAGAATGAAGAGAAGAGGAAGGGGAAGGAGAAGAGAATGAAAGAAGAAGAGGACAATCAAGATGAAGATGAAGATGATGATGATGAAGAAGGAGAGCAGCTCTTTCTGTCACCCCGTTAACAGCTGTTTTGGCATTCAGTCACGAGTTGCTTCGTTATGGAAATGTAGTAGGCAGGCACAATGACTGGCAAGTTGACCTATGCTATCAATAGCAAGGATGAACGGGGGGGTGTATGGAGATGACTCACATTCCAGGTTCTGATCAGCTTGTTCTCCAGGTAGGAGGTGTTAATTGCCCACCTAGAACTTACTTTTCTGATGGGCACTCAACATTATACAATGGTGAAACCCTCGCAGTTCTCCTTCCTGTTTGAGCCCTTCCTGCTCTGAAAATGGCCTTCTTTTTCTATTCAGGTTTGCACTGGCACCGTGGTTCCCAGCTCAGGGTCTCCAGATGTTCCTGGACTGCAACTACAAGAATCCCTAGCCTGCACACCTAGTGGGATTTTAATCATTGGCAGACCCTAGGCTTGGTCCCCAGATGATTAAAAGCCTGATTATAATAAGCCAGAGTTGACAACTTCCATGGCTTCCCAAGACAGAGAAAACATCCACACCAGGTTCTGGCTTTCCATTACATTTTGGGAAGATTTTTTGACCCAGTTATCCACACCCTTGATAGAACACCGGCCAAGCAGCTTCTTCCAAATGAGAAAAGCTATCCATCAAGGGGACCGCCCAGTGAATGATGAACTGCTTTAGAACCCCACTTGTGGCAGAAACAAGGTTTTTCTGGAGTTCGTTGTGTTGGCGGTGACGGCAAGGAGAAGTTTGATGGATGGTAATTCTGGTGGGAATTGGTCCGCCTGCCGTACCCTTCTGTCATCTCGGTTGTTGTCAAGGCTGGCTCTCTTACCCAGCAAGAGTGTGTAGGAGATAGCGAGGCAGCATTTCGTTGTATGTGTATACTGTGTCTATACACACAATGACAATAAATTCTTATTATATCAAGAGCTTGAGAAAGTTTCAAGATCTCCAAAACTAGCCAAAGACGAATCCCTTTTGATGCTTTCTGGAGAGACTGTCCAAAAACCAATCAGGGATCCCATCGCGGATGCCAGCGTTGTCATCACTGAGAACTGGCAAAGCCAATGAAGAGCGAGGGCAATGGTTGCTGACGAGTGAGGGCAATACTTGCAAAGCCAATGATGAGTGAGAGCGATGCTTGCTGCATCGGTCTACCAGGAAGCCAGCCCACTGAATCACAAATTACCCTTTTGATCTTGAAGGCACACATTTTGTCCACCTTCGGGTATCCCACATCATTAGATACTACATTGTTGAAAGTGGTGGCTTTTTAAAAAAAAAACAGTTGCTTCTGACCTCAAAAAAAAAAAAAAAGAAGTAAATGAAACATAAATTCCTTGATCCCACAGAGCATGAAGAAAACAGAGAATCAGTAACCTCCCCAAAGGTGCGAGTTTGCCACTGACTTTAAAATGGGATTAAGCGAATTTATAAAGAGCAACCAAAAACAACCCTTCCAAAACCAGATCAAGAAGCATTCTGTCTTCTGCTGACTGCTGTTCTCACATCTTCCTGTCTGCATTTTTTTGGCCTGTAGCCACACAGGCTGAGTGATTCCCGGCCTTCTAGCCCAACCCCTAACTTCCCCATGTTCCAAGCCGTGCTGTTCTCTCAATGGAGCTTCCTTTATCAATGCAGTATATCTGTGAGTATCAACAGTTGGGCAGCATTGCTAGTTCTGCTAGCTGGAAGAGTGCTGGGGATCAGAGAAAGCAAACTAATAAAAATAATATCAATTTTTTTCCTAGCTCTCTATGCCTGTCTCAAAGGAAAATAGGAATTCCTTCGAATCCTATATTTGACATACCCTGTTCCTCAAGATTTTAGGACAACTGTGTCTTTGGGCAAATGAAACACACCAGATCCAATTCACTGATGCCCCTCCCCTGAGGACGCCTTCTTGATCGAGCCATGTAAAGCACTTTAATTACAATTTTATAACAGGTATAAATAAATATTACATTCTTCCAGTCTACAATGCATACCAGGCAAACCTCGTTAAAAAACAGTCCGATTATGTCATCGGGTGCTCGGACTCGGTTGTGTCCAAATGAGTCAGAGGAAGAACCCAACAACATAGAAGGGAGAGATGAAGGTGGGAAACATGGATGGAAACAAGATGAGCCATTGCAGAAAGAATTGGAAATATGAAGATGGCAAGGATGTGGTTCTTCTTGAGCAGATGGTCCAGAATATGGATTGCCTAAGACCCCAAAGTGTGTGAGAGTGATGCTTCAACGTAATTCTGCTGCAACTCAAGAAAATTGGGAAGAGGATCCCACAGCCCTCTTGGGGTGATCCATCTGGAACGGTGGACTGACTACCCTTTCTCTTGGCTACTGAGTCCATTGACTTGGATTTTCACTGGCCAGCCCCAACCAGCAATGCTTGGATAAGTAGATCTTACCTTGTATTTCTTGAGGTTCACTCCTTTGCTTGCTTGTCTCGTTGCTGGTTTCCTAGGACCACACCAGGGCCTAAATCCAAGGGACCTATCCCTTCACTCTTTGCTCTGGTCATGCCTCCTCCCAATCCTATCTGGTGGCACTGAAACCAGCAGAAGCTGCTGGTTCTGAAGTCAGGAAGGTGGCACAAATCCCTGTTTAGATGGAACTTTACAGGAGCTTTCCAAGGTTCTGAACACCATTGCCCTAAATAAGTCATCACTTTGGACTCTTTGGAGTCTGGACTAAAACCTGGAATGGATTCGCCACCCCACTGACATTGGCTGCAGCTGCCTCTGCTGAATAGGTGATCCTGTTAATTCAAACAAAGAGGTACAGCAGGAACACAGAATGGACTGTAGCAGCTGATGGAACTTACGGAACTGTCTCTCTTGTTTTGGGATCCACCCTCCTGAGAATTCTCTTACAGCAGCAGCAACAAACAAACCTCTCTCCCACCCTAAATGATGTCAAGGGATTGACAGGAGCTGACAGGGCGGGGAAGAACTGGTAGATGTTCTCATGTTTTAATGGAACCACAGTGAGTTGCATACAATCTTGGCATCCACAACGATTCCTGGGCCGAGATTTCTTTCGCTCGGTGCTGATGGCTCTCTTTCAAAGCACCAGTTTGGTGGGTATTAGGGTCCCCATTGAATCCTCTGAAATGCCCAACAACAGAACAAAACAACCTGCCTCCCTCCATGTTGAGTGGTTAGAGGTCTCTGGCTGTGGAGTGAGAGGTTGGAAGTTCAATTCCCCGCTGTGACTTCTGATGGGTCCCTCCCAGCTCTGGAGTTCTGAGATCAAGATGCCATTGGTTTCATATACTTAAAAAAATAAAACACCCACCCACTTGCGTGGGGAATGAAATCAGAAGGACAGAAAGGTGGACATGAGAAATGAGAGTGGAAGAAAGAGAGAGAGAAGGATGACTGACATGTGGCAACAATATATTAAAAAAAAAAACAAAGTGGGGGGATTACTTCCAACTTTCCTTTCCTCTTAGGTCCTGTTTCCATCTGCAGGATTGAGAGAAGAACAGTCCGAGCCAGAAATGGTCTGGTTAAAGATCTCCGAGCAATATCTTCCCAGGTCTTGGTTTCCTACTTTTCAACACTGTTTTATTTTTTTAGAAATATAAAGGTGTTTTCTGTCTTTTAATTTTTATTTTTAAAAAAGAAAATAATACTTTTGGTACCTTGTGTTTAATTGTCTAGACGTGACCGTCCTACCCATGCCTTGTCCATCCTACCGGCCCTTTCGTTCCTTTGGTTCATCGGACTCGAAACGCACAATCTTCCCACCTGGGGCGGTGAAGAAGGAAGATCTGGCTTCCCAGGGGCAGCTTGAACAATGCTTCTCCTTCAGGAAGAGGGGCGGGGGAAATCAGAGAGAAAATCCTCCTCCTTCTGACCCATTTCCTCCCCGACACACAAATATAGACTTGGTTTTGCATGTCCCAACACAACCGAAGGCATCGCGGTGTGGCCGCTGGCGGGAGAAACCTAGAACCCACGCTACGCTTTGTCCTTCAGCTTTTCCATGTAGCTTCTGATTTCTTTGGATTCTCCAAGGTCCATATCTTGGCAGACCCACTTAATGTCGTCCTCGTGGCCACCGAGGATGGAGTTGACGGTGGGGCAACCGTCGTCTGGAGGAATGGTGGTGAACGTCGTGAACTTCACCCTCTTCCGTTTGGACGTGGGTGAATGGGGCGGCGGCTCGCGTTTCGGCTCTCTCCCCAGTTGGCTCCCCGAGTCCGCCGACCGATGGATTTGACTCTGAATGCTCTTCAGGGTGCCACCGTTGAGGAGCTGGTGGCTCTCCTCCACGCCCGCCCCTCGGTCCACATTTGTGGTGTGCTCCTCCAGCTGGGGCATGAGCTCCGCTCGGTTCCCCAGGAGTTCCGCCTCGTTGCCGAGCCAGACCCAGTCGTGGGAGTGGCTCATGGAAGCTTGCCCTTCTGCCGGGACTTGCTTGTGCCGAAATTTCAAGGTGAAGGTGGCGCAGTTGATCAGGAAGACAAGAATGGCCAAGCAGAAGACCCCGAGCAGGGCGTACATCCCAATCTCCAAGTCGCTGAGCCCCCGGGGCGCCTGGAGAAGGTCGTTCTCCTCCAGCTTACCGTTGCTTTTGGGAAGGTCGATTTGAGCTGGGAAGTTTGTGAAGTCGATCGGGATGTTCTGGAGCTGCCCGTCGTCGGAGAGCTTTTCCCCATCCAAGCTTTTGAAGAGCTTGCCTTTGATCGTAGACTTGGCGGTGGTGCCCGCCTTCCGTCCGGCGCCTTCTTCTCTCTCCGCCGAAGAGCTCCCGTAGTACCGCCCATCTTGTCCATACCGTTCTTGGTCCAGTGCCTTCTGCCTCCGGTCGCTCGCGTGGTTCTCGATCTCGTCCGCGTCGTAATCGCCCGCGCCGTGGGAGTCGGCATCGTTCTGGCCAAATTTGACCTTAACGTTGCTGTTTCCTACCGCCAGGATGCTCTTCCGCTTGGACTTCTGGCAGGCTTCGGAGATCGTCATGTCCACTTTAACCAAGGCGCCTTGACCTTCCCCTTCTGCTGTAACGATGGGCCACCGCAAATCATAGCTTGGGGGCACCGAAACGACAGACTCGTCCAAGGAAGAAGCAGAGAGAGCAAAGTCTTTAGGGTCATAAATGTCCAGCGGCGTCACCGAGCCATCGCTGAACTGGATCCAGGAGCTGACCACAGCTTCCTAAACAAAGGAAAACAACAACAATAACAACAACAACAAAATAACTAAAGACAACATTCTAAAGAAAGTTCCTAATCATCCTCCCACGTATCTGTCCCTGTGGGTCAGGGATCATGAAAAGAAAAAGTAACGATACAAAGAATGAGTATCTGATAAGAAGCACCTACTGACAGCACCGCTGGTCAATGACCATAATAAAGACTTGAATCTTGAAGAAGCTCAATTGAATGAAGGAAGGGGGAGACACGAGACATAAAACCCAGTTCAGCCACCTACCTCCTCAATGGCTGATGACGTTTTGGAGTGTGGAGTTAATATTCTGCTTCTGGTGGTCTGATAAGCAAATGGCAGACAGTCGATAGAATTTCAGATTATCCTACACTTGTCGGCCAATGAAGCGGTACAGTCCTGCACTGGCAGAATGGACTGTACCACTTCACTGTTTGAGAATGCCTCTGGTTTGAAAGCAAAGCAAAAAAAAATCCTCTGTGCTAATAATTTGGGTTAAGTACATAACATGAGAACATAAGAACATAAGAAGAACCATGCTGGATCAGGCCAAAGGCTTATCTAGTCCAGCTTCCTGTATCTCATAGTGGCCCCACCAAATGCATCTGGGAGTGCACAAGACTAGATATCTGTCTCCTGATACCACTCCTCTGCATCTGGGCCTCAAAGTACCCTGGTTTTAAGCCTGGAGATGACACATCTCAATCATGGTTTGTAAATTCTGATGGACTTTTCCTCCAGGAATCTGTCCAATCCCCTTTTGAAGGCAACCAGGCTAGATGCCATCAGGCAAAGGACAGGGCTGGGGCAAAGATTGATTTATTTTTTGTTTATTCTGAGAACATTGAGGAATGGGGTCTCCTTCACCTTGAATCAGAAATGGAATAGTCCAATCCACCCCTCTTATTCTGCTACACATCTTAACCCATGCCATTGTATTCCTGGCAAGTGAGACAAACCAAGGGACGGGCTCAACTGTCCTTCATCACCAGCTTTGTAATCCAATTGACGTTGACACAGAGACTTCTAAACTGTCTTCATCTCCATGGGAGTGGTGACCGCAGCCATGCGGCGAAGACCCCAGGCGTGCTGGCCTGGCTAAGCAAGACCCTTATCGCCTGAGAATTAAGTAGGCTCAACCTATCAGTGCCCTAATGAGCCTTAGAGCAATCCCGCCTCGTCAGCCAGTTCTAAAAATAATAGGATGCAGTATGTGAATTACTTGGCCTTCCAGTGGAAAGAAATTATGGAATTGTCATGCCCGTAGACCAGGCATGACCAAACTTCGGCCCTCCTGATGTTTTGGACCACAACTCCCAGAATTCTAAGCTTAGATTGCCAATGGCAAAGGACTGTGGGAGTTGTGGTCCAAAACATCCGGAGGTCCAAAGTTTGGACATGCCTGCCTCAGACAAATGCTCTTTCCCCTAGATCGCTAAGGAGGATTAGGCAACTTCAACGGAAGCTAGAGGGGAAGGAGCCCACAAGATCGCAGATGCAATACCTGTTTCGGGGTGTGGAGCAACTCTTGGGCCACGGTGGTAACCACCACAGCTTGGTGACTCACTGCGCTGGGTTGTAGAAGGATCGACAGACCAGCAACCAGCTGCAGCCCCATGTCGGTGATGGACACCTTGTCATCCAACACCGTCACCGTCTTCTCTGCCAAGATGGAGTCCGACAGCGGGGAGAGGACCTTGGGAAGAAGCCATCAAAAGATTGGTTGAGGACGGGATTGCAAGAGGGGCAGACACTCCCTTTCCCCAAACTTATGACATTTGGGATTGTTTTCCACCAGAACGTCAAGGTTCACCGAAAGGGAACAGCTGAGAAGGATGGAAGCCCCACCACCCATGCTCACCCAAAGCAAATTTCAGCTGCTCTCATTTTGCACCAGCGGTTGGCAAAGATGATGGAACAACGACGGTCCTACTTTAGGCATATCACAAGTAGAGATGGGCACAAAACGGCAAAATGGCATTTCGTTTTGTTATTCGTTGCCCCGGCCCCCGTTTGGTTTTGTTTAATACAAAATGAATTTTTGTAAAAATAATTGTTTCGTATTTCGTTTATTTTGTTTTTCTTTTTAAACTTTTTTGTTTCATTTTGTCTGGCCAGGTGTGGCTGAGAGACATGTTTATTTTGGGGGTATTATTTTAAATATTCCCCATGTGTGTGTGTGTGTGTGTGTGTGTGTGTGTGTGTGTGTGTGTGTGTGTGTGTGTGTGTGTGTGTGTGTGTGTGTGTACAGCTGAAACATGCTGACGGGATGCTGAGGAAGTTGGGGGGCCCAGAGCTGCCACCTACCCACCTGGTCCTGGCTTGGGCGGGGGTCTCCGATGGGGGGTGCGGGTTTTTAATTTTGAATGTTTGGGGAGTTTTTTTACTATTATTTTAAATAGTCCCTGTTGCGGGGCTTTTCCCCTCTTTTTTATTTTTACAGCTGAGAAGCGCTGGCTTGGGGCCAACATTTCCCAGCTGAGAGGCGCTAGTACCTCTGTTGTTTTTTTATTTCCCCCTCTGGCCTAGCCCAGGAGGACAAGGTACACCAGGTCCCTTCATTATTTGTTTCATTCCCTAACAAAACGAATAACGAATAACAAAACAAATTAAAAAATTGTTTTGTGCCCATCTCTAAACACAAGGAGGAAAGACAGTAATGCTACAACAAAGGAACTAATAGCAAATCTTATGACAGCCTCTAGATTAATTATAGCAAGAAATTGGAAATCTAAATTAGATCTCAAGATGGAAGATTGGTACGACGTGCTTTGGGATATAGCCATAAACGATAAATTGTCTTGTAGTTTAAAAGTTAAATGAGGAGAAATGAAAAAAGACATTTTTATGACATTTGGGGAAAATTTATAGACTTTGTATTAGTAGAAGGGAAGGGGAAAGAGCCGATGAATACTTCAAGACAGTTCTGGAGAAGAGGACTTTAAGAAGAATACTAGAACAACAGATGATGGAGTAACAAAGAAGAACTCATGGAAGAACAGGATGGTCCCGGGGGGTGGGGATGCACCTGTATTGTTATTTGTTTGTATGTCTTAAAATTTCAAAAAATCAATTAAAAAAAAGACAATAATGCTAGGCAATGTTGAAGGTGGAAGAAAAAGAGGTAGACCAAATATGAGATTGATTGACTTAATAAATAGAGTCTCGGTGTTGAGTTCCTAAGAGCTAAACCAGGCTGTCGACTAGAGATGGGCACGAATAGAAAAAATGGAGTTTCATTTGTCGTTTGTCATTTGGAGGGTCCGTTTCAGTTCGTTTCCATTTTTTGCAAATTTTCACAAAAAAATCATTTTCGTTTTCATTCGTTTGTTATCGTTTCATTACCATTTATTTCAATTTTTAAAAATTTTTCTTAGCATTTAAAGCAGTTTACTGTATTGCAGTAACGGAAATGAAACGCACGACAAAATTTCCGGTGTTTCTGTTCATTTTGTTTCATTTGTGGGACAAAATTTGTTTCTCATTTTGTTATGTAACAAAATGAAAAAATGAAAATTGAAACAAAAAATTGTTCATTTCGTGCCCATCTCTACTGTCGACCACAGAACCTTGAGCGTAACTAATGGAAGGGGCCACCCTAGGGCCCCTAGGTTGGAGATGACCTGACAGCAACATAACTTCAATGGTAGGTTTTTAAAGCTCGAGAGATCAAGGAGAAATTTAATGGTGGACTGACCTGAATCATGGTCATGCCAACTTCTTGCCCGATCAGGACTTTGCCCTGCTGTAACTGGGCCACGTGTGGCTCCTCCAGCTTCATGAAGTCTGCCACCAAATCTGTGATGTCAAACTGCCACTCGGAGCCCAGCAGGTAAGTGAGCTGTCCCCACGGAGTGGCATCCTCAGCTACGAACTGGGTGAGGACGCGCACCATGGCATGCTGGTACTGGAGGGTGCAACCTCTCCCTTTCCGCTCATCTTCATCCTCATCTTCACTGTCCCGGGTGGGTCTGAAAGGGAATAGTTTGTCATGAAATCCCATCTCAGCAACATGGGCATCCAGTAGGCATGATCTGAAGCCACATGCCTGCACATGCTCCACGCAGGGAAACTGATCATATGGAGCTTTCCTTGGAAGGTGGATGTTCAGGAGATGTTCAGGAGACCATACTGCAGCCACCTCCTTTCTCCTGGTTTGCTTGGTCACCAAGAAGAAAGTGTCTTCTTCAAGGTCCTAAGGAAGCAGTGACATTGACCATTCACATATGGAGCACTCCTTGGAAGATGGACGTTCAGGAGATGTTCAGGACACAATACGTCAGCCACCTCCTCTCTCCTTGTTGGCTTGGTCACCAAGAATAAATTATGTTCTCCAAGGTTCTAAGGCAGCAGAGGCAGATGGGTGAAACCTCTAAAGGACAAGCAACTCTTCAAAGTCCAGGAGCCACATCTTCTGTCCTGGAACACACACACACCCGGCCACCCCAATGAGCTGCACCAGCCCCACAAAGGAGCAAGCAATTTCAACAGTCTCCTAAAGGACCAACCCTTCAAGCACAGGATGTGTCCATTTTTCTTTGGCAGAAACCTTTGGCTAAGAGATTTGTCATCTCTGGAGTCTTTGAGAAACAGGAGAGTTTTCTAGATTTTTCAAAATGAGGATATTAGGATGGGGTCTTCATACAGTCCCAGGGTATGATCTGACAACACCACCCCACCCCACCCCGTAAAGCATGGCCTGAAGTTTGAGAACACCAGAAGCAAAGCGACCCACCTCTTGTTGGAAACAATGGGAACCCTCCAGCCCTTGATCTGGCTGAGCTCCGTGTCCGAAACGTCGATCTGCAGAGGCAGGCGAGGCACCCACACCGTGACCTGAAGAGGGGCACTCAGGTACTGATAGGTGAAATTCACTAGCGCATTTACTTTCCCTTTCATTTCCTTGCCATTGACAAAAACGTAGTCGCATCTGTCCGAAACCTAGGAGAGAAGGTCAACAAGGAGGGAGCATTCAAGGATGAGGACTAGATGGTAGACTAGTTGGAAGGTCAAAACAGAGCCTTCACTGTGGTGGCACCCACCAGCTGTAGTAAGTGCAATGACCTGCTTCAGGATATGACACCTCCAAGTGCTCCATACACACAATGTGTTTCATCAACTGTAATCGGTACATCAACCATGAGATGTTAGTAATCCTTATACTGGGAAGCCAGGAGCCCAGCAATTAATCTGAAGTTTATAGGAGCTCTCCAAGGTACCAAATCCAGCCTCACAGCTAGGTTTAGCATCCTGGACACCTCTTGTCAAAGCCAGACTTTTTGAAAGTCTAGATCAGTGGTGTTGAACCTTTGGCACTCTGGATGTTTTGGACCACAACTCCCACAGTCCTTTGTCATTGATGATCTTGGCTCGGAATTCTGGGAGTTATGGTCCAGAAACATCTGGAGTGCTGAAGGTTCGCCACCACTGGTCTAGACTTTCTCCAAGATTCTGTGGGACAACAGCCTCCAAGGGACAACAAGCCTGCCAGGTAGGCCACTGTCAGGGCTCAGGAAAAGGCACCAAGACCCAGCCTAGGACCAGGCTGCAAGATCAAGTTAGCCTTGGTCTGTCCACCAAGGGCGCAGACTGCCAGACCAGCAGTTCAAGTCCACACAAGCAATGACCACATTCCAGGGTTTCTTAGGCAGACCGGAGTCGGACAGATCAGGAGTTGGGGGAGCAAACCAGGGCGAGTCGGGGGAGCAAACCAGGGCAGTGGTTATCTACATGATCCAGGAACACAAAGGAAGTCGAGGCAGGAACGGGAAGGGACAGAACCAGAGCAGGGAAGGCCTGCTGTGAAGATCTTCACGGAGACGAAGCGTATCGTAAACATGGATTCACAGCCTTGGAAAGTTCAAGCAGAAACCTGGAGCGAACCCTCTTGCTTCTGCCAAGCCACCAGAGCTCCTCAACTCCGTCGAAAGATATCTGTTGACCCAGACCTCTCTGTGGCTTCGGATGAGCCTCGTCCTTTTGTAGAAACAGGTTGGGCGGAATCAAACGCTCACCTCGAAGTTGACCTGGACTCTGATATCAGCTTTAATGTCATCAGAAGCTGACTGCTCTGCCAGAAGGGGAAGCAGCGTGTCAACCGAGAAGAGACGAGCTCACGCAGACAGCCTATCTCCAATTCAAAAAGGGCTCCTGGGCTAATCTCTCTTTCTTGGTGCCATGCCGTTGCGAGACACTCCTAATTCTGAAGTAAAAGGTTTAGCCCATTTTGGGCAAGTAGCTTTAGCAGCACTCAAGATTAAGCGCTCGGAACTGATTCACCGTGCCGGGTTGGCAGGACTCAAGAAACAGCTGAGTGCAGTCTTTTACAAATTACAGCCCTTCGAGTTTTTTTCCTCCTTCCTTCCATCCTTCCTTCCCGGTTCAGCCTTGAGATCTGGCATCGTTAAGAAGCCGGCTTGCACTAAACAGAAGGATCACTTCCCTTCACCTTACACTACAACAATTATTTGCTGATCTCCTTAAAGAGATGCACTTTTGTCAGCTTTTCTGTTTTTGCTTCCGAGTGAGAGGGGAAGCAGAGGCTTGCTCTGCTTTAATGCAAACAGCCAGACAAATAACTAGAGCTCATTTTGCTACTGGGGTTAAAAAAAGTTTATTTCAGGCCTGGACAATTTGTTCTGGGTCCTGGGAGGGAATTTCTTTGAAAAGTTTCTCAGTGCAGGTCTGTGATTGATTGTGCCCCCGATTTCATGTATTTATTTATATTTTTCAAGCGCAGCATCTGCTGCACAACCGAGAGCTTTTGTTGTCATTCTGTGCTGTCAAATTGCCTCCGACTTATGGAGACACTGCGATGAGAAATCTCCAAAATGTCCAGAAAAAAAAATGTCCAGAAACAGCAAAGTCTATGTTAAAAACAGCAAAGTGATCTCAGCAATGCTGCTGTAGGTTTTTAAACATTTTTTTTAAAAAAAATCTTATGGTTTTTAATGTGATAGTTTTTTTAGTCTGCTGTGAGCCACCTTGGTTCCCCTATGGGAGGGAAGGCAGCAAATAAATAAATAAATAAATAAATAAATAAATAAATAAATAAATAAATAAATAAATAAATGTTGATTTGGAGAGTCTGTTCTGGTAAGATCAAAAAGTGGATTTCACCTTTAGAGAAGGGGAAAGGTGTTAGAAAAGACATGAAATCAATACATCATATTCTGCTTATGTTAATCAGGCATGTCCAAACTTCAGCCCTCCAGATGTTTTGGACAGCAATGCCCACAGTCCTTTGCTATTGGCAATCTAAGCTTAGAATTCTGGGAGTTGTGGTCCAAAACATCAGGAGGGCTGAAGTTTGGACATGCCTTTGTTAAGTGGCTATACGCAGAAATATGTAGAAAATGTAAAAGGCTATGAAACGTTTCTTTTTTAAAAGGCCATTTTCTCACTATTCAAAGAAAAGGTAGTAAATCAAGTAATCTCTCCACAAATGATGTTCTGTCAAAAGGGGATGACTCAGGCAAAGGCCTACTCCCAAGGAGATAGGGACCCAGCATAACACAGCACACCAACCCATGTGGATCAGGTCTTTGTACAAGGACCTTGCAAAATCAGAGCAACCGCAGGAAAAGAAACATCAGACAAAAGGGCGGAAGTATTTATTCAGCATTGAGACAGCACTCTCATGAAGGGGCATATGACCAAGGACACCAGTTCATTGGATTGGCCAGCCAGCAGCTAAACTATGGATTTCAAAGACAAATACAGTGGACCCTCACATAACAAATGGTTTGTATAACCGAAAATCTGTACAACATAAAAATTTCCAGAGATAGGGGAAATTTGCTCAACAGAATCGTCTATGGGGTGAATCCATACAACATAAAAGTGGACATGATTAGGGATTATTCTGTTTTCAATGCATTCCTATGGGAAATTGGTATAAAGGAAAAACTGCTTAACAGAATTTCATTTGGAACGAATTAATTCCTTTATACAAGGTGCCACTGTAGAATTATGGGAGAACCACAGTTAAAACCTGGCTGGATAGTTCAATGGCCTGAGAGTTTCCCCTATCTCTGGAATTTTTTTATGTTGTACAGATTTTATGTTATACAAACCATTTGTTATATGAGGGTCCACTGTATCTGGCATCAGAGGTTGGAAATTCGATTCTCCCACTGTCTCTCCTGAGAGTAGAACCAGCCTGGGTGGCCTTGGACAAGCTGCACGGTCCCAAGGCGCCCCCTGGAGGATGAGAATGGGAAGCCACTTCTGAGCATTGTCTACCTGGAAAAAACCTGAAAAATACGATCCTAAGTCAGGACTGACTTGACGGCCCATGATTCTTATTAAAACCTGGCGTGTCCTCTGTAGATTTCTAGGAAGGAGAGTTTTGAAGCCAGGAACTGCTTACCCCATTCGTCATAGATGATCGGAGGGAGAGCTCTTCTGGGCAGATCTGAGCTTAGCCAGCAAGATTTGGACATTAGTCATGTTTTAGTGCCACGGTAAATATATTTTGGTCCACTCCTGAAAGGTTAGACCCATCATTCGGAGGCCGAACACTTTTATAGCTCATGAAAGCGAGCGTAAATTCCGGCACAAAGGAGCAGCGGTGCTGTCAGGGAGGAAGGTGGGTGGAAGGGAGGTCGAGTGAGCGGAAGGAGGACGGAACATCCGTTTCGTGCTGAACTACATAACTTATATCACCGGGGAAAGCTATTACCCACCTATTGATCAAATGCATGCTTTATGCACCAAGCTTTGCAAGGAAGGCCCATATTTTAGAAGGTCTACCTCAGGCACGTCCAAACTTTGGCCCTCCAGATGTTTTGGACCACAACTCCCAGAATTCCAAGCCTGTACTTCCATTGGCAAAGGACTGTGGGAGTTGTGGTCCAAAACATCTGGAGGGCCGAAGTTTCGACGTGCCTGGTCTACCTCCCCCACCTTTCTTCTCTCACTTCTCAAGGACCAGCCGGCCAACGTGGTTGTTGCTTGGGTCTTGATTAGAGATGGGCATGGACCAGTTCATCCTGGTTATTATGAGAGGCAGCGTAAGTGCTGCTGCTCCCGTCCCATGCCTCTTCAGCTGAACAGCCACTCACCAGGCCCAGCTTGCTTGCTTCCCCCCTCCCTTACCTCCTGGGCTAATCTCCCAGCCATGAGTAAGAGTCAAGACTGCTCTGCCCTGCCCTTTCTTCTGAGTGGAAGATCAGGGCAATGAGAAGAAAATGGAGTGTTGCCGGACTGGAAGATCAGTTAAGGATGTGCAGGTAGCGACCACGCTGGGACTGTTGAGTGGCTGGCTGAACAGAGGCAAGGGCGTGAAGTCGCACCACTTTGTCAACCGGGATTAACCGAGACGAATCGGTTCGTGCCCATCTCTAGTGTGGATCTATCAATATTTCCAGCCCAGATGACTCTAGGTATTAGTAATGCTTTTTTTCAAGAACAATTCTATCTTGATGAATTTGTTCTAACTAAAAGTGACCCTGGTTGAACCACAGAGAGCATCGCGCCAGCCAAGTCACACCAGTCCTCGCTTACCTTCACGACATCTTCAGCCGAAGACTTGCATTCCACGGACTCTGAGATGTCTGTCACGACACTGTTCTCTTCGATGGACACCACCTTGACGGGAATAGCGACTGTCTTCCCTGTTAGGATTGCTGTGTTGAGAATCTCTGTGTCCTACAGCCAAAAGTAAAACGAACAGGGCAGTGAAGAACAGGAGGGAACCATATGAAAAAAGCCCAGTTGAGATTATTAGCAGCTCCAATAACAGGACACACTTTAGGGTCTGAAAAGAAATAGCAAGACATTAATACAGTTTCTATAGGACAAGTGTAGTGTTGTGTAGGTTCACTGGAAGGACAGATTTTGAAGCTGAGGCTCCAGTACTTTGGCCACCTCATGAGAAGAGAGGACTCCCTGGAAAAGTCCCTGATGCTGGGAAAAATCGAAGGCAAAAGGAAAAGAGGACGACAGAGAATGAGATGGTTGGATGGTGTCATCGATGCAACCAAAATGAATTTGACAAAACTCCGGGAGGCAGTGGAGGATAGGAAGGCCTGGCGAGCTCTGGTCCATGGGGTCACGAAGAGTCGGACACGACTGAACGACTGAACAACAACAACAAGTGTTGTGTAGTGGTTAGATTGGGGGCTACAAGACTTTAGATGATCTAAACCTATTTTGTCCATCATCCATCACAAGTGACCTCTTTTTGATTTGTCATTGAATACATCCCAAAGAGGGATTTTATCCTTCTAAACAAATTTTGGTTCAGAATGGAAAATACATGGACCATCGTCAGTTATTGAACGAACTCTGTGATATTGGTTTCCTTTCGTTGGAGGCCATTTTCATCCTGGGAATGGGTCACTGTACCAGGCAAAATTCAAAGACACATAGCAAACAAAAGACAAGAACACATGGCACCTTAAAGGTGAACTTTAATATTTTAATGCAAGCTTTCGTGCATCAAAGTCTGCTTCTTTGGACCGATGGCAACAAAACGGAATGTTCAACGAAATATACGTTTCATGCCGAATATTCGTTGGCTGTTGGGTGCGTGGTACATGTTACAGGCTGTGACTTGTCTTGCCTTGTAAGTCTCTTGGCATCGAGGTATTCCTTTATCGTGAAAACCGATTCTAGACCAGGTGAGAAAGGAGTTTCTCCAGAAGAGGATGGGCTAGGAGGCAGGTTTCAGAAACAAATGCTTGCTGTGATCTCCTCTGGAAACCAGAAATGCAGGTCTTTGCATCTTTTGAGAGAGCTCTGATCTAAATGAAGACCCGAGACCGTAGTTCTGCTGCCCCTCTCCCAGCCAGCCAGCCAGCCTACTCCCTACTTTCCCCCTCCCTCCCTAAGAACTTCAAAGTCTTCTGGAAGTCTCTTTCAACTGATGGAAAAAACGAGGAGAACATTCTGTAAAAGCACCTGTGGAGCACTCCCCCTGCCCAGCATCCATGTGGCCATTGCTTCAAAGCCAATCAAAGGATGTCTGATGGTTTTCATTGTTCCTTTACAGATTGTTTGAAAATCATACTTTGCCCCCATCCTTCCACCCCTCCAACCTCTGTGACCCCAGATATTAAGACAGTTTGCTTTCATCCCCCCGTACTGGGAAACAAAAGGAAGAAGAAGAAGTTATTTGAGGAATTTGTTCCTCCCATTCGGTGTAGGCTGGGGTATTTCAAATGGGAAGCCGCTATAGATCCCTAAGTTTTAACAAAACTCTTAATGCCTTTTTCTTCCAGCACAGTGGTCCCTAAAACTTGGGTCCTCAGATGTTTTTGGACTACAACTCCCAGAAATCCTGATCAGCACTGCTAGTGGTGAAGGCTTTGGGGAATTTCAGTCCAAAAACACTTGTGGACCCATTACTCGGAACCTTAGATCAGTGGTTCACAAACTTGACTCCCCAGATGTTCTTGGGCTACAACTCCCAGAACTCTGCACCAGCACAATGACTGGTGATGGCTTTTGGATATTTGAATTTAAGGGCATCCTGGGATGCAAGATTAGGAACGACTGCTCTAGCATCTCTGGATGTGTGTACATGTGCGATCCATGTTTCTTGTATTCCAGATTTTTGAGGGTGCTTGAGATGGAATGATTTGTGCCAATTTCCCCAATCTATGTGAAAACCTCAGTAAATGTGGTAGGCAGGAGATGTCTAGCATTACAGACACCTCTACCAATCGACCGATGGGCACGATGGCACATCTGCAACTCCATTTGGCTGCTTTTGACAGTAGGAAATGGGAATCGAAAAAATTACGGGCTAGCTTGCAGACAATGCTTTCCCTGCTAGAACAGTGGTTCTCAACCGGTGGGTCCCCAGATGTTCCTGGACTGCAACTCCCAGAAGCCTTCATCACTAGCTGAGCTGGCAAGAATTCCTGGGAGTTGCAGTCCAGGAACATCTGGTGACCCACAGGTTGAGAACCACTGTGCTAGAAGGATGCATTTTTCTTGGGAGAGGTAAAGGGAGGGGGAAAAGAACTGGCTTGTCTTTTATCACATCTGCAATTAAGATGTTCCAGTTCCTCTGCCTCTTGGCGAATAGTTTCGTTGGAGGGACTTGCCAATGGATGGATTCATTTTGATTAATTACATTGGGAGGTTGCAATGGGCCGAACGGGATCAAAGGCATGGTTGGTTGCGCTAATGGGCTGCTGAATTTTTAGAGTTCTCCTCCCCCTCAAATGCTCCCTTCCACAGGAAAAACAAGCACACACACACAAAAAAAACAGCAGCGGAAAAACTTCAAGAGTCACTGGTCGGGGGGGACTTTTCATTAGAGTGCCATTAAGCCGGATAACATTAGCGTCATTAAAATTGATTGGCATCCGCTGGGGATGGGCAACGATCGTGCCAGCTGTGCCAGGATACAGCAGGAAGCTACTAGGTTCAGTGCTGTCACAATCCATCGAAAGTCATTCTCCCAGGGACTGTCGGAGTGCATAAATCACAGAAATGTGATTGTTGGATTCAGAGGAACATGCCTCCGGGTGTGCCCAGGTCTGGCTGACAAGGCCAACTTTGTGAAGGTGGAGAATCTGCTCCAGAAAGGTGTTTTTGTTAGGTCGGAAATGTATGGTCTCTGTCCATGGTACTGATCTCTCCATCTAACTCTCTCCGTCCCTCCCAGCACCTTGGACAGCTCCTGCAAAGTTCAGACCAAACTCAAGCACAGAGCCTTGGTTCCCTACGAGATCAGGGCCACCAACCCCCAGTTCTTTTGCTTCCCTATCGTGTTAGCAGATAGGAGCCACAGACCCATCATACGGTCTATATATAATCGCCTTAGAACCACAGAACTGGAAGGGACCCTTATGGATGATGGCGTCCAGCCATTCGGTTCCAATTGAATCTTGACTGAGCACAATGGTCTACAATGGTCCAACCCTATAACACACTGGTTGAACTAACTAAATCTCTCTCTCTCTCTCTCTCTCTCTCTCTCTCTCTCTCTCTCTCTCTCTCTCTCTCTCTCTCTCTCTCTCTCTCTCTCTCTCTCTCAATCTCAATCTCTCTCTTGTAGTTTGCCAACTGTTTGGCCCTTAAAGGTCTGCAGTCCTGGCTGAAAGAGTTGGATCCCATGGCCAAGTTGCGTATTCCAATCACAAAGCTCCTTCCACAGGTAAAAAAAAAAAAATCCCTTCCCTGCTATAAGCGGCTACGAGCTAATGAATTCCCCAGTACTCCCAACGTACAAATGGGAGGGTAATTATTTTTGTGTAAATAGATAATTAACAGGGAAAAACACAAGGAAACATTTGCTAGCTTGCTTCCCTAATGGCTTCCGTCTATTTATGGGAATAAGCGGGGGTGGGGGGAGGAAAACGCCTCCTGCCTTCAATTTAATCCCATACAGGAGAGAGAACAACTTTTAAAAGTGATGGATGAGTTGAGTTTTCGGCTTTGTTCCCTCCAGACCCTATAGTTTCCCTGCAGATCCCCGCACCGTAACAGCCTCTTTCCAACTCCAAAACAAATCAGTCATTCATATGTGATCCCTGATGTAAAGCTCTCAGTGGCTGGGTAGCCCTAAACACAGTCTCCCAGCTGAAGTTGGCTTTCAGAGGGCTAGGACTTGGGACAGAGCCCCCTGTTTCAGCCGGATCATCTCCTGCCTTTCTGTAGCAGCGTGTTTACAAATGAATGACTGTCAGGTATGTGCCTCCACTTGGAGCCACACCTGAACAAGTGGAAGAAGCCTGGTCCAAGATTAAGCCAAGCCTGGCCTTCTTCTGGAAGCCAAACTGGTCAAAAACAACACCCATCCGCTTTCAGCCACATCAAGAGAAGGCAGGACGTTCTCGCATGCTAGGAGAAGTCCAAGGCCGCCAGAAAGGAGGAAGACTGGACATAACACGGACTGAGTCCACAGAGGAAGACACAGGCTTGAGTTTGCAAGAGCTTAGCGAGGTGGTTGAGAACAAGATGTTTGGAAGGCCATTTGTTCCTAGGGTCTACGTGAGCCTGAGATGACTCGCTGGAAGGTAAAACAGCATCACGTGTAACGCTCAGGCTTGTAGTCCTCATGGCGATGGGAGGACAGTGATGACTGATCCCAGCTGCCGCTGCTAACAAATCTCCTTCCATGCCAGACAGATCCAGATCCAGTTATCATATTTAGATAGACAGGCACCCCAAAGCTGAGGATGTGAAATACACACACACACACACACACACACACACACACACACACACACACACACACACACACACACACACACACACACACACACACACCAGCACCCTGCGTTATCTCAGTCCACCAATCGCCCTGGAGAACAAGCTATTTCTGAATCCCTGTGGTCTTCTCAAAGAGGGGCGTTATGACCAAAGCGTGCCTAATGCCAGCGTTCATTGGACATTAAAGTGCAGCCGTGCCACGAATCAAAATTGACAACTTTTTAATTAAACTCCACATCCGATTAGAAGGCATCTACCGGAGCCCTAAGGTCATGCGATGGGGACGTTTGGCCTCGCTCTCTCTCTCTCTCACACACACACACACATGTCTTTTGTGCCACTGGTACGGCATGAAAAATTAAATAAGTAAATGAATAAAAATAAGCACCTAATGGTGAGTAAATGTTTTCTGGAGAGGCGGTTATTTTTGCTAGACAGCTCAGTGGTTGAAGTCTCGGGCTGGAGGGCCAGAGATTGGGAGTTCAACCCCCCACAGTGTTTCCTTGATCCTCAAGGTTCCTTCCAGTTCTGTAGTTTGAAGATGATGATGATGATGATGATGATGATGATGATGATGATGATGATGATGATGATGATGATGATGATGATGCTGATTGAGGACTCTTGGATATCTCAGTATTTTAGATATTTGGCTGTAGAGCTGGAGGATGCAAGTCCATAGAATCATAGAATAATAGAATCATAGAGTTAGAAGAGACCTCAAGGGCCATCCAGTCCAACCCCCTGCCATGCAGGAACCCCCATTGCAGGACTCCCGACAGATTACCATTCAGCCTCTGCTTAAAAACCTCCAAAGAAGGAGACTCAACCACCCTTCATGGCAGCATATTCCACAGGACTCACTGACCTATATGGTATATGGAGTTGGTGGTGAGCCTTTGGCACTCCAGATGTTTTGGACCACCACTCCCACCGTCCTTGGTCACTGGCAGCACAGGCTTGGAATTCTGGGAGTTGGGGGTCCAAAACATCTGGAGGGCTGAAGGTTCTCCTGTAGAGTCCCTTTCTGCTCCGCTGTTCTAAGACGACTGAGGCATGTTGGCAGGGTAGATGTCAGAAGAACAAGAATGCTGGCAGGGCTGAGTCCATGTATGGAATGGATACTCAAAAATGTTGTGGGCCTCAGTCATCTTCATCTTAGGACTGTAGAGCCAGAAGGAATCTTCTGGATGGTCAATACCATGTCAGAGACAGGGGCTAAACTTTGTGAGAGGTTATTTGTTATGTGCGTGCCTCTCCGCTGGCCCTCACGCCCTCCTTCCCCATCAACAACCAGTCCGTTAAGATTTCTCGATCAACTGGAGAAATTGAAATCTCCTAGACAGCAGGGAGTGGGTGAGAAGGGTATTCTACTCTCGGATTCGGATGCCTCGGAGCGATCCTTAAAATCCGTGTTGCCTCTTGCGTGATGGCTTTGAAGTGAAGTCACCCTGTTAACATCCAGATGCGTGAGAGAGAGAGAGAGAGAGAGAGAGAGAGAGAGAGAGAGAGAGATTCTGTAGGCAACTGTTTTGATGTGCCGTGGGAATTTTAGCAATGCGGAAATTCAATTACCCGAGCCACACTAGGTTGCCCTCTTAAGCCTCCACCGTGGAGAGCAAGGACTACCTCTCGCAAACAAGATAAAACTAAATTTTTGGGGGATGTCACAGAACAGAACAGAGGGGAGCTTCAAGCTGAATCAGATTTCTGTGTGTGCTTTTCCTTAAAAATAAATAAATATGCTTTTTCTCCTTTGGGTGGGAGGCATATCATTTCTGGAGAGCTCAGAATTCAGATGAAACAGTGGATGCTTCAGTAAATAGGGATGTGGTATAAACATAAGAACATAAGAATGTAAGAAGAGCCATGCTGGATCAGGCCAAAGGCCCATCTAATCCAGTTTCCTGTATCTCACAGTGGCCCTACCAAATGCATCTGGAAGCGCACAAGACTAGATCTCTGTCTCCTGATACCACTCCCCTGCATCTGGCCCTTGAAGGACCCCAGTTTTAAGCCTGGAGATGACCCATCTCCATCATGGTTTGTAGCCTGGGATGGACTTTTCCTCCAGGAATCTATCAAATCCCCTTTTGAAGGCATCCAGGCCAGATGCCATCACTACCTCCTGTGGCAGGGAGTTCCACAGATGGTATACAGCAGTTCAGAATAATCATCTTAAAAGAGCAGAGATTGAAGGAACCCTGTGTAGACTATCAAGTCTAGCCTCTCTCAAGAATCATAGAATCATAGAATTGCAGAGTTGGAAGAGACCTCAAGGGCCATCCAGTCCAACCCCCTGCCATCCAGGAACCCCCATCACAGTATTTCCGAAAGATGGCCATCCAGCCTCTGCTTAAAAACCACCCAAGAAGGAGACTCCACCACCCTCCTTTGTGGCAGCAGCTTCCACTGCCGAACAGCTCTAACTGCTCTGAAATTCTTCTTAATGTTTAAATTGAATCTCTTTTCCTGTAGTTTCAGACCATTGCCCCACGTCCTAGTCTCTGAATCCATGAAAAAGAAGGACCAATGGGGAATGGAACTCACAGTGTTTGACTTTGTAGCCAGAGACTTGAACAACTGAGCAATCCAGCAGCTCCTCTTATTCTAAAATGAGATCTCTAATGTATTCCCAAACCTTAAAACTTTTTAATTTGCTTCCCCCAAAAAAGGGGGGCAAGTCTTCCTCCGTCTTCTTATTATTAATCTCCCATCTCTTTTGTGAGGCCAAAATTAAAAATGCAGTACACGGTCCTTTGTCCAATGGCGACAATAACTTATTTATTGGGCCATTTACGTAGCGGCAGTGGCATAATAGCTGGGATCAACCGAGAACCACGGAGTACCAACACCATGAATATTTAATCTAGAAATATGCAATTCCAGAAATTGTCCCGGGCAGAGGGGGGGGGAGCAATAGGAATCAACACGGCTCAAAGAGGGTAAGAAAGGAAGTGTTGTAGCCAAGCCAAGGCGGCCATTTTAAAAAATTAACTCCCAATATCAGCCGTCAACACAGCTCACTGGGTCTCCTGAGAATGGAAAAGCCCACGGCTGAGACTTCTCTACCTGGATCACCCTGGAAAGTGACAACAAAAGTCAGAATTGACCGCATGCAATGGATATGATTATTTCTCCGCTTAGGAGGCCCACAGAAGTTCACGACGGCAAAATTATAAAGGAGACGACAGTGAAAAGGATCTATCAGTCAGCTAAATACAAAAGCGGAACAGGTGATGGCTTTAGGCTTCTAGGAAAATAGCAAATATGTTGCTAATATTTCGAGGGTGAAGCCCTGTTCCTCAGAGGAGTGCCAATAGGGTATAACATGGCAAAAGATGGATTTGCCAGGAGTTATTTCTTTGTTGAAGGTCCTTGGCAAGATGGGGGGGGGAGGCTCAGAGTTTGGATGTTCTTAGGCTGCTACAAGAACAGCTCAACATATATTAAAGATTTTTAAAAAAACCAAGATTAGGTACAATTGTAAAACATTTGTTAGTGTGTTCGTATATATTTATTTGCTTTTATCTGCTGTCCCTCTTGCTCCTGTTTTATGCTGTTGTTATATATTATATACCTATTATTTACTGGTTATAGTGTTTTTATTTATATACTTGTGCTTATTTGTTATATTGTATTTTACTGCTTATGGTTTGATTTTTGTTCAGCTTGTAAACCGCCCAGAGTAGCCATGTAGCTAGATGGAGCGGTATATAAATAAATAAATAAATAAATTAAATTAAATTAAATTAAATTAAAAATTAAATTAAATAAAATAAATAAATAAATAAATAAATAAATAAATAAATAAATAAATAAATAAATAAATAAATAGCTCAGAAGCATTATAAAAATCACCACCACCACCACCAACAACAACAACAAATCGTGGAACTAGAGAGCTGAAAGGGACCCCATCGGTCATCTAGTCCATCCCCTGCCAAAGAGGCAGAGAGAAGAATTGAACTCCATCCCAACCTTTTGGTTCGGCAGTCAGAGACCTAAGCCGCTGAGTTGTCCAGCCGTTCACTTTCACTCCATGTTCTGTTTCTCTCCTTCCTTTTTTTGGTGATGGTTTTAATTAATTTGTTTGTTTATTTGTTTGTTTGTTCCTGGTGTCCTTTACGGACTCCCAGCTCCTGGCAAGAGCGTTGTTAAATAAATATTTTAAAATAAAGGCAAACCGCCTTGATGATGTGTTATTTTCACCACTGCCTCCGAAGGCTTCTTTGCCTGGTTTTTTTTTTTTTTTCAGGGCAGATGTACAGGGCGGTGGTTTATTAACGCCACGTCTCCTCCTTTTAACGGATGGACTCCATCGTCCAGAGGTTTCCAGCAGCTCTTCAATTTTTTAGCAAGCAAGGCCAGGGTAGAACCTCTGGGCATTGAGGAGGCCTTTATTTATCGGTTTTATTTTCAGAATCCCATTTCACAAGAGGGCGGAAGGAGAAGAAAGCAACGTAAAAGCTTTATTTTCCTCACTCCTGGCCCCAGACAAACCCAAAACAAGATTTATTTAATCCAGATAGCTTTTGCAAATCTTTGGGGAGACCTTATCAACCCGGTTTTGGCTCATTTTTTTAAAAAGAAAGTTGGAGATCTGTGTTTAATTTTTGATAAGTACAAGTAATCACAGAGGCTCAGATGTGCACGGCAGAGGAAAATATAATGAAGCAGTCCAAGAAGAGGTGGGGTGGGGAAAAGAGAAGAGACAAAATGCTTCATGGATGTTTTATGGATTTGGCTGTATAGGAAATTTCCTGTCCAGAACACCCTAGTGTAGGCTGCAAAGCAGTGGCTTTCGTATTAGGGTCTGAGATCCTGCCGACTTGTTGAAAGGTTCACAGGAACAAATAAATAAATAAATATTCTAAATAAACAAGTAGGCGTCCACAGACAAACACCAGCGTTTCATAGTTTGTCCTGCATCGCCCATTTTCTGCTGGATCGGGATAGAATCTGCAGTGTGTGATCCTCGCTGACCACAAAAGGTAGGGGTGGAGAAAGCAAGGCCGGTGGACCCTAAACGTGGCTTCAAACATGCCCCACACTCCTTTTTCTCCCAAGTGAAAACGACCCCTCACAAACTCAAGGAGTGTGCAGAGGCCACAACATGCATAACACAACATGCCTAAGCCCCCTTTGCCGTGGGCTTATGGGGCATGTGAGTGCACTCTGGGTTTTAGTCCGAACTTTAAACGAGCTACCTCAGATGGGTTCGGCACCCGAGACAGATTCTGTAAGATTTGTATCAAGCCAAATCCATCTTTCTCCCACCCCACCCCACCTCTGTTCTCACTCAGAAGCTGGTGCAATCGGGGCTATGCACCTGAGAGAGAGAGAGAAAAACACCTCGGGGTGATTGAAAGGGTGCACCAGTGAGTAATCCCATTCCATCATTTTGCACACAGAGCCCCATAACTGAGATCATTTAGACCCCCCTTTTTTTGTCTTCCATTCCCCCAGCGATCATGTTTGGGCCCTTTTAAAGCACACCCTTCAGGTAGAAATCTAGCAGGAAAGGGGAAATTTCTTGATGAGCTAAGTTTTATCTTCAAGGATTTCAGAAGGATGACTTTTCAAAAACACTTTGTCAGCTGCGTTTTGCTCCAGATTGAGATCCCGGCCTCTCTACTTTTGATGTGGGACCCCAGTCGTCTTGCAAAATGGGAGGTCAACCCTGGTTTGTTACAAACTGCAAGAAAGACAGCAGGTACCTAAAAATGCCAATACTGTACTGTAGCTGACACTCAGTATTCCATCGCTGTCTGTGCTCACAAACTGCAGAGTAACCATTTTTCACTAATAGGGGGATTTCAGAAGACTTGCAAGTATAATAAATTGCAATAGAAAGGCATTTATTATTGTTTGGGGAGCCCACAAATCCTGCCGAAGGACAATCAACGATGATCAAGCGCGGAAGGAAAAGAGGAGGGAAGCCAGGCTTGTCGGGCCCAGATTAAAATTAATGCCGCCAATCCATTCATTTGCTTACGGGGGGGGGGCGGTCGTGCGTTCACCAGAGGCAGCCTCCTCTCTTTCCCAACATGCTCTGCAACACACCTCCAGCCCAACTCTGTCTGGGTGACCGTAGGCTTTAAAAGTCTAGGGGAGACCAGAGAAGCTGGTGTCCCAGGGGTTGGGGAGTCTGTTTCCCATTAGACTCCAAACTAGACCGTCACTCTCCAAGGTGCTGAACCAGTTTGGAGATTGCTTTCAGCACCTTGGACAGAAACAAGGTGATTCTGGGGCAGAATCACCATTCCCAGCACAAGATACTACTAGCTCAGCAGGACAAATTTTCTGTTACTGTGGTGGAATTCAAGTCTGGCAGCATTTATGTGCATGCAATTTATCGCCCACGATGTGTACAAAAGACAATCCAGCAAATGGTTGATAGAACGTAATAGAAGTAATCCACTCCTGGTTGAAAACTGTCTAAATGGGTCCATGGTTCCTTCCATCCCCGCTAGCGCAGGGGGGTGGGGAGGTATTTCACACCAGATTGGCAATATATTTCACACCAGACTGGCAAGAGCAACCGAGGCAGCGAAAACATTTCTGCACACTTGCAGTAAAAACAGAACTACGGATAAGAGAAAAGAAAGCTACTGTGTTGGATTTTGCTGCCATTAACACCCACAAGCCCAGCTGTGGTGGCTTTAAAAAAAATTCTGCAGAACTTCCTTAAGAGCGGTAAGAGGTCTGTTTCTCCTAGACAGGGCTGGCCTCTGTCTCTACCTTGCAAATTAGGAGGATCAGGGTCTGGGATTGGCCGCTGGGGAGGTGAATGCAGCCCTCACTTGGAAGCCTGGTCACTTGGTCATGGACCTTTGAAGGAAAGGCGTTGCCCGAACAGCAGTTCTTGGTTGACCACAGTATTTGCAAGGCAATCAAAATAGCCAAATATCTCTCATGAAGAGGCCTTCTTACTGTAAGTTATGGGGTCCCAGTTTTCCTGCATAACTGGAAGTGCTGAACTTACCTGGATGCACAGAACAAATCTAACATTTTAACAGAGGGCCCCATCAGTATTTTCCCTTGGATTCTCACCCTCTTTCTTTCTCGTTCTCAGTGATTCTGAACAAGCCAAGTGCCAGGTAATCGACGCGTCAGAAGATTAACGTTCGAGTGAGAAAAAGATGAAGGAAGTTAACAGGGGAAATTGGCTGGACTGCAGTAGAAGCAGAGGGGGAAAACATTGAATGCTCTCTTTATCGTGTCCTGCTAGAATAAATAAAGTATAAATAAAGTGTTCTTCTCTCTCCATCTTTGGCACCCTCTTCCCTTTGATTTTATTATTAGTGTGACAGATCCTGCCCCTTGCCAAGTCCTACCACCAGGCACTGCCGAGACAGAGGCACACTCATTGCTGAGGAGACGTTTCAAAGCTTATTTTTAGGTGTCCTGGAAACAGGGTGAGTCTGGCTTAATTTTTAATCCCTCGGCCAAGAACTGCAAAATGCGTTGACTTTTACCAGCCGAAGGTCCCTGGGCTTACAATTAGCGCTAAGAGATGGAGGCGTGGGGTTTTTTTTTTGTTCATTCTTCTGTTCATTCTTCTTAGGGCTGAGCCAAAACGGGCTGTTTGTTTGCAAATACTCTTCGGCGGTGTTAAGCAACTCAGCTTGCTTCTCCCAAATGTCTTCCCCTCCTCTTTGCTGCCTCCCTGTTCGTCCACATTTCCTTTCATTTGCCCTCGCTCACAATTGGCTTTGCCGGTACCTCCCAATAGAAAGACACCTTCTAAACGAAGAGTCGCCTTTGACAGCCCTTCAGATAAAAGACTACCCTGTGTTGGAAGAAGATTGTGGGGACTCTGCTGAGTCCCTTTAAGGTTCAGGGAAATCCAGAGAAGAAATGAAAGCACTTTCTCCTGATTGTTCTGCGTTGCTCCTCATCACTTGCCATTACTCTGTCTTGGCTTTTCCCGTACATTCCGAGTGAAGGCACTTTCCTGATTAGATCAGCAGACAGGGATGGCCACGCCAAATCACTACCACATAGAACAGGAAATGACATATTGTTTAAACAGCAACAGCCCTCTGAGAACATCCTACCATTGCCAACGGAACGATGCCGACCAGGTCCTTTTGACGGATGAAGATTTCAGAGAAGGCCGTCTCTGTTGTCCTCTTCCGAGGGTACTCCACCTGCCACGTGATGGGCTGTGTCCCAGAAAGGCTGCTGAAGCTGGCGATTTCGAAGTTCAGCCTCACCACCTCGCTGAACATGTTGTTGCTGTTGCTTCTGGAAGAGTGACAGGGACAAGAGAGGTAGGATTTGGATTGGGATCGCAAAATCAAAGCAAGCAAGCCACGTGTTCTGCTTATCGATCACCCCATAGTGCTTAAAGCTCTCTCTGGGCGGTTTACAAGTAATAATGTAAACTTGTGCCTCCAGATGTTCTTAGACTACAGCTCCCAGAAATCTTGGCCAGCGCAGCAAGTGGTGAAGGCATCTGGGAGTGACAGTCCAGACAGCTGGCAACTCATTTTACTGACCTCAGAAGGATGGACGGCTGAGTGAACCTTGAGCCAGTTACCTGGGATTGAACCCCAGGCTGTGGGCACAGTTACGGCTGCAGTGCAGCAGTTTAACCACTGTGCCACAAGGATCCATTTGGATAGATTAGCCCAGGCATGTCCAAATTTCAGCCCTCCAGATGTTTTGGACCACAACTCTCACAGTCCATCTGCAATTTAATCTTAGAATTCTGGGAGTTGTGGTCCAAAACATCAGGAGGGCTGAAGTTTGGACACGCCTGGTTTGGCCAACAGGCCATCCTAATTGAGGACCTTCAGCTCAGATTGAATTGGCCTGGCCAATTCCACAGTGATTGCAGGATCATAGAACCATTGCATTGAAATGAGCCTCGATGGCCATCCAATCCACCCCCACCCACCCCTGTTCAAGACAGGAATCCATACCCCAGCTGATCTGACAGATGTCCAATGTTCTCTTGAATGCCTCCACATTCTATCAACATGTTGGGTAAAAAAAAGTTCTTTTTCTTTTGTCTGTTCTCTCTCTCCCAACCCTCAATTTGAGCGGATGTCCCCTAGTTCTGGTATTTTCTGAGAGGGAGAAGAGCCTCCCTCTATCCACTTGACTCATGCCCTGCATTATTTTGCATGTCTCAGTCATATCCCCCCCTCAGCAACCAGATTCAGGCTAACTGATCCACACTAACTGGGATTAAAACTGGACCAGGCTTAGTGGAAGGAACTGGAGAATGCTGAGCCTGAGCTGACTTTTTTAAAACAATAAATAAAAAACCAAGAAATAAGGAGAACAGTTTTCCTTGGAAGGGTGATTAGTAAAGAACAAGAACAGATCCTCAACTGTAATGAGGTGTTAATGGCATCAGAAGCAAGATCAGTCACACTATTTATTCCCAATGAGTTTTAAGGCTTGGAGGAGACTTGAACCTTCCTCCAACCATCTAACCATCCTCTACTGAACAGTTCCAATTCATGTAATTGTGTTGGCTCAAGCAGAAAAATCTTTCCTGCATCACTTCTATTAACTACAGTAATAACAGCAGGAACAACAGCACTTGTAAGACGTCAAACAACCCACAGTTTTCTGTCATTTTTAACCCGCACCAAATCTGCTACCTGAAGCAGACCCATCTTTCTGTCCAACGGCAGGGCCAGCTCTTTCCTCCCATGGCCACAGAGAGACTCTGTCCTGTCGCTGCAAGTCAAATTGGCCAAAACTCAAGAATGATGCAATATAACCCACGGAAGAAAAGCTCACCACCTTTCTAAGTTTTTCATCGGCCGGCAGCAGGGGAGCTGGGAGGATGTGTGTGTGCGATTCTTGCAAATTTCATTTCCCAAGCAGAGCAAATGACATTACTAAGCCGGGATATTTTAAGACGAAAGCACTGGGGGGGGGGAGAGAAAAATAAGATGACAGAGGAACACCTTATTGCAAACCCAGCTTTTCCTCTGAAAAGCAATTTCTGTGCCGCTTTCATTTGCCCTTGGAAATATCGGTTTTTCAAACTCGAAAGCTGTTGAAGGGAAACAGATGTACCTAAATCTCCCCATTCCAGGAAAATAAGGTACAATTGAGTTAGAACTCTATCATCTAGTCCCCGTTCGCATTACCCTTCAATGCACCCTGCATCAGGTTTGCAATATTCAGAGTGCAGTGCGATCTCGAGGCAAACTCCCGCTTGAGAGTCCAACGAATCAAATGTTTTCCAGTTGCTAGACCATTAAAACGGTGTATCTATTGGCTTGGCTGAGTCTGAAAGGTCAGTGTGGGAACGGAGGCTCTCAAATGTCAGCTGGGATATGTGCACCTTTTTAAAAGTTCTGATCTCCTTTTCAGAATGTCCCTCTGCAAAAAAAAACCATAACTGAGTACAGGGGCCACAATATACTGAGTAGCGCCGAAGTTTTTCAAGGGAAGCCTGGCTACCATCATTTGCAGTTAGCAAGTAGGTTGACACGTTATTACCGACACGGGTTGGACTTGTAATTAGAAAGATAAAGTAAGGACTAAGCTAGCAGCTTATTGGAGTTGTTCCTTTCCTGCTCAAGAGTAGAGCTCTTGGAGGAAATTGAAACACATGACATGGGCGTTATTTTCATTCTCCGATATATCTTGACTCAGAAGATCTCAAGGCAAAGGATGGGGTGATGGCCTCTGGCCTGGATGCCTTCAAAAGGGGATTGGACAGATTCCTGGAGGAAAAGTCCATCACAGGTTACAAGCTATGATGGAGATGTGCAATCTCCAGGCTTAAAAAAAAAACACAGGGTACTTCAGATGCAGAGAATTGGTATCAGGAGACAGAGGTCTAGTCTTGAGATCTAATCCCCTTCTGTGACTTCTCAATCAGGAAAATCCTGGAAAATGGCTGCCATGACATCCACACATGATATTGATGGTGGTGTTGGTGTTGGTGGTGATGGTGTTGGTGGTGATGGTGAAGAAGAAGAAGAAGAAGAAGAAGAAGAAGAAGAAGAAGAAGAAGAAGAAGAAGAAGAAGAAGAAGAAGAAGAAGAAGAAGAAGAAGAAGACAAAGAAGAAGAAGAAGAAGAAGAAGAAGAAGAAGAAGAAGAAGAAGAAGAAGAAGAAGAAGAAGAAGAAGAAGAAGAAGAAGAAGAAGAAGAAGAAGAAGAAGAAGAAGAAGAAGAAGAAGAAGAAGAAGAAGAAGAAGAAGAAGAAGAAGAAGAAGAAGAAGAAGAAGAAGAACCACCACCACCACCACCACCACCACCAGCCTGCACTGAGCAACAGAAACTTCAACACTGTCCAGGAACAAGCCCAGTATCCTCCAAATCTAGACAAGGCTGAAACCACTGAAAACTTTGTTCCTGGATGAGCAATCTCCGTTTCTCTCATATTCCTTACCATCTCTCCTTTTCTCACTTATCTTTCATCCTGACTTGGAAAGGGTAGCAGCCATCTCAAACTTCTGCAATTATTGATGGAGTCTGCCCAGAAGTGTAAAAATACTTGTGACAAGGCAAAGAACTGAGAATATTGGAGGTGTAAATGGAACGGCCTTTTTCCTATAAGCTCGGCCAAAAACAGATATCAGGAGGAGTCTGATACACTGAGAGCATGCTGGCAAGGAGAAGGGTTTAAGAGACTTTGCTTCCTCCTTTCTCCTTGCAAACCAACATTCAGCCTAATTGAGCAGCGTCTGGGGCTGCAAACCAGAATGTGGTCTCCCAAACAGCTTCCTGAACTGCAAACCAGACGTTGGCTCCACGCAAAAACTTCCTGAGTTAGCCAACGATAATTTGGTGCAGTTGAACAGCATGCCAGAATTCAGCTGGACCAAACGTCTTCTCGGAGTGCCAACTGGCAGTCCTGGTTTGCAAACCAGAGTTCCACCTCACCCACTGCTTTCTGGGTGACAAACCAAAATGTGGGCCCCAGTTTCCTGAGCTGCGAAGCAGGATTCTGTTTGATTGGAATCTTCTTGGACTTCCACGCTAAAGCTTCCGAGCTACAAACCAGGATTCCGTGTGACTGAACAACAAACAAGAACTCAGTTTGACCTTATTTCTTCCTGATCTGCAAAAGAGTGGAATTCAGTCAGATGGTGCAGCTTTGTGGACTGCAAACCAAGGTTCCTGAATTGCTTCCTGGTCTGCAAACTCAGGTCTGCTAACATAAGAACATAAGAACATAAGAAGAGCCCTGGTGGATCAGGCCAAAGGCCCATCTAGTCCAGCTTCCTGTATCTCACAGTGGCCCCACCAAATGCCTCTGGATGCGCACAAGACTAGATATCTGTCTCCTGCAACCACTCCCCTGCATCTGGCCCTTGAAGGACCCTGGTTTTAAGCCTGGAGATGACACATTTCCATCATGGTTTGTCACCTGTGATGGACTTCTCCTCCAGGAATCTGTCCAATTCTCTTTTGAAGGCATCCAGGCTAGATGCCATCACCACCTCTTGTGGCAGGAAGTTCCAAAGACTAACAACACGCAACCCGTTCACAGGCTACAAACCAGAATCCAAACCTCTATTTACTTATTTCTTTCCAAGGGAGTAGTTATTTCAGTCCCTCTTCGTCAACTGTCAACACTTCTTCACGGAGAGCAATCAATGGGGCTGTTAGTGATACAGGGAGAGAAGGAATGAAAACAGTTTGAAAGATCAAATCTCACTTTCCACCTCCCCCTGAGGAAAAAAAAAACACATTGTGATTCCGTGCTGATGTCTATCAATACGTTCCTTGATGCCCTGCACACGTGTTGCTTTGAGAAGTTCGTTGACATTTATGTCAAAACTAAATTCCGTAGAAGGTCAGCCAGGGGCTTAAGGAGGATCGCTGGACAAACACAAGCAGGAACAACAGGAACAGAGAACAGGCACGTTCCCTGCTACCAATACAAATGGAACAGAAAGAAGGATGAACTTTACCGGCCAAAAGACGAGGCATCATCTTGTCCATGAAATGTACCAAGCATCTTCTCATTTTATCGCCTTAGCCCCTCTGCCCTTTGCTCGTGCAGAGATGAGGTTGATTCCAGTGCCCATCATCCAGCCCATGCAAGAGAACACCTCCCTGGGTGGCAGAACCATCGTTTCCCTCCTTTCTCCGAGACAGGAGGCTAGTTGGGTGCCATTCCCGTAGACTACTTCCGGAAGCGAAAGGCTTAGCAGCTGCAGGATGTGGGCCAGGGGGTACTTATGTGTAGAATCAGAGGATCATGGGATTTGGAGCTGATCAAGCCCAATCCCCTCTGCTTGAGGCAGGAACTCCCAAAATTCCAAGCCTAGATTGCCAATGAGAAAGGACTATGGGATTTATGGTCCAAAACATCTGGAGGGCCACAGGTTTGCCACCCCTGCCCTATGGGATGCTTTGCAAGACGAAAAATGATCTGCAAGTACCCGGGGAGGGGGACCTGGTAATTTTTGTCTTTCTTCCAGCTTCTGGAATGGATTAATGCAGGCATGTCCAAACTTCAGCCCTCCAGATGTTTTGGACCACAACTCCCACAGTCCTTTGCCATTGGCAATACAGGCTTGGAATTCTGGGAGTTGTGGTCCAAAACATCAGGAGGGCCAAAGTTTGGACATGCCTGTCCTAAAGGAAGCCACGGGATGGAATTTGGAAAAGTTAATCCATTCTCAATACATTCCGATGGGAAATCGTGTTTCGTAAGACAAAATTTTCGTAAAATGAAGCAACCCATAGCCCCTGGAATGGATTAATCCATTTTCAATGCATTTCTATGGGAAACTGCATTTTGTAAGACAAAATTTTGCTTAAAATAAATTGACCCATAGAACAAATTAAATTCATTTTAAGAGGTACCACTTAAAAGGAGGAACCTGATCCACGAAAGCTGACCTTAAAGTATAATTGTTAGTCTGTAAGGTGCCACATGTATTTTTGTATTGCGTTTCATTTCATTTCGTTTTTTTCTTTGATTTTTGCCAGGAACTCTTCTGAACACACATCTGGTTCTCGATGGAGAGCTGGTTCACCACTGATCACATGACAAGTTCGAGGGAGGTTGGGGAGCCAATGGGTGATGGGCAGAGGGGAATTTATGGTCTCCAAACATTGCAATATGGAGATGCTCTTGAAAAACCCTCCTCCAACCAACTTTTACAACCTGGCAAGGGACAGGGAGCCAGAGAGGTTCCGCATGCCACAGCTGTGTAAGCCATTCACATTTCATGGGCGGACGATGAAAAATTAATCTCCGCCGGATGTAACTACGTTTTTCGGCAAAAGCAGCACACTCGCTCAGACATTATCGACGACGACAGATGTTGGCTGATGGCCTCTGTTTGCAAAATTGCCTGTCACATTGCCGATGCTTCCTCCAGCAAAAACGCAACCAAAACAAAGCTGAAAATAAAAATACATTCAAAAAAGAGAGAGGAGAGCACTGAATACCAAAACTAGCAAGCCCAGATGTCTGCTGAAGTCAATAAAATGTTCCCCATACAAATGGGATATTAAAAGAGTTTTCAGTGTGGGGCTATAACGGTTAGGAGGAATGATGGAACAACAACATATCAGAGAAATTCTCCTTCCTCCTGATTGGAACTTGGAGCGCTCGAGTACAGAAAGAGGGCTTGGAAGAATCCAGGGGTGTTAGAAGACTTATATTTTCTTTCTCCCCCTTCTTACTTTCTTCTTCTGATCCTCGGTCCCTGCTATGGGAGAAAGGGAGGTGACATTTGTCAGGCCTAAAAAATCAATTTCCTACACGGAAGGGAACAGATGGGAAAGAAGAGAAGAGAAATACAAAAAGAGAGAGGAAAGAAGACAAAGACAAAGAAGAGGAAAAAAGTCTTCAAAAGTCAGTGTCATATAACAAAAGACTAGGAACAAGCAGCTGGTAACTATTACTAAGAAAGTGGTCCAGGCTTTGATTGGTCTCCTTGGCTTCTAAGAGCATCCGTTTCCTTCAAGCCAGGAATGTTCAGATGAGATGGAAGGATAAGCGGCAGCTTCCCTCACTTCCGTTCTGTTTTCAGTCCTGCCTTCCAGTACCTCTCCCCGTTTGGTTCTGGTTCGGATCCAAAACAGTGAAGGAATTCTGCACCACGGCATGACAGTGAAATCTGAGGCCCCCATAAAACATTTCCTCCACTGTTTTTGAAGCCGTTTCCTGTTTCCTTAACATACTTGTGAAATGCAGCTCCTACCGGGAGGCAGGGCAAGGTCTTTTTTTTTGGGGGGGGGATAGTAATAGCTGGAATTCCCCCTCTTTTGTGGTAGGATGTAGCAATGTGATGGCATCGTGATGCTCCAGAGATGGTCAGGGTTATCCATTTGACAGCAGCTTTGGGGATAAACCAAGTCAGTTACAAGTGAGGGCATTAAACAGTCTCCTTGATTCCATTGCTTATTCTGAAAAGTTACTGGGAAAGGATCATATTTTCTGGCATGGGTCTCCCAACAGTTTGGAAAAAATCCTGATGTGTAGTTTCTGGGAATCCTGGTTCTTTACAGTAACACCCAAAGTCATATCTTTTAATGTGGTGAGAACATATCAAGCACTTCTATGTAACCACAAGTCGTCGTTATGTTCAGTACTTCTATATAATCATGGCTCATATTCACCTCTAAATCTTTTTCTAACCATGGCTCTTCACGATATGGACTTCTTAACTTCTACATAACCACAGATCTTCACCATGTTGACATACAAACTTCTGTGTAACCAAAGATCTTAACCATGTTGTGTTGACTTCTAAACTATGTAAACACAGATCTTCATCATGTTGACTTCTAAACTTCTACGTAGACATAGATCTTCACCATGTTGACATCACACTTCTATGTAACCAAAGATCTTAACCATGTTGCCTTCTAAACTTCTACGTAAACACAGGTCTTCACCATGCTGACTTCTAAACTTCTATGTAAACACAGGTCTTCACCATGCTGACTTCTAAACTTCTATGTAAACACAGATCTTCACCATGCTGACCTCTTAACTTCTATGTAACCACAGAGTTTCACCATTGCCACTGAGTTGCAAAATAGAAACCTTTGCGGGCTGGACACCAACCACAGAAAGGGACCCCATGTCAAGGTAGACCACTTCTGAGGGGGATTTTATTTGCTTTACTTCTAAAGAAGGCAGTTTGGGATTTGTCTCTTTCCTTGCCCTCTTCCCCCAAAACCTCCCTTTCTTCATGCTTTATTGCCTGGTTGATTTATCTCTTCTCGCCAACCTGGAAAGCTAGATTGGTTACGAGTGTGATCGTCAACTGCTGAGCTCAGCTGTTTATGAGCTCTAACAGATGTTCTTGTTTCTAAAATACTTGGGTTGTTAGTGAGGAGGAGGGAGGGGAGAAATCTACCTCATCTTGGCTGTGCATCCTTTTGCCCTTCCAACTCTGCATCTCCTAACTCTGAAGGTTAACGCTTGACTTTAGAAGCTGGTTGACGATGCCAACGGAGGTGGAGGCTGGAGATGGAGGGGGCTAAAGCCGCTATGTCCAAAATTAAGCTTATAATGCTAAGGTCTGGCAGGGAGGGGGGAGGAAGCATCAACAAGGTGAGTTTCTGTCTGAGAACACCCTTTCTCTCTGGGAAGGTTTGAATGAATAACCTTGTTACTGCTGGCAGCTCATTAAAGGGAAAGGCCGGGGAACGGACATGGTGCCAACAGCGGTAACAAATTGGCCTTGAAGTCGAGAAGCTGAGCCAAAGCTCCCGTGGCTGTTGATCTAGGCTGGCTGGAAGAAGGGAGGCCACAGTGGGCTTTGTCGTGAACTGTTTTGTAATACACCCCCCTTCCACAACACTGGGATTAGGGGGGCAGTTCCCCGCCCCAAGTCGTGCAGTTCCGAATGAGTGCCTAATTCTTATGCCTCCCAAAATGGAACCCCAAAGCATGAACAGTTGATCAATGCCCAGGCATGTACAACACACACAGACCTCCCTTGACCTCTGGCAGCCTCCTGGCATGGCCCAGCACCCTACCTGGCCACCATCTGGAGCCGACAAGCAGGAGAAGGAGCCCGATGGGCTGTCACTTGCAAACCTTGTGTGTGGGGGGAGATGCTACATGGCTAACAACAGAGAACTTGGCAAGCCTAAGGCCCAACTTTCTCAGGCCACATCCTGACAACAAGGCGCAGCACAGGATGGAACATTTGCTCCTTTCCTTAATTCAATTTCTCTTCTCTCCTGCATCCTGTTCCAGAGACATGTGAGATGTCAAAAGAGCAATTTACTATTTGTTACTCCCTCCTGCGAGTTCCCTCGGCCAAGCCGAGATTTGAACTCGGGTCTCCCAAGTTCTAGTCTCTTGTGCATGTTGTAGAAAGCAACGTTTCCAGACCGGCTTCATTTCCTGGGTTCGACAAACCACCTTTTCCCTTTCTCCTCCACTCTTTAGAACTGGGCAACCAAATTCCTTGTCTTGGACTGTGTTGCTGCGTTTGTTGTTGTACATTTCCAGAGCAAACTTTGTCATCATTGATGGTGTCATAGTCAAAAATACAAGATACACTATTTGACTGTTATATAACAGATGCAAGCTTAGCTATTATCATCATCATTGTCACCACCACCACCACCACCACCACCACCACCACCATCATCATCATCATCCTTCTCCCCCATTGCTATCGTCTGGCACCAATGACATCACTCCCCTCTTCGGAGCACAACGAGAGAGGGACAAAATAAATGGTGCCGCAACCGAAAGACACAGGGATCCCATTAGGAGATGGCAGTCCATTGCCAAATCAAATCATTTTTAATAAAATGCCTCTGCTCCATAGGGACCGAGCTCTGAACAGCAATCCACAATGTCCTGACAGTGTGCCAGGTGGGACATTTTCTCCATGAGAAGGGAAGCAATCAAGAGGAGAACACTTGGAGAGGACTTGGCCAAGTCCTACAAGGAAAGGTTAGACGGGCACATAACACCACGAACCACACTTGCTCAGGGGGGTGGGGGTGAATCTCAGCTGGGAGAGGTCCCAGGGAGCCCTGGAAGGATTCGAACTCCCTTTCCCGGGGTTTGCATCTAGGCTCATCAACACAGTGAGCTGTAGCAGCACAATTCCTTCCTTAAACCAGGACCAGACAAAGTGCAGCCCATGGATCAAACGTGGCCTCCTAGAACATTTTCATGAAGGTGTCTTCAAAGGCAACCAAAATACTCCTGGGAAGCTACAACTTAGCAACATATACTTGATTATACAGTGAAGATGATATAGGTCAGGCATGTCCAAACTTTGGCTCTCCTGATGTTTTGGACCACAACTCCCAGAATTCCAAGCCTGACTTTCCAATGGCAAAGGACTGTTGGAGTTGTGGTCCAAAACATCTGGAGGGTTGAAGTTTGGACATGCCTGATAGAGGTGTATACTGATAATAGAATCGTAGAATAACGAATTTAGAAGGGGACTGTAAGACCATGAAGTCAACCCCCTGCTCAAGGCAGGAACTGAAATCACATGACACCAGTCAAGTGAGTGTCAGGAAAGGAGTAAAGCAAATTCCTCTTGGTCATTGGTTCCATTGTTGTGCCGCTCTAACAGTCAGGATGTTTGTCCTGATATTCAACCTAGACCTGGCTTCCTTCCATTTGAGCCCATTGTTTCATTCCCTGCACACTAGGGTCGTTCCTTGTCAAAACCCTAGCAAGAATATTACTCCTTATTTTTATTTGCTGCTGCTGCTGTTGTTCTGCTGGTTGCAAAAGCCACTGCTTCTTTTTTTTAACCTCGCCAGCTTTCCATTGCTAATTCCACTGTTCAGAACGCGGCTGGTTACAGATGGATTTAAGTCCTTAAGCCGCTTGGGATGACAGATGTTCTCTCTGTTTCGGGAACGCTGGCCGGTCACCATCCCCACCCACGCTCCCCCTCATTAACTGGACACGAGATCCACAGAGGCAGCTATATTCCAATTTTTCAGGGGCGAGAGCTAGAGAATCTGCAGCTGATTTAGGGCTGAACTCCACCGGAGCTATCCAGAGTGCTGAAGCAGTGTGTGTTAGCAGGTGGGGGTTGCAGCATTGATTACTCGGAAACACGCCTGTAAAGTTTGGAGTTGCTGCTCCTGCAAAATCTGAAGCTAGACCTATTGGTGTGGGGGGGCATAATGTATTGAGAACCAATGACACATCCTCCCGACATGGTTGATAAAGGACAGGTGCCATTTTCTGTTGCAATTCTTGGCCACTGTCTGGCTCATAGTAGCTACGTCATGGCAGATGCTTTTGGGAAGGCCTCATGGTTTCTCCTGGTGAGAATCAGACCCTTCCTCTGCCACAAATTTCTACCAAAAAGGTCAGAAAAGGCCTTGCAAGATCAATGCAAAAAAAAAAAAATCCATGTCATTAGAATTTGGCTCATCCCAGAGACTGGTAGGATAAGCTGTAGAAGTTCAAACCCTGTTGAAGCCATGGATGAGTCTTGTGTTGACTCTGAATCCAAGCCACCTCACCTGTTACCAGTGTCATCAGAGAAGAGAAGAGGTCTTCACGTGCCATGTTGGTGGACCCAACTCACCTGCTTCTTGAACTCTGGCTCGTCCTCTGGCACATCACTGTGGTCGTGGAGTGTTTCCCCCCATTGCCCACTTCCTGGGTTACATCCCACTGCCTTGGGTCACTTGTCTTTGCACTCAGGATATTGACTCCTTTCTTCACTTTTGCTCTGTTGGAAAACGAGACAGCATGACAATGAATTAGGCCAAGGCAATGGGTGGATTTCTGTCTACCTTCCCTTCCAATGCAGGAAGAGCCTGGCTGGGAGAGTAAGAACAGCCAGCATGTTGTTAGTCTGTGGAACTCCCTGCCACAGGAAGTGGTAATGGCATCTGGCCTGGATGCCTTCCAAAGGGGATTGGACAGATTTCCTGGAGGAGAAGTCCATCACAGGTGACAAACCATGAGGGAGATGTATCATCTCCAAGCTTACAACTGGGGTACCTCAAGGGCCAGATGCAGGGGGAGTGGTATCAGGAGACAGATATCTAGTCTCGTGCGCTCCCAGAGGCATCTGGTGGGACCACTGTGAGATACGGGAAGCTGGACTAGATGTGCCTTTGCCCTGATCCAGCATGGCTCTTCTTAGGTTCTTAGGTTCTTATGATTTGATCAAAGAATCTAAAACAACTGGGGATTCTAAACCATGCAAAATGAAAAGAAGATGCTCTCCACACTGTAGGGTGAGGGAAACAAGAACAGGAACAACAACAACACCAGCAGTAACAACAAGAAGAATGACAACAACAATGTAGCAAACCACAACTCTCAGAAATCCTAGCCAGCAGAGCTAGCGGTGAAGAATTCTGGGAGTTTTTACTCCAATAACATCTTGAGACCCATGGTTTGGAACCAATGTCCTGGAGCAGTGGTTCCTAATCTTGGGTCCCCAGGTATTTTCAGACTAAAACTCCAGAAGCCTTATCCACTAGCTCTGCTAGCCAGGATTTCTGGGAGTGGTAGTTTCTGGGATTGGGTTTCCCAAATGGATGTCCCCAGATGCTCTTGGACTTCCACGCCCAGAAATCTTGGCCAGCACAGCCAGTGTTGAAGGCTTCTGGGAGATTGAGTCCAACATCTGGGGATCCAGGGTTGGGTACTGCAGCTCTGGATGATCATAAGACACATTGTCCCTGCAGGTTTTCTTAATTTATTCCTTTCTGAGCTGGGAATTGTGTCACTCGAGAGGTATGTGTTAAGATTAGTCCATGGATGAAATGTGGACCTACCCATCTCTCAAATAGCCACATCCCCAGCCTTGGAGTGGAAACAATAGATTTATTTCCCCTCCCCTTCCCATTCAACACAATCTGTAATTTAACTCAGGATTAGATATAGGCCAACAAGCAGTGGCTTGTGTTGGATTAGCTTGGTCATACAGCAAAATCGTTTCCCAAAGAAACCGGAGAACGTGCAATGCTTCTGTTTCTTGAACAAATCAAATCCGATGGTTTTAGGAGATGATTTGACTCTGTTATTTTCTATATTGGTATTTCTTTTATTGCATCTCTCTCTCTCTCTCTCGCCTCTCCATCAAAGAAATGACCCTCAAAGCAGCCAGGAAGCATCCCATAACATTTATTTATTTTTATTTTATTTTTACAACTTATATGCCACCCACTACCCAAAGGTCTCTGGGCAGCTTCCAATCAAAGAATTAAAACAGTAAAAACATCAAACAACAATAAATAAGTAAAACAATAATAAAAACCTTATACTAAAATCATCACACTAAAATTGCCATCAGAAGACCCACAATCTAAATTGTATCAATTAAAAAACTTCTGGAACAGGAAGGTTTTTACCTGGCGCCAAAATGTCATCAGTGTTGGCGCCAGGCGGATCTCACTTGGGAGGGCATTTCCATAGCTTGGGGGCAACTGCCGAGAAGGCCCTGTGTCTGCAAGCCATCCCTCTCACCTCCTTGAGGGATGGCTCTTTCAAGAGGGCCCCCCGGCTCGATCTTAATTGCCGGGTAGGTTCATTTGGAAGGAGGCAGTCCTTCAGGTATCCAGGTCCTAAGTTAAAATAGTTCAAAACAACTTTTGATACAAAATCAACCATTAGAATCATCCGTACCAGGATCCTCTTGGAGAGACATCACCACGAGGACAAGGGTCACCATGCATTTCTCATTTTTATGGGCCCTCTGTTTCACCTCCAAGTGTGGGGTTGATTCTGGACCAGGGTGCACGGGAGGGTGAGACAGACAGTCCACAAAATAGTCCACAGTGATGGATCCTTCCTTAGTCAAATATCCCAACAGGATTTGGGCCAAAGACAAATAACTCAGCATTCAGCTACTGCAGGCATGTTCAAACTTCAGCCGTCCAGATGTTTTGGACCATAACTCCCACAGAGTCCTTTGCCATTGGAAATACAGGCTGGGAATTCTGGGAGATGTGGTCCAAAACATCAGGAGGGCTGAAGTTTGGACATGCCTGAGCTGGTGGATCAGTGGCTCTGCCTTAGTGGGACCATTGCAAAGACTGAAATCTCTCTTGGGTTTTAAACTCTACTGAACATCTGTCTTTCTGCAGCTCCCCCGCAAGCCAACAACAACTGGAGAGACGGACCACCTTAAGAGAAGGGACACTTCTCTGCTAAAACCCTTCTCTGCCCTCCAGATTGCTTGATATTTGGCATGGCGATGCCCCTGCGCTTTGCCTGGGACAGGTTCCATGTCACTTAAGAACATAAGAACATAAGAAGAGCCGGGCTGGATCAGGCCAAAGGCCCATCTAGTCCAACTTCCTGTATCTCACAGTGGGCCCACCAAATCCATCCAGGAGCACACGAGACTAGATCTTTGTCTCCTGATACCACTCCCCTGCATCTGGCCCTTGAAGTACCCCGGTTTTAAGCCTGGAGATGACACCTCTCCCTCATGGCTTGTCACCTGCGATGGACTTTTCCTCCAGGAATCGGTCCAATCCCCTTTTGAAGGCATCCAGGCGAGGTGCCATCACCTCATCCTGTGGGAGGGAGTTCCACAGACTAAAAATGTGCTGGGTGAAAAAATATTTTCTTTTGTCTGTTCTTACTCTCCCAGCCCTCAATTTGAGTGGATGTGCCCTAGTTCTGGTATTTTGTGAGAGGAAGAAGAGCATCCCTCTGTCCACTTTACTCACGCCCTGCATTATTTTGTACGTTTCAATCATATCCCCCCTCAGACTCATGACAGCCCACGCTGGATGGTGGCCTACCCTTTCTTCCCAAACTCGAGACTGCTCCTTGCACCATGAAGCACACTACAGCTGCGAGCCAGTTTCTGGATTATCAGGGAAGAGATTTTTTATCCAGACAGGGTTCAGAGCACAAGGCAAGACCAGAGGACAGGGGTGGGGAGGCAAGGGAGAGGCAGGAGAAGGCCAACAACGTGACTGATGGAGCGTTTTTATTTTATTTTGTTTTATTTTGTTTTTTTTTTATTTTTTGCTAATGAGTCCCCTGTATTGAATAGTAGGAAAAATACATTTCCAAAGCATGCATAATGTAATGGTGATTGACTGGGAAGGCGAAGGCCTGTAGAAGAAGTGGGTTACCCGTTAGGAGAGAAATCGATGTCACGATGCCACTTAGTGCTGGAATGAGTTGTTGAATTGCCCCCCCACACACACACCAAAACATAGGCACTGAAACAAATATGGGGAGCTTAATTTGATATACTCCCAGCCTCCTCCCTCCTCCCCACCCAGCTCTATTTAATGAGGTCAACATGCGAGGGGGAATTAGGTCAGGAAGAAGGAGAGAATAACACATCTCTGTTTGTTTGTTTGTTAACAAACAATAGCCTTGACACTGCCAATTAATATGATTTCCTTACGGCCTAGCGTATTGAATTCAGTGGGTCGGCTATCATGGCTTTCCCTGTTTGACTGGTTGTTGCTCTTCAGTGGATCGACTATCATGGCTTTCCCTGTTTGATTGGTTTGTTGCCATCAAGTCAGCATGGATCCTCATATGGTTGTCAAGGTAAGGTGGGGCATTTCAGGAATGGTTTCCACACTTCCACACACACCCCAGGGAGTTCCCTTTGCAGAGCCGTGGAGTCAAAGCCAGCTTTTCAAAAAACAACTGGCCACAGAGAGGTTGTTGTTGTTTTTAAAAAAGACACAAATAACCCATACGGTGCTTCTGATTCATAAATGCCCACACGGCAGTGACAGCATTCAGAGTGATCTGCGGACACGATTTGTGCAAAATGCGGACACGATTTTGCACAAATCTTGCCTCCTGCCAGGTGTGGAGAACATCTTTCCAAATTCCTCCCCAGTTTGATAGGAGGAGTAAGGGTTGACATATGTCATGGAACGGAAGAGTGATGGCTCTGACCGCCACCAGTGCAACCCCGAACGTATTCTTCTTGTCATTCCCCAAGACATTGTCATGCAGTGCCTGTATCGTGGGACTTCGGAGGTTGGTGGCATGACCTTTGAATCGGCTTTTAAGAAAGGCGGGCAGACATTAAACCATGTCTCCTGAAGTAGTCCATGCTCTGAAAGACTACTAGAAAACTGTACACATCCTGTTTGATCCTTATTAAACAGCGCCCCCTTTTGGCTCTTGTTTGCCAGCGCTTCCACGTGCGTCCATCTCCCCAGTCTTCCTTTCCGTCGGTACGAACACACCGGCTATAGACTTTCAGGGCCTCAAGGTCCTGTCTCAGCTTCAGAAGCTCAATTAACATTAACTTCCTGCCTTTCAAAGGTCGTGCGGAGGAAAAATGAATTTGGCTGGAGTCCGGCCAGGATTCATCGTGCTCCGTTTTGATTCCGTTTTATAGGCACTGGGCCAAGAATTTCAATTACACGGCTAACCATTCTCTTTTCTTTTTTAAAAAGAAGGTTTTGGCAGGACAAAGGGGTGGTGGTGGAATTGCCTCCTCCCCTTCCGAAGATCATTCAGCCCATCGAAAACCAGAAAGTTCACTTCGGCCTTAAAGCTCTCACTTGCCTTCAGTGGCCAGGCTTCCCGACCCTGTCTGCTGCCGATCATTTTTATTTATTTATTTATTTATTTATTTATTTATTTATTTATTTATTTAGCTTGTATGCCACCCACTACCCAAAGGTCTCTGGGCGGCTCACAATCAAAACAGACAATTAAAACATCAAAATTACAATAAAATTAGAAACAATAAAAACATGTCAAGACAATAAATACAGACACAACACTAAAATTGCCATCACGACCCACAATCATCAGTTTAAAAAACTTCTGGAACAGGAAGGTTTTTACCTGGTGCCGAAATGTGATCAACATCGGCGCCAGGGGGGTCTCCCTTGGGAGGGCATTCCATAGTCTGGGGGCAGTTGCTGAAAAAGCCCTAGACCTGCAAGCCATCCCTTTCCCCTCCTTGAGGGATGATTCTTTCTTGCGCCATCACCCTTGCTCACTGTGTAAGGACCAAAGCGGCTTCACTCCCTACATGCCCAGCCCAGGAAAAGAGTGACAAGAAAAATGGAAGGAAGCTCCACGTTCAAAGAATCGATTCAATTTTCAGTGACGGTAGATCAGTGGTGGCCAAACTTTGGCCCTCCAGCTGTTTTGGACCACAGTTCCCAGAATTCCAAGCCTGTATTGCCAATGACAAAGGGCTGTGGGTGTTGTGGTCTAAAACATCTGGAGGGCCAAAGTTTGGCCACCACTGCGCTAGATGGTATCTGAAAGAACTGAACATCTTTAGCTTTGGGAAAACAAAACCAAAGGGGATGTTAGGCAGGGCTTTTCCTATAACTCAGGCATGACCAAACTTCAGCCCTCCTGATGTTTTGGAGCACAGCTCCCACAGTCCTTTGTCATTGGTAATCTAAGTTTAGGATTCTGGGAGTTGTGGTCCAAAACATCAGGAGGGCTGAAGGTTGGACATGCCTGATTTAACTGAAAGGTTGTCATGCAGAACAAGGCCAGGATTTCTTGCCTGTCATCCCAGAGTGCCGGTCACACAATCATGGGGTCAAGTTACAGGAAGTCCCATGAATTCTGAATATCAGGAAAAAGATCTTAACTGTTAAAGCGGTACGACAAGGGGACCAGTGACCTCGGGAGGTGGTGACTGCTCCAACGCTGGAGGCATTCAAGAGGAAACTGGGCCACCATCTGCGTGGATGTGGTTGGGCACAATGGCCTGATAGTCCCCTTCCAATTCCATTATTGTATGGTTCCAGGTATACAAAATTGCTTCCTTCCACCTGCAAACAGCAACTGGGAAATACCTGGCTTTGCTATGCAACCATCCCGTTGAATCAGCCTACATAGAATCATAGAATCATAGAGTTGGAAGAGACCTCAAGGGCCATGTAGTCCAACCCCCTGCCTTGCAGGATCCCCATCACAATATTTCCGACAGATGGCCATCCAGCCTCCGCTTAAAAACCTCCAAAGAAGACTCCACCACCCTTGCACCACCTGTGGAACACACAGATGGTCCTGATTTCTCGAAATCCAGGGGGAAACATATATGAAATGTCCAGGAGATGCACTCTTCACGAAGGCTGGAGACCCCGATGATGGTGGTGGTGACGTAACTTGGGTTCCTTCAGTCTAAATCTTCAGGAGCTATCCAAGGTCCTGAAAAAGAGGTCCCGCATCTTGGCTCACCGCTTTAAAGACTAAAACACAGAGTGTAGTCCCCGATCCTCAGGACCCGCCATTAGTACCTTTGGTCGCAAGTCATCTTCCTCTAATATGGGGCCAATCATGCAACCCTTAGTCCCTCTACCAGCGCAGATTCCTAAGGCTGCATCACACCTGCTTTGAGGCAGAGCGTCTGTTTTACTCACCTCCCTTCCCAGGCTCATCCTTGGCTCCTCAAGTTCAGAGTTTCCTCTGGGATAACTAATTTCATGATCTTCAAACCTTACTCCAGGCACGTCTAAACTTCAGCCCTCCAGATGTTTTGGACCACAACTCCCACAGGCCTTTGCCGTTGGCAATCTAAGCTTATTATTCTGGGAACTGTGGTCCAAAACATCAGGAGGGTCGAAGTTTGGACATGACTGCCTTACTCTCTTTCCGGGGTGGGGATTAGGGTGGAGGGGCAACAACAATACAAGCTTTTTGGGAAAACTAGGTTAAGAAAGAGCACCAAGCCAATCATAGTCTTCAAGCTTCAGTGCTAGAAGGGGCCGTATGGATCATCATTGACACGTGCCCCATATCAAGAAGAACTAGCAGAGAATTTGAACTCCCAATCGCTGGCTTCACAGCCAGATGTCTGAACCACCGAGCTCTCCAGCTCTCCATCATCAGCACCGCAAACAAGCAATTAAAGACCTCTAGGGTTCTACTATCCAAAGTACATGTTTACTTAAAATGGGGGGTGGGGAGAGGGAGACAAGATGTACCGTCTCGCCACTTTCGTGTAGCAGAAATACCATAAGGAACTCTCCCCGGATTTCTGTATTAGCTGTCTCTCCCTATTACATCTTCTGTCTCCTCCACAGGGTTTGTACTGTGCCTTAAATACTCTTACGAAAGCAGGTGAACTGGAGAAGCAGCCCTTGTTATTCCTTTCAAGGCCGGGCTTTGTAGCAGTCGCTTTTTGCAAGGTCCTTAGATTGCAGGAGAGTTTGCTGGATTTCTGGCGTGGCACGCCACCCTTCCAAATACAAGTCGAAAGCAGCGTCCAGTCCAACACACGCACAAACCCATGCATGCACGCATGCACACACACACACACGCACACACACACGCACACGCACACACAAACCTAGGACCCACACATATATTTATTTTTCCACCGGCGTCTAGATCAATAGAAGCCATTACTATGTTACGAGGGCCGGCATCATCAATTACTTTTGTTCAGCTAACCATGACTGGTACGCGTGCCGAGCTACCTGCAGCGGCACCGTGGCTCGCATCACCACAGCTGCCAGTCTCCGAGCCACCACCGCCTAAATTTCAGGCTGCTCTGTAGTGCTACAATAAGCATCTGGACCAGGGGTCCTCAAACTATGGCCCGGGGGGGGGCAGATACGGCCCCCAAGGGTCCTGAATCCGGCCCGGGAGACCGATTACAGTTCCCCCACTCACTGCCTGCCACAGGAGTGGGAGAAGGAGGTGCACCAGAGGGATCCCAGTGGCAGCACCTCAGAGTGGTGATCTGGAGCAGGAGGCACACTGGAGCCCCAGAGATGTGGCGATCATGGGCCGATCGTGTGTGTGTGTGTGTGTGTGTGTGTGTGTGTGTGTGTGTGTGTGTGTGTGTGTGTGTGTGTGTGTGTGTGTGTGTGTGTGACTCTGCCCTCTTGTCCCTCCCTCCGCCCTTTTACCATGTTGGTCTTTTTTGGGGGACTGTGGTCTGGCCCCCAGCGGAGTCTGGGGGAGCAATGGATTGGCCCGCTGTTTGAAATCATTAAGGACCCCTGATCTGGACTCTCTTAGGGCAAATGGACAAGAACGGACTCTTATTGGGGGGGGGTGAATTGTGCCATCCCGGGCCGATTACAGGGCAGAGCAGGAGACCGCCCTTCACCTCTCATTCAAAAGAAAATATTTTTTCACCAGGCGTGTTGTGAGTCTGTGGAACTCCCTGCCACAGGAGGTGGTGATGGCATCTGGCCTGGATGCCTTCAAAAGGGGATTGGACAGATTCCTGGAGGAGAAGTCCATCCCAGGTGACAAACCATGATGGAGATGTGTCATCTCTAGGCTTAAAACCGGGGCACTTCAAGGGCCAGATGCAGGGGAGTGGTATCAGGAGGCAGAGATCTAGTATCATGCACTCCCAGATGCATCTGGTGGGGCCACTGTGAGATACAGGAAGCTGGACTAGATGGGCCTTTGGCCTGATCCAGCAGGGCTCTTCTTATGTTCTTATGTTCTGGGTTGCAGCCTCACCAGAATAGACCTATGTGCTAGCATTTGAAAGGGTTAACAAGGCAGCCAGCAATGGGAACGGAGGAGAAGAGATATCACCCAACCGCTACTAGACTACCGTTCCCCATCCTCCTGACCGTTGGCCCCGCTAGCTAAGGATGTTGGGAGATATAGCCTGACACCTACAGGCTCCCCCAAGACTGGGGGTCACTTTGTCTTTTGAAAGGAGAAAAGAAAAGAGAGTTTTTTAAAAACTCACAAGAACCACAACTGTGAAATATCTTTTATTTAACTTCCCCTTTGCCACAAAGTGTATTTGGAGTCCTCCCAGGTCAGACCCGCTTTCTTCACTGCAGGGATGGAAATCATTTCATTTCAGGCCGATGTCAGAGAAATAAAATAGCATGTGGCAGGGTTTCGGCGCAAATGAGCACCTGGTTTTTCCAGATCCCTGGGCCGTTGCTGTAAGGAAGAGAATTCTGCTTCGGAGGGAAGGAAACTCCACGCAACACCGATGTGGCTTAGAAAACAGAGCTGCATGCCTTTTGGCACACATGCCATGGCTTGCTCAAAGGGAGAGTAGAGCGTGATGTGCAGGGACCGTGGAGTAACCCGAGCCCTACATTCGGCCATCAGAAGAAATTATGCAAATTCCAAGCTTCTATGCAAAATGACATGGTCTATTTTTAGCAAGGCAAGTGCGTTTTCTTGGCCTGGATTCTCCGTTTCGCAAGGAACGCGGGGCACGCCTGATTGTGCGCGGATGTGCGCGGCTCCAAACCCAGCTTTGAAGATGGGTAAAGTGGGTTGCATTTACACCTCTGCGCAAGAAAGCTGGGGGGGGGACACTGCTCTTAGTTCCACGGCGTGAACAGACGGTAGCCCCAAATCAAGCGCGTGAAGGAGGCTGGGCTGAGAGAAACAGAGGGAAATTAGAGGAGAAGAAGAAAGAGCCGGTGCAAAGTCATCGACTGAACTTCACAGCTGCCGTCTACCTAGCCTTTGCCTCTCCCACGCAGATTTCCGCTGGTCCGAATTACAACAGAAGGGGGAAACCAGAAAAATAATCAGATTGCAACTCTACCGACAGGGTCTTGCTGTTTTCTCTCTTGGATACACAGCTGGTGGGACTTACTAGGTACATTGCAAAATTAGCTAGTGAAGCTAAGCTGCTGTGGCTCAGTCAGTTGGACGGCCTGGCTGCCAGGTCAGGGGCTGGAAGTTCTGATTCCCACTGTACCCTCCCCACCCCCAGAAGAGGGAGGGCCAGTGGAGGGCCCCTAAGAATGGGTGGCCTATGGGCTTATGTGGCCTGCCGCCTGTGAGGACTCAGAAGGAGGCCCCACATCGCCAACAGATGAAAGGACCAAAGAACTACTCCTACCATGAAATCTTTGGCAGCATTGACATCTATCAGAACTGACTTGCTATCATCTACATCAGGCATGTCCAAACTTCGGCCCACCAGATGTTTTGGACCACAACTCCCACAGTCCTTTCTGATTGGCAATACAGGCTTGGAATTCTGGGAGTTGTGGTCCAAAACATCAGGAGGGCCAACGCTTGGACATGCCTGGTTTACACAGAAGCAAGGGAGAAGATCGGCAATTCTTAGCCTTGAGGAAAGAAGACAGAGGGGAGATGGGCCATACAAAGGATAGGTTGGACTCAGGAACTTTGTAGGCCCTTTATCTGGGGGACGAGCCATGGCAACTGGGCTTCTTTCCTTGTGGGACTAAACCGTTTCATGGTTCATCCCAGCAGCATTCCTATTAGGCCTCTTTCAACTTTGATTGTCCTGATGCTTTGATGGAGGAGTGCATTCAACGACCGTGCCAGGAAGCCAATGAAGATCTTAACGGGCGTGCTGGGAAAACTGTTGGAGAGATCTCTGTGGTTTAGGTCTCCAGCTGTAGAGCCAAAGGTCAGGGGGTTCACAATTCCCCACTGGTCCATCTTGACAGAGGCTGGACTCAATACACCTGAAGGTCCCTTGTTGAGTGACTGATAAATTAGGCAGCCCCATTTGACCAGCTTTATCCTGGTCCACTGACTCATCTATAGACTACAGCAGGCATGTTCAAAGTCTGGCCCAGGGGCCAAATGCAGCCCGATTTAAAATTCTGAGTGGCCCTCAGCCTCTTCTCCCTGCTGGCTCAGCTTGTCATTCATCTCCGCTGGCCGGCCCTTCCCATTACTGGCTCGAGACATCAGCTTGCAGTTTTATGGTTTGCCTGCCCTCCCTGCCTCCGTCCATCCCTTCAGTCACCCGCCCCCGGCTCTGTTGCTGCAGCGTCTTCCCCACCTCCTTGCAATGGAAGGCAGCATATGCAAGCAGTGGTGCATCTTGGGTATGTGTGGGCTGATTCCTGGGCTGTGCAACAGCCACTGGGCCTTTGTGTGCCTTGAAACCGGAGGATTTGCAGCTGTTGCAGATGTGCACGGACCACGCCCTTTCTCCCCCCCCTTCAGGTTGAATGGTCAGCCCCCACACATTTTCACCTCACCAAATCTGGCCCTCCTTGCAAAAAGTTTGGACACCCCTGGACTACAGCCAATGAACATCTGGACTACATGAATATCTGGTATGAAATATATATCCCATCTCATATCATATTTCACACATCATTCTGCTGCTTTATGTCTGAGGAAGTGGACATGTAGTCCACGAAACGTCACATTAAAATATGAAAGTTTAAGGTGCCACCTGTTTTGTGTGTTTTGTTTTGTTTTGTTTTGTTTTTCATTGATTTTTTTTGGCACTGAAATTCTTGAAAAGACTAACACAGCTACCTTCTCTGAAAGGCTGGAAGAAGTCACAAGTCTTGGTGAACCCCCCCCCCCAAACCCACTGTTCTGTTCCTTTCAATGGTCTTGTATCAAACCAACCTGGAATCATAGGGCTCCTTAGCAAGGAGGCATCTTGAGAAATGACAAGATTGGGGTGGGGGTGGGGGAATGAGACATGAATAATCTAGGGGAGAGGCCATTATTTCCCCGGGCAGTAGGAAAAACGTTTCTCCTCCTTACAAAAGAAGGAATTTATCTTTCTTTGATCAGAGGCGACCAAACCGGAATACTAATTCCACTGAAAGCCATCGAGCTGGGGAAGGAAGAGAAAACACCTGCCATTGAGGCAGTTCATCCATTGTTCAGGGATGGGATTGCATCGTCTTCTAGACAGTTCTGGTTGCCTCATCTCAAACGAGAAAGGATGAAGGGAGAAAGGAAGGTTTGGCCTGCCGGCTTTACCGTGAATGGGCCAACTACCAGGCAACGAAATGGAAGCTTGACACAAAAAGTCTCCGAATAGTGATAGTCTCTGAATAATAATAGTGACATTTTCCAGCAGTTGTTTGGGTGCTTTTACACGACCCCTAAGATCCGCTGGCAACTTAAATTCAGACCAGAGATCTTGGGGCTTTGCTCCTCTTGCTGCATTCCCACCCCTCCGTACGCCATTGCTCTTGTCTGCGTGAGGGGAGGGGGAAAGGGAGAAAAGAATGCAGGCTCACCTCCGCTCTGTGTGCGGAGCAGCCCCGGAAGCATTTTAGTCTCTTAAAGGGACGGGAGGCAAAAAAAAAAAACAAGGTGAGGAGAGCCCGGCACTCACTGCTTTGCAATCTGCATCAGAAATTTTTCACCTCCAGAGACCAGGTACTTGGAAAATGCACTGGGACGCGCTTAGGTGGGACGCAGCTGGTGGGAAAACAATTTTAAGCTCCGCATCTGGGAGCCCTTTGCCTCGGATTTTAGGGGTCATGTAAAAATGCCCTGACTCTCGTCAGCATTGGAAATTTACTCATTTACTCGAGCTATATAGAAAGCCAGGGGTATATGCACTGAATCTCTTATAATCCGAGAGCCGAAACTGTAGCTTACTTAGAGTTACAAGCCCACCAACATGTACGGCATAGAAGGATGCCAGATGGCCCCCCTTTCCTTGAGATCCAAAAGAGCCAGCCTAATAAATGATATTGTATTTTTTCCTATCAACAACAAAATCTTTTAACAGCCTCATAAGAGCCCTCAGATCACTTACCGGTGGAGCAATTACATTGGCCCGACATAAATTCTGCCCAATTGTTTTTACAGCCACTCTAAACCTAGGAAGAGGTTCATATACTTTCAAGTTCTTGGGGGTCTCGCCCTATCCTGCTCAACGTCACCCAGGGAGCACTAATGGCAGGCAGGCAGGTTTATGGGACAAAGACCAGAGCCCCTTGCCTTAGAGTGGTCCTCCTGAGTTGACTCTCAGGCAGGGGAAGGGTCACGGAATCCTGACAGTAGGAGAGAAGGCCGTCAGGATCGGTGTTTGGAAAGCATGGTGTTCCCCATCTCCTGAGCTTTCCTCCCTACCTCCCTTCTATGCACCATCAGCTCCTTCCTTCCTTCCTTCCTTCCTTCCTTCCTTCCTTCCTTCCTTCCTTCCTTCCTTCTCTCCTCCATCAGATCCTTCCTTTCTTCTACCATCAACTCCTTCCTTCCTTCCTTCCTTCCTTCCTCCTTTTCTTCTGTCTACCATCAGCTCCTTCCTTCCTTCCTTCTCTCCTCTATCAGATCCTTCCTTTCTTCTACCATCAACTCCTTCCTTCCTTCCTTCCTCCTTTTCTTCTGTCTACCATCAGCTCCTTCCTTCCTTCCTTCCTTCCTTCTCTCCTCCATCAGATCCTTCCTTTCTTCTACCATCAACTCCTTCCTTCCTTCCTTCCTTCCTTCCTCCTTTTATTCTGTCTACCATCAGCTCCTTCCTTCCTTCCTTCCTTCCTTCTCTCCTCCATCAGATCCTTCCTTTCTTCTACCATCAACTCCTTCCTTCCTTCCTTCCTTCCTTCCTCCTTTTGTTCTGTCTACCATCAGCTCCTTCCTTCCTTCCTTCCTTCCTTCCTTCCTTCCTTCCTTCCTTCCTTCCTTCCTCCTTTTCTACTGTCTACCATCAGCTCCTTCCTTCCTTCCTTCCTTCCTTCCTTCTCGCAACTCCATGAAGGAGGGGATCTCCAAACTGTCCTGTCCTCAAGAACTATGCCTTGACTCTTGCCAACTCAGCCCTGTGGCTTCCTTCAGGTGGTCAGTCCATCTTGTATTCGGGCTTCCTCATCACCTGCTCCCTTCCACTTTTTCCTGCATAACTTTCTCCTCCAGAAAATACTTCCTTCTCACAGTGCGCCCAAAGTAAAAGAGCCTCCACGTCGTCATTGTTTGCCTCCAGACATAGTTCAGGCTTGAACTGATCTAAGACCCCCTTGTAAGTCTTTCTGGAAGTGCAGAGTACAGTAAGACCCCCCCGTATCCACTGATTCATTCACCACTGATTCAGTTATCCATGCTTAGCAGATTAAATTAAATAAATAATTCAGCAGCCACAAAGCAAACTGCTGTCACAAAAAGCCGCTGTAAAGCAAGCTACTGTCACAAAACAGCAGCCGTAAAGCAAGCTACAGTCACAAAACAGCAGTTCTGTGTGGGGTTTTGTGTTCTCTCTTATCCACAGTATTTTTAACTACGGGAAGGCCTGGAAACAATCCCCAGTGGATACCAGGGTCCTACTATGTCCACAAATCTTTATATTAAGGAAATCTGCAAGAAAACAAAACAGAAGGATCTTCCTTATTTCCGCTCGCTTAATCTGTTCATCATGTTATTTTTCTAAAAGCTTCCAGGGTGGTAAGTGTATTGGGGGAGGAGGTGTTTCCTTCCTTCAACATTGCCACCCAGTTCAGTATTTAATACCCACTCCATCCTCTCGGTTTTCCCCATTCAAACCTATTTAGCACCAATGCCAATTTCACTTCTGATGAAGATCGCCTCGTCTCCCCAACCCATTCTCCTCCGGCCCTTCCGTTACCCGATCTCTGCACAGGCTGTAGAAAACACAAAGTATGAAATTGGATTCATTACCCAGGTTCCCGGAGAGGGGGACGAGGGAACACCTTTAAGCCGACGAGATCGCATTAGGAACTCACACGTCTCATTTCTTGTTCTAATTAGTTGATTATATCTGTGCCTGTGTCAGGTACCAAACGAGGTATTTGTATCTCCGGCTCCTTGACATGTTAGACTGGATTTTATGCAAAAGGAACACCCATCCTTTTCAGCTCCAGGTTTTTTCAGGGGCGGGGCGATCGTTTTGGCACTAACGTCGACTAGGGTTCATCAGGTGTTGATTAAAGCATTGCCACTCATTTGGTTTCACCCAAGGTGGTAATGAAGCGACGCCGTTTAATGAGAAGGAATGTTGTCTTGATTAGACAGAACGAGGGTGGACAGTTTGATAGCAATGCAATGTGAAGTGTGTGTGTGTGTGTGTGTGTGTGTGTGTGTGTGTGTGTGTGTGTGTGTGTGTGTGTGTGTGTGTGTGTGTGTGTGTGTGTGTGTGTGTGTGTTGGGTACTCTGCTGCCTACCCACTGTTACAACAAAAACTGACCATGTCTCCCATCAACCCTAACCCTAACCCTAACCCTAACCCTAACCCTAACCCTAACCCTAACCCTTTACCGTGTTGGTATGGACTCATTGGGGGTGAAAGTTCTGGATTACTTGGATGAACACTCCCATAATTGTCCATCCTCGGAGTTCTACCAGACTGACAGACGCTTGCCTTGCAGAAGGGCATCAACTGGGAAGTCTTTGTGGCACAGCTAGGCCAAACATCCTTTACTTTCCCCGGTGCAAGTGGGGAGCTTTCGCCCTGAACAGAAAGCTAGGCAGAGCTAAGTTTAGCTACACCTCAAAGATTTCCAGTTGAGGATGTTCTCCTAGGTGAGTCTGGAAGAGGCCTGTCTGCCCAGTAGAACTCTAGAATGGAGAACCATGGCACTTGTAGTCCAAGAAGTCTGGAAAGCCCATCATCGCATGGGACTCGCCACGCTCCGGAGGCACTGCCGGTGATCCCCTTCTACCCAATGGGTGCCTCTGCAGAGGGGAAGTTGGGTCATCCATTAACTAGGCGCACAGAGCTCATGCGCAGGGAACTGCTGGATAGCTCCCCGGTCTAGGTCTCTGGTTGCGGATCCACAGGTCGGGAGTTCAAATCCCCCACCGTGCTTCTTTGGCAAGGGCCGAAGTCCATGATCCACAGAGCCCTTTCCAGTTCTGCAGGTCTCAGGGCCTTTTCACGCGACCCCTAAACTCCACGGCAAATGGCTCCCAGCTCCGGAGCTTAAAATTGTTTCCCCACCAGCTCCGGAGTTTACAGATAATTAAGTGCGACCACGCCCACCTAAGCGCGTCCCAGCGCACTTTTCAGGTACCTGCTCTCCGGAGGTGAAAATTCCTGATGCAGATATAACAGTAGTGACTGCCGGGCTCTCCTTGCTTCTGTTTGTTGTTGTTTTGCCCCCCCCCGCCCCTTTAAGAGATCTGAATGCAGTGCCGGGACGGCAGAACAGAGGTGAGTAGCATTCTTTTCTTCCTTTTTTTCCTCCCTCCCCTCATGCAGCCAGCAGCCAGGAGTGCGGAGGGGGTGGGAACGCAGGAACAGCGACAACCCCTAAGATCTCTGGTCCGAATTTAAGTGGCCAGCGGATCTTAGGGGTCGTGTGAAAAGGCCCTCAGCTGATGGCGATAACGTGTCCCTGGCTTATTTGCAAACGTAGATCTATACACCTCGCCAGAGAGAGAGAGATGAAAAGGCACCCCAGAGGCACGGAGCACCTCTCGCGCCCTCCCTCCCTGCCTTCCTTTTTCTTCCATCTTGTTTCCTTTCCCATCTGGAGCCCATTTCATGACTCCATGTAAGACGACCCCTTGGTGCATGGGGGTAGGATCGTGCACATACCACTACTTAAAGGGGCACAAAGGCTGTAAAATTCCTCGTAAAAGAAAGAATGCTAATGCAGGGATGGAGTGGAGGGTGTCGAGGTGAAGATGAGGTGTTTATTTCGGCAGTTGAGCGGTTCACAAGAATCCCTCCTTGAGGCCAAGTACCTTATGCACTTATTCGGGCTGATTTGTCCCCCTACCCTTCCTGGAAATGCGTGGTTTGTATCTTCTCTGTACCAAGGTCTTTTTTAGATCTTACCGAAATCCAAGAGGGTGTCATACTTTGAGTCGCCAGAACCCAAGATGGCCCCGAAGTCAGGCACAATGCTGCCATGACACCCTGGCAGATCCGCTTCCCCATTGCTGAGCTCAGGTATGTCCACATTTCGGCCTTCCAGATGTTTTGGACTGCAACTCCCACAGTCCTTTGCCTTTGGCAATCTAAGCTTAGAATTCTGGGAGTTGTGGTCCAAAACGTCAGGAGGGCCAAAGTTTAGGACATGCCTGGCGTAGCTGCTCACTTATTGCGATTGGATTCCTATTAGTAGGTAAGATCTCCAGATGTTGATCACCAGGCACTGTCTGCCTCTAGGCTCAGGTTCTCCACCCTCACCCTCAACCCCCCTCCAAAAAAAAAAAAAACCAGCTTCTTCATGTTCTTTCTTGCTAAGCACTTAGCGGAGCTCACTTTTTAAAAAGTGCAGTAAAAGCTTTTGGCTGGCCTCACCTGACACGTCCGCAAAGGGGTGATGGATAGCAGAAAGAAGACACATAAAAGCAAGTCTGCACTCTCCCCCCCCCCACTTTTCCTCCCTCCTTTCACTTTGGTCTGCATCAAACCCCAGAAAACCATCTGTTTCTAATCTGCCCAGACGTAGTTGGCAGAGCACGGGTTGTTTTTTTGTTTTTTTTTTATGAAGGCTCATTTTGTAGTCTCTGAAGACCCCATAAATATTTCCCCTACACAAGGAAGGCCTTGCTGCATTAATGGTAATAGGATCTTCCTGCGGAGGCAAATGGGCAACCTGCCAGTTTTTAGCATTGTGGGGGGCATGTCCTCCCCTTTAAAATTCCTTGTCATCCTTTCCTTAACCGGCAAGAGTGAGATGGGAACAGGATAAGCTGGAACCCAGATCAGAGACGCCTTTTGTGGAGGGTCAGGCTATCGGAGGCTGTGGCGCTCAGAAGATCAGGAATTCTAGAGGTGGGCTTCACCTTAGCCGAGTGGTCCTCCAGTTTTTTTTGGGGGGGGAACCATGGGGAATTTCCAGGTGGTTCCCCCAACCAAAAAATATTGTTCAGGTCTAGAAGGAGAAGAGAAGTGAGCCAACGGCTTCTTCAACACATGTTGAAGAGGCAAACCTCATGAAGACAGCTTGCTTTTCCTCATCTCCTGTGGACATCACTCGAAGGGCACTCATAGAATCATAGAATCATAAGAGTTGGAAGAGACCTCAAAGGCCATCCAGTCCAACCTCCTTCCATGCAGGAACCCCCATCACAGGACTCCCAACAGATGGCCATCCAGCCTTTGCTTAAGAACCTCCAAAGAAGGAGACTCCACCACCTTCCGTGGCAGCATATTCCACTGCCGGACAGCTCTCACCATCAGGAAGTTCTTCCTAAGGTTCAAATGGAATCTCTTTTCCTGTAATTTGAAACCATTGCTCCGAGTCCTAGTCTTTGAAGCCATGGAAAACAAGCCAGCCCCCTCTAAATAGCCTTTCAGATATTTAAACGTGGCTATCATTTTCACCCAGCGCGTTGTTAGTCTGGGGAACTCCCTGCCACAGGAGGTGGTGATGGCATCTGGACTGGATGCCTTCAAAAGGGGATTGGACAGATTCCTGGAGGAAAAGTCCATCCCAGGTGACAAGCCATGATGGGGAGATGTGTCATCTCCAGGCTTAAAACCGGGGTCCTTCAAGGGCCAGATGCAGGGGAGTGGTATCAGGAGACAGATATCTAGTCTCGTGCACTTCCAGAGGCATCTGGTGGGGCCACTCTGAGATACAAGAACCTGGACTAGATGGGCCTTTGGCCTGATCCAGCACGGCTCTTCTTATGCTCTTATGTTCTTATCATATCCCCTCTCAACCTTCTTTTTGCAAGGCTAAACATTCCCAGCACCCTAAGCCGCTCCTTGTAAGACATTTCTACCAGACCTTTAACCATCCTGGTCATCCTCCTCTGGACCTGCTCGAGGTTGTCAACATCCTTTTAAAACTGAGGAGCACAGAACTGGACACAGGACTCCAGGTGGAGTCTGACCAGAGCAGAATAGAGTGGTACTCATTCAGTTGCCATTCCGAGTGCCTCACATGGATGAAAACAGATGCCACCATTGACCCTTTAGTCAAAGGCATTGAAACCAAGGCCTCTGAGCCTGGCCCATGAACCCTGAGGAAGGGATGGAACTGACTCCTCTTAATCCCCACGTCCTCATTTTACATCCCAAAAATGAGTACTAAGCAGCATCGCCATCCCTCGCCGCCACCCCCTTTCCTCGTCGCCTTCACCACCATCGGCTGGGTTGAAAGGCACTGCAACGGAGGCAGACCAGCAAACAAGGGTGGAAAAGAGGCGTTTGCTCCTGCGAGCGCCGCCTGCGTGCCATTTGCAACCGCTATTTTTATGTCACGGCGGAAGGTCTTGTTTATCTGCTAACAGCCAGCCTCCCATCTGCCAACTTCCCTGGGACGGTCTCTAAAAGGATCAAAAGCAAATGTTGGGTTTTAAAATAAAGTCGACCTACATATCAGAATGAATCACACCCTCACGCACACACATACACACACACACTGACCTAGACACTGCTCTTCGGAAGGCTGAAGCCGTTTCGCCGGCACTTCTGTATAGGGGCAGAACTTGAATCCACCACCACTACCACCCATCCCGTTCTTGTACAAGCCCTTTCCATCCCTGTTGGGGCCATTAGGAGCTTATCTTTTGGGAAGCCCCCCCCCATCAAAACATCGCTCTCGATAATCCCAGTGCCCCATGGATGGCTTTCCCCTGTCCTGTTAGATCCATGCCTGGATTGTGTCCACTCAGAGGCACAGCCCGGAGGGGCAGGAAAGTGAGGGCCTGCTCTGATTGGCTGCCTCTTTGGCTGCTTTTACACGACCCCTAAAATCCCTGGCAACTTAAATGCAGATCCCTCCCCACAATGTAGTTTTTGTTCTGCTTCCTGTGTTCCCACCTCCCGCACTCTGATTCTATTGCTTCTGTCTGCGGTGAGGGGAGAGAGGAAAAAAATGCAGGCTCACCTCTGTCTGCCGTGGGCAGCAGCTAATTGTTCCAGGTTAGGATTCCTGTCCATTAAAAGGGGGGACCCAACAAAAACAAACAAAAAGTGGAGGAGGGCCAGGCATGCAATGCTTTAAAACAGCAACAAGGATTTTACCTCCTCCAGAGCAGGTACTTGTAAAATGCGCTTGCAAAATTGTAAAACAATTTTATGCTCCGCATCTGCGAGCATTCTGCAGCGGATTTTAGGAGTTGTGTAAAAGCAGCCTTTGTCTCAATGCCGAACCAGCACGGACTGCTGAACGGGTGGTTCGCGCCCATCTCTATAAAAGATCTTTCACTGTTCCTGTGTTGGTCCCTTGGTTGGCACGCTAGAACAAGGATATTTCTTACGGACGTTCAGCTGACCGTGGTTCAGCTGATCCAGGAGCTACCATCCTGAACAGGTACAAAGTCCCCGACGTTGTACCGGCGGGCAGGATGTAGCACGTTCATTTACTGTAGCAGTGTTTCGGCGGGGTTGAGATTGGGGAAAGCCTTGGTATTCGGAGAAAGCCTGTCTGTGCTTCCTTCCTTCCTTCCACCTCCGTCCGACACATTCAGGTTCAAGGTCTCAGATACCCCTGGGTGAGTCGGTTGGTTTTTGCTTGCTATTTGACACAGCGGCATAGCACGCTTTGGGGGCACCTGGGGACAAAGTTGGTTGTTGTTGGTGGTGGTGGTGGTGGTTGTTGTTGTTTGCACCCCCACTGGCACTCCCCAAGCCCACTCCATCTACCCAGCGGGGGGGGCAATCTGGCAAGTGTGGGGTGGGCGTGGGGCATGCGGGTGCACGGCTAGGCATGTGTGTGTGTGTGTGTGTGTGTGTGTGTGTGTGTGTGTGTGTGTGTGTGTGTGTGTGTGTGTGTGTGTGTGTGCACATGCCTTATCTCTCCTGCGGTGTCAACAAAGGGAGGAGGAGGGGGGCACTGCAGCCACCGTGCTCGCACGCCTGCCTACCTGCTTGCATCACCGCTTACCTGGCGCACGGCGGAAGGAGGGCGCAGGGCTTCCCCCTGCCCCTGCCCTTCCACAAGAACCCCCAGATTTCTGCACCCAGGGCAGATGTACCCTTCTGCCCCCCCCATACATCCCTGATTTGACATCATGGATGTTCTGCTTCGAGTTTCCTTGACCGCTACCGCACTTTAGATATGAAACGCCTTTTCCTTAAAGACAAATTGCCTTAAAAATCGCTGTCCACTTTTCAAATCGCTTTTCCTGAAGAGCCCCCTTGGCCACACCCATTTTTGACCACTGTGTTGGTTTTTCTTGCAGCAACCACTGGGGGTGGGTGGTTTTTTTTTTCAATCAGTTCCTGCACCCCCTTTTAAAGCGATTTGGCTGTATTTGTGGACATACTACACTGCCTTTTTTCGGTTTCCCCCGTTTCTGCCATTTCCCTGTCGTGGTTTAAAGCGGTTCAGCCACGGGCGAACAGGGAAGCCGATTGCTCAGCAACTGCTGAAGTGCAGACTGCCGAACCGCTGTAGCGACCATGTGATAAGGTGATGCAAAATAAAAAATGGCTGCTCAAGGAAGTGCGGTAGCGGCCCTTGTATCTAGCAAATTAGTGTTGAGCTTTTTCAACCTCTGTGATGCCCCCCTCTCCCCAAAAAGTCACAGAGGTAGATGTCCCCTGAGAGGGGGACATTAGTTGTCGTTGTGTTGTTACCATCGTGACCAACTAATCCAGCTCTGCTACTCTTAGATGATCATTCCGCTTCTCCCCGAAAGACAGGAAATGCATGTATCCGCGTGAACCTGCACAGGAAGCCTTTGGACAAATATCCCTGCCCTTGGAGGTGTTTGCAAATCCCAAGGCTTGTAGGCTGTCTGTTCGCAGCAAGACTGCCGCCCAACACATTGTCAGAGCATCACAACATCGCTTCCCAGAGGGGAATCCCTTGAGCGCCTCGGAGCACGGAACGGATTTTGTGTTTTCAAAGACAAAACGGAAAAAAAAAAAATCTGGCAGCAAAGTTGTTCCAAGACAACGTTCTGGCCGTGTGGGTTTTTTTTTTCTCCTAGGCCATTATTTATTAACGAGCAATGGACGTAGACCGTGGCAGTGCAGGGTGATCTCTGCCCGTCGCCACAATGGCTTAATTATCCTGGCAAATGGGGGCTCTTAATTAACACGGCTCGCCAGAACTTCGCAGGCAACAAAAAGACTCTAGAGTCTGTTTCCTCCAGTTCATTTTGGATTATCTCAGCTGGCTGAAAGGTCACCAAGAGCAGATGTTAAGGGGGAGAAAGTCCCTTACAGCCATGTTTTCCCTACTCAACAAAGATGCAGCCAGTGCTCGGCGCATCCGTGTCGTGCGGCAAGCGTGTCAGAACAAACTTTGCTAGCTTCATGGAAATTGGGAGAATACAAAACCAAAAGGCAGAATCACACAAAGCTTTGACTCCAACCAGGCTAGGCAGCTGCGACACACTTTGCATGGGGCTGCCCACGGAGACTGTTTGGGAGTGCCACGACCACCCCACCGCTGCCACTGTTATTCTGGAGGCCACGCTCTGGAATTTGGCCAAGTGCGAAAAAGACGAGGTAGATCACCCTGACCCGGACTGATTGCCTCTTGTAAATTCAAGCCTGTGGCTTCCTTTCAGGGGTCAGTCCACCTCGTATTTTGGTCCTCCTCTTTTCCTGCTGGGTTGTACTTTTCCCAGCATTATTTATTATCTTTCCTGGAGAATCCTGCCTTCTCGTGATGTGCTCATAGTAGGACAGCTTAGTGAATCATCTTAGCCTAATTTTCCCCACTCATGATCCATGGTTCCTTTCATCCAGGGAGTATCATCATCATCATCATCATCATCATCATCATCATCATCATCATCATCATCATCATCATCATCATCATCATCATCTCAGAACTGCAGAGCTCGAAGGGACCCCATGGATCAGTGAGTCCAGCCCCTGACAAGAAGGCACAAGGGGGAATCGAACACCCAATTTCTGGATCCACAGCCAGAGACCAAAGCCAAGCAGGGACCCAACAGTTCTTGTGGGATGGCATCGGTTATTGCATTCGGTTTGCTCTTCCTGTTTCATACCGTTGCTTCTGTTTTCATTCTACTCGAAGATTTGGAAAGGCAGCAGCCACTGAAATAAAACAATCAGCACAAAACATTCATGGGCACCTTCTGAAGTTTCCGAAAGAAGACGCAAGACCATTGTGTGTGTCAACTTATAGGCTCCAAGTCATGTGTCGAGTCCAAGACATTGAAAACAACAACAAGTTGATGCAACTTAAGTCTGACATGACAATGAGTCCTGCAACTCAAGTTATAAGAACCAAAGAAGAGCCGTGCTGGATCAGGCCAAGGGTGCCTCTAATCCAGCTTATCTCTCACCGTGGACCCACCAGGTGCCTCGGGGAGCACATGAGACAATTAGATAACTGATCCCATTCCTGATCCCATTCCACTGCATCTGGCATTTTTGGGATAGCCTCCTTTTAAGCCTGGAGAGAACACGCCTCCTCATCATGTCACCTGAGATGGACTTTTCCTCCAGAAATTGGTCCATTCCCCTTTTAAAGGCATCCAGGCCAGGTGCCATCACCACATCCTGTGGCAAGGAGTTCCACAGGTTAACAACACCCTGGGTAAAGAAATGTTTTCTTGGGTCTGTTCTCACTCTCCCAGCCCGGATTCTTGCACGAAGAGAATCCGAAAAGGAGAGCAAAGTTGGTTTGTCTCCACATACCATAAAAGCCTTTTTTCTGTAACAGGTAAAAACTATAGGACTGCTCTTTTTTTTTTAAGTTGAGAACTCCCCCCCTCTCCCCCTGTCGAAAACGGAACATGAAATAATAAGAGACGGAGGTCCAGAGGCTGCCTCGCGCTTTGATTTCCTCAACGCCGAGCACAAACGGTTGGGTATTTTGATATCTCCTAACAATGGCACGACCGACTTTGAACTCATGAGCTCTTCAGAGGAGCTCTGGGAAAGACAGTGGGGGAGAGATTGAATGCCATTCGTATTTGAAGACGCAAGTGTACACAAGGACAGTCGGGGAATCGATGAAAGAATCCCAACCCCCGGCTTGTGATGACTCTGTGGGATACGTTGCATTTGAAGTTTGGGGTTCTGAGATTGTTTTTTTTTAAAAAAATCACTGGCTGCTGGGAAGGAACTTGGCAAAGTTTAGGACGCAAGGAGGGCTGGTCAGAGTTCACGCATTTCCCCGAGTCCCTAGGATAGACACTAGGAAACCGGATCCGTTTCCAAGTTCTGTTGTGTTTCAATCAAACCCTTTCACACACACACACACACACACACACACACACACACACACACACACACACACACACACACACACACACACACACACACACACACACACACACACACACACCTCCTGAAAAACACACATTAAACAGGCCCGGTCGGTCAGAACGCGGCACCTTTTTTTCCAATAAGAAGGAATTCGAGTTATTTCATGAAACTAAGGGTGGGATTAATGTCCCGGACTATAGATGCCATCGCTGCCTAGATGCCCTAAGCACATGCGATCTCGCCTGATTTCGGAAGCTAAGCAGGTTCAGCGTTCAGCCCTGGTGAGTACTTGGATGGGAGACCTCCAGGGAATACCAGGTGCTGTAGGCATCTGGAGGAGGAACTGGCAAACCACTCCAGTATTCCTGCCAAGAAAACTCCATGGACATGGGGTCACGAAGTGTCGGTCACGACTGTAACGACACAACACAGAGATGCCATCACTCTCCATTCCAGGAGTTCTGGGTACTTTACGGACACCTTACAGCAGGCATGTCCAAACTTCGGCCCTCCTGACGTTTTGGACCACAACACCCAGAATTCCAAGCCTGTATTTCCAATGGCAAAGGACTGCGGGAGTTGTGGTCCAAAACATCTGGAGGGCCGAAGTTTGGACATGCCTGCCTTACAGACACCTGGTGAGTCTGATGCATTTAAATTACTGTTTGTGAGATGGCATCGGTTTGGTTCAGCTTGGCTTAGCGTAGCTTCCTCGCCTTCTCCCGGTAGAGGATGGGAGTTTTCTTCTGATGCTGGATGCTCTGGGGGAAAAGCTCCAGGAGTCCATCACACCCAGTGTGTTGTTCGTCTGTGGAACTCCCTGCCACAGGATGGGGTGATGGCATCTGACCTGGATGCCTTCAAAAGGGGATTGGACAGATTCCTGGAGGAAAAGTCCATCCCAGGTCACAAACCATGATGGAGATGTGTCATCTCCAGGCTTAAAAAACTAGGGTACTTCAAGGGCCAGATGCAAGGGAGTGGTATCAGGAGACAGAGATCTAGTCTCATGTGCTCCCAGAGGCATTTGGTGGGGCCACTGTGAGATACAGGAAGCTGGGCTAGATGGGCCCTTGGCCTGATCCAGCATGGCTCTTCTTATGTTCTTATGTTATGTTACATTCCCGCCATCAAATGCTGCTGCTCCACCAGTCCTTGTTGGGATCCCACCATCGCGAGCTGCCTCGGCTGATCTGCCTAATCTCTCTCTATGCCACATTTAGCCTCTTTCTCTGCACGCTGATGCTTGGTTATCCTTTCTAATTAGCCACGGCTTCACAGTCAATGCCTTAGCTGAGCAGTTGGCGGCTCAAGAGCTTTCTCAGACAAAGTTTATTTATTGATTTATTTTAGAGGATTTTTACCCCGCCTTTCTCCTTGGAAAAGGAGCCAAATTGAGCATTTTGGGATGTTCGTTCCAATGCAAGGAACAGACCACCTCTGCCATCCAGACTTCCATCTGGCTTCTTAGAGCCTTTTCACATGACACCTAAGATCCACTGGCCACTTAAATTCGGACCAGAGATCTTGGGGTTTGTAGCTGTTTCTGTGTTCCTACCCCCTCTGCACTCCTGGCTGCTGGCTGCGTGAGGGGAGGGAGAAAAAAAGAAAGAAAAGAATGCCGGCTTACCTCCCTTCTGCCGGTCTCACTCTGTTCCCAGCAGCATTCAGATCTCTTAAAGGGGCAGGGGGCAAAAAAAAACAAAAGAAGCCAGGAGAGCCGGGCACTCTCTACGTTAGATCCGCATCAGGGATTTTTCACCCCTGGGACGCGCTTAGGTGGGCGTGGTCACACTTAATTATCTGTAAACTCCGGAGCTGGTGGGGAAACAATTTTAAGCTCCGGAGCTGGGAGCCATTTGCCACAGAGTTTAGGGGTCATGTGAAAAGGCTCTTAATCAGGGCAGAGAACATAGGGCTTATCCTTCTCTACGCCACCCGTGAGCTGGTCACTCTTGCTTCAGGGTGACAGATTTAACAGCTAAGTCATGCCATCCTGACACTCTCGGCATCTCAGCTGGCTCTTGTAATCCCAAGCTGGATCAAACACAGCAGGATGTCCGGTGTGGACAGCTGGAGGTGTGCGTGCTCGCAGGCCAGAAAGCCACTGACCTTGGAGACCCGAGTCAAGTGGTCAAACGTCTTGCGGGTGAATGCCCACAGAGGCATCATCATGGGAAAGGTGGAAGGCAGCAGGGAAGGAGGAAGATGAAAGACAAGATGGACTGACTCTTCAAAGGAAACCACAGGTCTGAGTTTTGCAAAAGCTGAATGGGACAGCTGAGACAAGGACGCTTTGGAGATCCCTGCTTCAGACGCACCTTGACAGTGCTGGACAGCAAAAACTTGACGCCAGGGGAAATTACCTACAGGATTTGGGTGGTTGACACTATTGATCCATGATTCTTTCATCTTCATAACAGTGGCAATTCTACAACATTTGATAGATAGATTAGATAGATAGATAGATAGATAGATTCAGATGCAGTAGATAGATAGATAGATAGATAGATAGATAGATAGATAGATAGATAGATAGATAGATAGATAGATAGATAGATAGATAGATAGATAGATATTCAGACCCTTAATCTAGATGATAGATAGATAGATAGATAGATAGATAGATAGATAGATAGATAGATAGATAGATAGATAGATAGATAGATAGATAGATAGATAGATAGATAGATAGATAGATAGATAGATAGATAGATAGATAGACACCTTCATATCTAAACACATCTGCCTTTGAAATTCAGATCACCCTGGCAGATATTTGCATAATTAAATTTAAGTATTTGGAGTGGGAGCTTTCTCAACAGGTGGTTTCATAGTCAACTCTTAAACATGTACCTCAGCTGCACCGTTTCATTAAGTCTTTTTCCTGTGCTTTTTCTCAGAGAGAGAGAGAGAGAGAGAGAGAGAGGTTTGAATAATGTAGACGTCGCCGGATGCAGGAAGATTTCCATCAGTTTTTCGCCAACTTGGGTAATCACACCCCTGATATATGACATTCTGGGATAATAAATGGCCATAAGGGCATTACATAAATCTCCTTGTGTTTGAAAAGGATAAATGTAAAGCAAACATCCCATAACTTATCCCTATCATTAGCTATAAATAAAAAGAGGGAGATTGAGTAGGCAAGGTCCCCGTTTCTTCTGCGTTTGCAAAACAGGAAATGCGGTGGGGTGCTTTTCTAAAAGCATAGGCCAAGTGAACGCCTAGTGAAAGGTTTGTACCCCTGCCAGTTTGAGACAGAGATGTTTCAGAGAGTCTGAAGACATCAGGGTTTGAATTGGGTGCATCTCCAACTTCACAGCTGTTGGGCATTGCTCAAGGATCCTTGCTCAAGTATGCAGCGTTGCTCTCAAATGAGCAGTTAAGACCCGTAAGCTTTCCAAAAGACCTGCTCCCGGCCCAGAGGGAAACTCCCCTCCTATCCGTTCATTGACATGACTTCAAAACGGAAAGCAAAACATTTCAGAGCATTTAAAATCTACATAAGATTCCTCACTTCCATTTGAAAAAGCAAAAGGGGGCGGTCTGTGGCACCACAGCCTCTCTCTCATTTCTACAAAACATTTTCAGTGCCCTTTCCTTTGGAAATTGCACCTACACAGCAAGCACCAAAGCCATAGCAGATTGTCCAGAAAGAGGCAAACAACCCATCCGGTGCTTCAGATCCTCCAACAAAGCAGCAGCTATTCTTGTCATTGGCAAATTTATGCCATAGTGCCAAATGTGCGTTTTGGTACAAAATCAGCCCCCCATTTATTTATTTATTTATTGCAGAAAGCTACAATCTTGCTCATGCATTCAAGAGCTCTGCGGCCCAGGACAGCGAGATAGAAAATGTACCAACGTTTGGCCCTCATTTGAGAGAAAGGGGAGGGCAGTCTCCTAAGATGGACCAGTTCTCAGCATGGTGCAGTGGACAAAACAATGGACTCACTCTCTAAGAACAGGGTTTGAATCCCTGCTCTGCCAATGGAAACTTGCTGGGGGAGTACAACTGGCAAAAACACCCTTTAAATGTCTCACATGCCTTGAAAAGCTTATAAAAGTGGCAATAGGTCAGTTTTGACTTGACAGCGCAGAACACATGCAATACGGACGAACACACCTGCCTGCATTTTAAGACTCGGCTTAGGGGCTTGGGAAGAAATCCTGCATTTCCGTAAGTTATTTTCCCCCATCAGTTTGCGAGGCTGTACCTGAAACAACAGAGCAGATTTGAAGGGCACCGTATGTACTGTTCCATGCCATTCTGCTCAAAAGTTCTCCCCATTAAGTTCAACAGAGAAGGACCCAATTGCAACCTAAATGAGTCCTACCTTCCATCGCACACCGCCCAAGGCTGTGCGACACCTGGTTATGTATCACAGTACTTGCCTCCCTAATATGTCCCCCTGTGACCAATTTCAAAGCCAAAAAGAGTGTTTGATCTTTTGGGTTAAATGAGGAGCCCATCCCGCCATCTTTAGCAGCTGCAGCATGTGTGTGGGTGGGTGGGTGGGGTGTTCTTAAAACAATCCTTCTCAATCCGGTCCCTCCCGGAACTGTTGAATCGCAGCCCTTCCTGTCTCCAGCCAGTATTCGTTCCAGGTGGCTGGGGAAGATGGGAACTGTAGTGGAGGACCTCTGGATCAGGCTGGGTTAAAGGGAACTCTTGTTGTGTTTCCTTTGGTCTATACCAGTGGTGGAGAACCTTTGGCACTCCAGATGTGTTGGACCACAAACCCCCACTGTCCTTTGTCATTGGCAATCTGGGCTTGGAATTCTGGGAGTTGTAATTAGAGATGGGCACGACTCAAAAAATGGTGTTTCGTTTGTCGTTTGTTGTTTAGGGGGTCCGTTTCGGTTCGTTTTCGTTTTTCGTGATTTTTTTGCAAAAAAATTGTTTTCGTTTCGTTACATAATGAAATGAAAAAACGAAAATGAAAACAAAAAGTTGCTGTTTCGTTAGCATTCATTGCAGTTCAATGTATTTGCCGCAACGAAAACGAAAAGCACAACAAAATTTCTGTTGTTTCGGTTCGTTTCGTTTCATTTTGGAGACAAAATTCGTTTTTCGTTTTGTTATGTAACGAAACAAAAAATGAAAACGAAAATGAAAAATTGCTCGTTTCGTGCCCATCTCTAGTTGTAGTCCAAAACATCAGGAGTGCCGAAGGTTCGCCATCACTGGTCTATGCCATTTTGCACCCTTTGGGTGGGTCTGGAAGGTCAAACACCCTAATGGAGAGCTCTCCTCCCCCCACCAACTCAAAAATACAGCTAGCCCATCAATTGTGCAAGCCAACTTTCTGCTGAAATTCTGAACCGAGGTCAGTCCTTCCTGCTCCTGCCGGCAGCACAAACAATCCTTGGCAACAGGGCAGGATTGGTGCTGATGGAAGACGTCCCAGGGAACACCAGAAATGGGAGCCGCCTCTGTTTGAGCTGTAGTTTCCAACCTTGGGGCCCCAGGTATTCATGGACTATGATTCCCAGAAATCCTGGCCTGTACAGCTCAGCAGCAAAGGCTTCTGGGAGCTGTAGTCCAAGAACATCTGGGGACCCACTGCTTGGGCATAGCACTGTGTTCCACAAATGTCCGGTGTCGGAAGCTCTGCAGCCCATTCTCATCACGTCAAAAGGTTTCGGCAGCCGTAATTACGAGCTGCCACTCTACCAACATGTGTCGCTCAGATTATCTCACCGACTAATCCAAAGCTGCTTCTACGATGATTGCTTTTGTTTTCCCCTTTCCCTTCCACGGGTTTTTTCAAAGGCTGGGGAGGAACCGTAGCCCCAAACCCGAACATGATACAACAGCAACCTCACAGGGACTGAGGACGTCCAACCTCTTCATGGGGAAGCCAATGTCTCCCTAGTACATGAAAAGAAAACATCTCTCTCTTTCTCTCTGATTGGAGACAGCCAGCAAACAGGCAAAGTGCAAGTTCATTGCAGATCTTGACTAAGGATTGCTGGACAGGTGTCTGTTGACACCCATGGGCTATGTAGTTCAGGCGTCCCTGACTGGTTTAGCTAGCCATATTGATGTCTCCAACTACCCAGAGACCATAGGGTGCTAGGGGCATTATGGGACATCTGAACAGTTGACTCGGGTGGCCTCAACTTGTTTGAGCCGATCTTGTCTGTTGTCCTTGAAAAGAACAGACCAACTGCACAAACGGTAGATTTCAGAGGATGGCACTTTGAGGTTCAGAGAGTGCCCAATGACTTTCCTGTCCAGCTCTGGTTGGACACTGGAAGGGCAGGAGAGTTCCATTGCCGTGCCTAACACATGAAGATCCCCATACCATAATCGGATTACCTCTTGTAGAGACAAATTAAGAAGGGTGAGAAGAGGCCAGGCTATTGTTAACAAGACAAAGGGTTCAGAAGTAAGGAAACTGAGAGGAAACCAGACCGTCAACAACCCACCCAGACAGTCCCTGGGACTTTTTTCTGCCATCGGATTTTGTCTTTTTGAACAACGCTCACACTTGGTCACTCCATAAACAGCCCCTAACTATAAAAACCGGGAATGGCAGAACAATTCATACGTCTGGCATGTCTTTCATATAAGCTCTGAGCTGTAGGGTGGGAGAAATGAATCCCCCATCCGTCCTAGACAACAGCCATCTTAAACGTGGCTCAGCTAAGTCATCCATGAGTAGATGCTGATGACTTCCTGTTTTAGTCTGAACTTTACAGAGGTAAGCATGGAAACGAACCAATGTTGAGTTCAGCTCCCCTGGGGAGCTCCTGGAAAATTCTGACTTCGACCTGGAAGACAGCCCCAATTAGATCAGAGCCATCGGCAAGTTCTATCGCTCAAAGCTGCCACCACCAAGGTCAAGGGGAAAAACAAGCAAAACAACCCTACCTCAAGATGAACTGATCTATGGTGATGTTGTTGGTGATGGTCACGGAAGCCGTCACCACGTCTCCTTGTTTGACGGGTTTCGAGGGGAGCCAGATAACCACGTTGCTGTCCAACCATAATTCAGCAAGTTGAGAGGCCTCCGGGGCCCGGTGGAGACTGATGGAACCGATCCTTTGCAAGTGGGACATGGTTTCCCCTACCCCTTCCTTCCCGGGACGAATGGCATTCCCTTTCCGGACATCCTCGGTGCTACACTCCCCTTTCTCGTCTCCTGCCTGGATGGTGTAGTAAAGTTCTACCGAACTCCCTTCGGATTGATTGGCGGCTTTCTTACGGCCCGTGACCACAGACGGTGGGTTGAACCACGCTGGCTGAAGCTCCAGATCGGCCACGCAAAGCCCAAGATCGCCTTTCAGTCTACAGCTGCCCCGAACTTCCCGCGTTTCCCGGAAACCAAAGACCCTCATGCACGGCAGCTGCTCCATCGTGCTGTAGTCATCCCAGTCCCTTCCCACGATGTAAAAGAGGACCTGGACTTTGGGTCGCGTCAAGTAGACTTGGTCGCTCATGATGTAGGCTTTCAACTTCCAGTTGAACGTAAACTTGTTGGTGGAACCAAAGAGGTTTGAGGTCAGGAGGAGGTCCCGGGGGATGACTTGTTCCACCGAGAAGGGCCCATAGCTCGCACTGATCATGGGAGTTTTCTTGGCTTTGTACATAAAGAGAGTTTCTATCCGTGATTGCAAGCTCGAGTTCCTCATGAACTCCTGGTTGGCTTCTTTGAGGAAAAAGGAGGTCTCCGCACTGGAGATCTGATACCTGACAGGTAGATACGTTGGGAGAGAAGAAAACTTGGGTAGGTTGTCCAGAGCACCACGTCCCATGGTCACTGTTGGCGAGGAAGAAGAGACAGAAATTAAAAGGATGAAGCAGGGCAAAAATAATGTCCATGCGAGCAATTGTGATGATAATTGAGACGTACAAAATAATGCAGGGCATGAGTAAAGTAGACAGAGGGACGCTCTTCTCCCTCTCACAAAATACCAGAACTAGGGGACATCCACTCAAATTGAGGGCTGGGAGAGTGAGAACGGACAAAAGAAAAAAAATCCACCCAGCGTGTTGTTAGTCTGTGGAACTCCTTGCCACAGGACGGGGTGATGGCATCTGGCCTGGAGGCCTTCAAAAGGGGATTGGAAAACTGGGGTATTTCAAGGACCAGATGCAGGGTAGTGGCCTCAGGAGACAGGTGTCTAGTTTCATGAGCCCCCATAGGCATCTGGTGGGGCCACTGTGAGATCCAGGAAGCTGGACTAGATGGGCCTTTGGCCTGATCCATCATGGCTCTTCTGATGTTCTTAATTGTCAACACCACTGATGCAGAACTACAGAGCTGGAAGGGTCCTTTGGGGCCATCAAGTCCAGGCTCTGTCAGGAAGGCTCAGTAGGGAATTGAACTCCTGACCTCTGGCTCTGCCGCCAAACACCTCAGCCACTGAGCTATCCAACAGTTTGCACTGCTTGCAAATGGGATAATTCCATTTTAAATGAAGGTTGCCATTTTGAAGTCAACCTCAGGTTGAACTGACTTTGCATACATTGAACTGACTTTGCGTATATTGAAGCATCACACATTTTGAATGCTAAGGAAAAGCTCCTCTTTTATTTATTTATTTATTTTATTTATATTTATATTTATATATTTATATTTATATTTACATACCACCCAACTTTGAGCTATAGGATAAAGCACTGCCTTATCCCGTAAAATAAACAGCCATCATCTTGATTTCCTAATTTCTCCCAACCCATAGCGCAGAGGTTGTATAACTCTGCAGATCATTTTTTTAAATATTTTAAATATTTATGGATCACCTTCAAGGGCACTAAAGCTCTTCCAGAGCAGTCAGAGCAGTTACACTTTGCTCGAAAAACATATAAATAGAAAAGTATTAAAATCAGACAAAATTATAACCAACCATTGCAAAAGCACGCTCATCTAAATGAACAACGAGACAATAACAACCAGAACAATGCCATTTGGGGCTTTTTATTTTATTTTATTTTAGTTACAGATCAGTTGTAAAAATGTCTGAACCAACTGAAAATTGAACACTAGAGGTGGATATAAAATCCACTGAATCCTAGCTTGGGGAGGGGACATCTCACAGATTTCAAAAATCCTACTAGAAATGTCTAGAATCAAAAGTCAACTTGACAGCTTGTACTTCTCTCCCCCCTTCCTTCCTTCTTCCCTTCCTGCTTCTCACACACAAAACACATAAAGTACACCATATTTCATTTTCTTCCTATCTCAACTTTTCCTGAATCAGGAAGCTGGCATACAAAACGATCAGAGGGAATGTCCCATTTGTAAATTTAAGCTCTTCCAAATCCGATAGTCTATACGTCATTCGCCGCCATTAACAAAAGTATGTGGCAGCCATTTTGTCTCCTTTAAAAAAAGAAAAGATCTCTTCAAAAACACATTTACAATATTTTTTCAAGTGTTTCACATCCGTTTAAAGCATTTCAAAACAGCTATTTCTGTGTGTGCCGCCATTAACAAAATGAAACGTAACATACCAATTTTTCCCAGTTTGGTTTGTTTCATTTGGATTTTTCTCCTCAGTTCGTTATTCATTTCATTACATAACGAAACGAATAATGAATAAGGAAACAAATAAAAATTCATTTCGTGCCCATCTCTAGTCATTACAAGGCTATCAACCTTACAAACGAAGGCAGCAAGATGAAAAGCTGCAGACATTATTATTATTATTTATTTATTTTTTTAAAAAAGAAGAACAAGGGAAGCCAGTGTCCCCACTTTGAAAGAAACTAAAATGCAACAAGATTTTCCACACTTCAGTCAGATGCCCTAAGTAGCTGTGATCCACAATCACTGATGTACAGTAGGACCCCCCCTCCCCGTATCCACTGGTTCATTATCCACTGATTCAGTTATCCACAGTTGGCAGAGGAAAAATAAATAAAAAGTTCAGCAGCTGCAAAGCAAGCTACTGTCATAAAACAGCAGCTGTAAAGCAGGCTACCATCATAAACAGCAGCCGTAAAGCAACCTACTGTTGCAAAACAGCAGCTGTAAAGCAAGCTACTGTCACAAAACAGCAGCCATAAAGCAGTTTTGGGGAACATTTTGGCGTTCTTTCTTATCCACGCTTTTCATTATCCACGGGAAGGCTTGGAACCAATCCGCAGCGGATACTGGGGTCCTCCTGTATAGGATCCCTTCCAGTTCTGCAATGATAAGATAGACACTTGTACGCACAAGCCTGGCCGATTAGAAAGGCTCTTCCTCCCTCCAGTGACGCGACCTCCATCAATGAGAAGGGGACACCATTTGCATTCTACGGTGTTGGTTCCACGTGAGGGGGTTGGCGCCCCCTGCCTTTCTGGGAGCAAGATTGTTGCCAGGATGCTTCCAGGTAGAAAGCCATAAGGAGCAAGCCTCTCTTCCTTCTCCTTCTCTTCCCCGATGATGCATGAAGGGGGGGGGGAAGGAAAGTGCAACCGCAATGGCAGTGTCAGAACGGTAAATTAAGGTGGTGCGCCTTCATCTTTAATTCAGGCACGAGCATCCGAGGGTGGAATCCGCTTCTCAACAAATGAGCAAACCTGCCATTAGAAGGCAGCTAATGTAAGGGAGAGGAAAGCCATAAGAACATAAGGGAAGAAAGCACACATAGTGCAAGTAGCCAGCAATAAAAATCCCTTTGAGGATTAAATGATCCGGATAGCTACTTTCTTCGCTCCACGCGGGGTTTGTACATCCCGGTGTCAGATGAGCCGAAACCATGCTTTGGATTAGGATTTGAGACACGGGGCTGGCGCCACTTGGCTGTACAACATGTTCCTTTTATGCTGGGAATTGCTGATTTGGGGAGGCAATTGAGGTCTTCAGGAGGGGAACCAATGTCTCGGGTGGGCTTGCTTAAACATTTCAGCCAACTGCACGGCCCTTGGATGATACTGGAAACCAGGGCACATCTGTTTTTAAAGATGGAAAATGGTGGCTTAGAGCTTTAAGATAAGAGGTGCTGAGTGCTGGAAGGACCATCTGACCTGGTAGGACAGTGGTGGCGAACCTTTGGCAATCCAGATGTTTTGGACCAGGCTTGGAGTTCTGCGAGTTGTGGTCCAAAACATATGGGGTGCCAAAGGTTTGCCACCACTGTGGTAGGAGATAGTTTGTGAAAATGTCTCTAGCAATGGGCCGGTCTTCTCAGGATGTCTCCCAGCCCTTCTGGAGCCTCGAAAAGCCAGATATAGAGGACAAAAGGACTCTTTCCTAGCCTTATGGGGGATGTTAGCCATGAATCCTTGGTCTTTGAACTAGGACGCATCTCAGATTAGAAATAGCCTTTGTATGTTGAGTCTCATCATAGGTCCATCCAGCCTAGCACGGCCAGCACTAGCTGGTGGCAGAAGCTTTTCAAGATATGGTCCTCCCTTGACTTGGAGACCTCCAGCATCTCCTGGTGGTCTCCCACCCAAGCCCTAACCAGACAACCACCCGGAGCTTCCAAAATTAGATGATTTTGTTTCCTGTCTGAGAAGGGAGAGAGAAGAGAAAGGGACAGAAAAAGGAGGAGGGTTGACTCACCAGACTAATCCTAGGAGCTCAGATCTTTTGAGAGAGGTAATTAAATCAGCCAACCCATTCCTAGTTACTGTCTTCCAACTCCCTATTGAGAAGGTAGACAAGGTCAGCCAAAGGGGTTCTTTAATCTCTTTCCAATCTCTGTGAAAGCCCAGCATTTGGACATTTATCTGTGTCTCATGCTAGGGCTCTGCAGGGCTTTGTCGATTGGCATGCCAATCCTCAAAACCTGTTGATACTCAAGTTGGGTCAACTGCCCGATACCGAATCGGCATTGGGTTTCGGGCTTTTGGCTCCTTAATGCTATTGAGAGGGGTTGTCCTCTGCTGCGCACTGGTTCTCCCCAGATCATGTTCAGCCCCGGGGTGGGGGATCTACCAAGAGAAACAAGATGGGGTTTCCTTCTGGCAGAAACAGGAGGCCGCTTCTGACATTAATTGTCTCGTTCCTATGGGCGAGATGAATGGCGGTGTATCAGGGTCTCCCCAGGACATTGCTAATTATGTACACAACGCCAGCAAGGGGCCTGGAATGGGGTGGGGGTGGGTTGATCTTGCTTTATTCCAAGACCCCTGCTCTCTAAAAGAGTCAACACACACACACACACACACACACACACACACACACACACAGAGAGAGAGAGAGAGAGAGAGAGAGAGAGAGAGAGAGAGAGAGATTCAGAGGTAGGCTAGGTGATACCTTTATTGGTCACTACTAAAACAAAAAATGTAAGCTAAGCTTTCAATAGCAACTTGCTATCTTTATCAAAGTGTTGTACCGAAACATGCAATCTTGAAAGAGGATGCAGTCTATCAGGTGCTGTCAACCACCACAGGAACCAAGAGAAGAGTAGCAGAGGACACTTATCTATTTATTTAGAGTATGCAGAGTATTTACAGTACTTATCTACACATATTAGAAAGTCCTGGGTTCTGTCCCAGGAATCGCCTGGGGACAAAACAGTATTATTCATTCATTTAATCCTATATTCTTCAAGGAATTTGCAGCGGTTTCACCCCACCCTTTCTCCCACAATCTGCCCCTGGAGGGTTTACCCCAAAGAAGACGCTCGCAGCGCTGTCAGGAAACAACGTCCCTCTCTTGCGCGTTTGAGATCAAGTGCGAGAGCGTGTCACCTGTGCTTAAGAGACCCAGCAGGGAAGATCACGGGAAGTTTCTTTGGAGTGAGACTCAACCTCTGTGTTTGCTTGTTTCCCCTGCTCCTCCCTGCGCTCTATCAAGTGAACGCTGATTAAATGGGTCAGGCCTTTTCGGCAGATCCAAATAAACAGAATTAAATTAAATTAAAGTGGAAGCTCTCTAGTTAGATCTGCTGTTGTTCAGCTGTCTCTCCTGTCAGGCTTGCTCTTTTAGTTTGTTCCCCCCACCCCCTGCATATTCGGGTGGCTAATTAAAGACCAAGAGGCACAAAAGAGCATCCGGGTGATGGAATCCCTTTCCAGACTTCCTCTCTCTCTCCCCCCCCCCTTAATGGCAAGACATTTTTACCCCTCCCTGCTTTCAATTAGGGCCCCGGCCATTAATGGATTACTCAGCTGAATTAATAGCTCAAAGGCAGCTTAAAAATAGAACTTGTTTTAATCAGAAGCAGGGACCGCGACCCTGCCGGTTGCCATCATGGAAACACTCTTAGCGGTTCTTGAAGGTGCCTCTAATGAAAAGCTGCCATCGGTCTCCATGGAGCCTGGTAGAACAGGACCTTCTGGGGCCTCCTTTGCTCTGCCGTCCTGGCTTTCTGCCAGCAGAGGGAGCCGTGATCTCCTTGAGGGAGGTGGTGGGCCCTCTTACCCCTGAAGAACCTAGGTCTGATTCGGAGATGTTTGCAGGGGAGCCACCTCGAGGTTGCTTCTTGCGACTAAACTACTAGTACAGTGGTGTCCAAACTCCAGCCCTCCAGATGTTTTGGGCCACATCTCCCAGAATTCCAAGCCTGTATTGCCAAAGACAAAGGACTATGGGAGTGGTATTCCAAAACATCTGGAGGGCCAGAGTTTGGACACCACTGTACTAGGCTGACATTCTTATTGTTCACATGCAAGATCTCCAGAAGATGAGTTCTCCTAACCTTTTGGACCGGGGTGGGAGGAGAACGTTCTGCTGAAAAATCTTGGAAGCCATCCAACGTTGGCATCATGGATCAAAGAATCCAGTGGGAAGGGGCCTAAAAGCCATCAAGACCACCACCACCACCACCACCACTCAAGGCCAGGACTCCAAAGCCAAAGGTGATCTGCCACAAAAGATATTTCTGTACTCCTCTAACAGTTGGGATGTTTTTCCTGGCTTTCCCCAGAAGTTTTGCTTCCAAACCTGGATGGAAAGTCCAGAAATATCTGGGAAACCCTGGAAAGTCAGGCTGGGAAGCTAGAAGGACCAGCTTTGTCTCTCTGACAAAGGTCTAAGGTACGCATGGCATGTCGTCTACATATATCTAAGTATGGTTGTGTGGCTACCACCCCTTCCAAACTGACCACTGGTCCATCAAGGTCTGTCTTGCCTACTAAGACTGCCATCTTTCTTAGCCCTTCTCTCAGAAGTCATTTGACTCGAGTCCCCTTTGCCTTTCTGCCCCAAGCACCTGGGTTTCACAACCTAGATCTATCATCTAGGTAGATGTTGGGATATTAATTCATGGTCCCGAGGGAAACCCAATGGCCGGATCTAAACCATGAGGCTCCAGCAGTTGACCCACCATGCCGCTATTTCACCAGCAGTCGCCAGAACTTGGACACCACTCACTCTCAAACTGGTGTTCCCAAACACTCTGGAGATTCGCCCAACATCAGCAAGGAGCATCTTGGGGACATGGCCCAATCGCAGCCAAGGTCTGGCAGAAGGAAATGGTGACAGGTAGCAAGGGATGGAGGGAGCAGAAGAAGATGCATTGATGGAGCAGACTATGATGGAGTAGCATATGTGCTCTGCTTGTCCGTAGACAATGTCCCCCTGTGGGCATTGTCTCCGTGGCAGAACTTCAAAGCTAGAAGTCATACCACCTTGAACCACCGGGTCGAGATTTCTGGGACGCTCTTCAAAGCCACTTCTGCTTCCCAGAGCAACGGCCACTGCCAAGTCTCCTTTTTAATCCCCTTATTTACTGGCAAACCTGTCACTTTTCTTTTTTCTCTGCTGCTCCCCGGTGATTTTATTTATTTATTTGGATGTCCTGCTCCGCATGAGAAACCCCACCAAAAGTGGCTCAGATGCAAAACGGGAGCAAATGGAATGAGAAACAATTAACAGGCACCTCTCGCTGCCTTCACCCATTGCTCCCTGGGTTCGGCCCCAAACAGCCCGCCACGGAAAACACGAGCCTGAACTCTTTCACCTCTGCTTTGGCAAGCGACCAGACTAAGTCAACATCTCTAGGCTGGTTTCCATTACCAGATCCTTATTAGCATACAGAAAAGTCAGGGTCTACACACACACACACACACACACACACACACACACACACACACACACACACACACACACACACACACACACACACACACACACACACACACACACACACACACCACTCTCCTTGCAAGCAGACAACCAGCAGAACTTCAGAAGATGGCGGAGGGGCCCCCTCGACTGATGTCCGCCTTTGGAACTGAACTCATAAAAAGAGGGGGAGACTAATTAAAACCAGGTTATCAAGTGGAAAGGAACGGCCTGGCCAATCTCCCCCCTCCCTTCCCAGCCACAAAAGCAGCACTCTGATGAAGTCTGAGAAAAGCAGACGTTTTAAAGATATTCTTTTGTATCCTCGCAGATGTTTAAGCCAAATCATCGATCAGAAGAGGATAAAAAGGAAAGCTAAAGTTTCCATTCCGAGCAGCAACGTTGCCTTCTGTTGTTGGTGTGTGCTGGCAAGGCACCTCTGACTTCTGGTGACCCTCTGAAGGAGCAATCTTTAAAATGTCCCATCTTGTCACTTTTTATTTTCATTAGACCATCCCAAAATCCAACAATTTCTTCCTCTTTAGGATGGAAAGGTCATGTTTTGTTTAATGAAGTGGGTATTCTGAATGGGGAAGGATGGGTTTGGCACTTTTCATCAACCTCCAGACAGTTTTGCTACAATCTCTTTCCTGACCAAACCGAATCCAGCAGGTTCTGATCTCCTCGGCAATTAAAACCCGCATCTTTGGCCCATCCTAAAGAGCTGAGGGTGGCACCAATCTTTGCTTCCTGAACAGACAGGGCATGGGGCCAAAGTACAAGAGAGAGGATATGAAACTACAGGGCCCAATAACAAGAAAGGAGACATGAAAGGATGGGGGTCAAACTACAAGAAAGAGGGCATGAAACCATGGGGTCAAACTACAAGAAACAGGTTGTAACTTGTGAATCATGGGACCAAGAAAAAGGATGTTTAGAATCTGGAAGAACTTCTCAGTTACTAGAAAGGCTGCCTTGTTGAACAACTGTTTGCGGAATCCAACAGAGAACATAGACCTTGTTGGATGAGGTATTCTAGAAAGACCCATTTTTTTCTACTCTGAAACTGCCTAATGGTGTGAGTGCCTCGCCACTGGACCAAAGGTGCTGAAGGAAGGCAGAAAGAACAAATGAAGGTATGGTGGATGCACCTTCATGAGATGTTTTAAAGCAGAGTTTGAGATGGAAACCCACCAGTGAAGGTACAGCAGAGGATCAGTTGCAGTCAAAGTTGGTGGGATAGGAGACGCTGGAGAACTTTCCACCACAATGGGCCTTCTAGTTCAGTGGTTCTCAACCTGTGGGTCCCCAGACGTTCCTGGACTGCAACTCCCAGAAGCCTCCACGACTCACTGTGCTGCAAAGGGTTTCTGGGAGTTGCAGTCCAGGAACATCTGGGACCCACAGGTTGAGAACCACTGTTCTAGTTGCTATGTTGTGGAGCCTCCAGAGTCACAGTACAAGGAGCCAACAGCCCGAAAGGGGTACTTTCTGTGAGTCCCAATCATCATCATCATCATCATCATCATCATCATCATCCACCAGTCAAATCTAGTGCTGATTCCAATGCAACGAGAGAGTGAACAATGCCCGATCTGGATTCACTTTACATTCTGTCTGCTTTCGAACAGAAGGTAGTCATTTATGCTGTGTTTCCCAGTGTGTCCTGCTTTATAGAGCTATTCCCCTCCACCCGCTCATCTCCTCCCCTCCTGCCTGGTGATCTCATTTCATAGTGAGCCCGCTCGGATTGAATTAAAAGCAGAGATGCTCGGAGCCAAAGGCGGCTGTTCCCATTTAGTGCTGCTGCCAGGATGCAGGTGGGGGGGGGGGAGTGGCGTTTTAAGCATACGTTCCGTTTGGTGTTTTAACCGCCGGTGATTCCTGCTAAAAGGCACAGCCACCCACGCAGCCAGCCAGGTCTCCCGATGGCCCACGCGAGTGCTTTGATGTTCCCAGTGAGACAACTCTTCGGACCAACTCTCTCCCCAAATGTAGTACATCTCTGTGTACAACATTGGCTTGGTATACAGAGGATCCCGGGTTCAAGACCACTCATCTCTAAGTAAGGATGGAGAAATTCTGAAAACCCAGAGAACTGCTGCTGGAGCCATGAGTAGGACTAAGCCAGTGGTCCTCAACCAGAAGGTCCCCAGATGTTCCTGGACTACAACTCCCAGAAATCCTGGCCAGTTCAGCTAGTGATGGAGACTTCTGGGAGTTGTAGTCTAAGAACATCTGGTGACCCATAGGTTGAGAACCACTGGACTAAGCCATGGGTAGTACTAAGACTTAGGTTAGTGGTTTGGTATAGGTTTGGGGCGAGTCGGCTGGAGAGCTCAGTAGTTTAGGAGCTGGAGGTTGGGAGTTCAATACCCGCCTGGGTCTCCTGGGAGGTGAGCCAACCAAAGTGGTCTTGGACCACTATACAATCCCAGGATGACTTCTGTGTACTTCCCCCCTTGAAGAAAGCTGGAAAAGGTTAGGATTAGGAGTGTTAAAAAGGCAAACGAGTGAGTTCGTAGAGCACATCACTATCTCTGGAGGTTTAAAAATATGTTGAAACCCAAGGTTGTCCTCATTCGGGCATATCGCAAAAGGTAGGATGCCCTGATAAAGACAATCATGTCAGGAGAGGTTGAAGGCTGCAGGAAAGATCAAACGCAAGATAGATGGATTAAAGCAGGCATGTCCAAGCTTCGGCCCTTCTGATGTTTTGGACAGCAACTCCCACAGTCCTTTGCCATTCACAATCTAAGCTTAGAATTCTGGGAGTTGTGGTCCAAAACATCTGGAGGGCCAAAGTTTGGCCACGCCTGGACTAAAGGGAGCCCCAGGACTGAGTTTCCAAAAGCTGAGCAGGCCAGCTGAAGAGGGAACATCCTAGAGCAGGGGTGCCCAAACTTTTGGTAAGGAGGGCCAGATTTGGTGGCTGAGAATGTGTCAGGGGCCGGTTGCTCCCTGACCCTGCCACCCCACTGCAAGCCCCACCCACTGACCCATAAGCCCCACCCACTGACCTCTTGCAACCCCACCCGCAGGAAGGAAGGCGGGCGCCTAGCTTCACAAGGTTCCCGGTGATGCCGGTGGCGGTGGACCGCCCCCGTGCACGCACCCAGCCCCACAAGCTTCCCGGAGGTGCTGGTGGTGGTGGCCCATCCCCTTGCCTGCCTACCCAGCCCCACAAGCTTCTGCTCACCAGCCAGCCGGCCCGTCCAGCCCCTCAAGCTTCCCGGTGGTGTCAGTATTGGTGGAAGATTTAAAAAAAAAACATGGGGTGAAGGAGGGGGAGAGAGGGGCGGGCCAGCCAGCCGCAGGCCACTCAGAATAGCCTGAAGGGCCGGATTTGGCCCCCGGGCCGGACTTTGGGCAGGCCTGTCCTAGAGAGCTCTCATTCCTAGGGTCACCATAAAGTCAAAATTATCCTGGGACTTTGCAGCATGCCCAAGGCAAAACAAAACTGAACATTTATACAGTGGAACCTCTGCTTACAAGTTTCATCCATTCCGAATGCATGTTCATAAGTCAAACAACTCGTAAGTAGAGCAGAATTTTAAAAAATCAAATAAACTAATAAATTTGGGGGATGTAAGTAAAGCAGACCGCATCTAAAATTTGTAAGGTGGCACTTAAAATGGCAGTTAAAACGCCAACGGCAGTTAAAGCACCAATGGTTTTCCGCTCCAAAGTCAAATGGCACGTAAGTAGGCACGCCCGTAAGTAGAGGTACAACACTGTACTTGGGGATTTTTCTTCAGGGCTGTACACAGAAGTCTTCTGCAAGCCTGAGGTGGCTTCGCCGTGGTTTTGGACCCCGAAGGAATAGAAATTCACCTCATCCACTGCATTATTATCTTGTGGATTTTTTGTGTTTTTATGTGAACTGCCCAGAGTTCCCTTCTGGGAAATTGGCATGGTAAATAAATAAATAAATAAATAAATAAATAAATAAATAAATAAGGGAATGCTTCTTTCTTCTTGGCCAGACTTATTGAAGTCTGCCTACCTCCTCTTTCTTTTCAAAATCCTTAAAACAAAGAAAGGAATCCTACAATTTATTTTCCAGCCATTGGCCTCAGCAAGCATCTTGAAACACTTACACACACACACACACTTACACACACACACACGCACGCACGCACACACACACACACACACACACACACACACACACACACACACACACACACACACACACACACAAATAACCTCCCCTTAATCAATGCGAAGATTAAACCAATATGCCTCCAGCTTTCGTTTAAGATCTGGCGAGGGATGCGTGTAATTAAGAACAGAACGGAGCGATTTGCACCACCTATGCGGAGCAGGGGTGGGGGAAAGGGTTGGGGGGGGAGGCAAGATATGAAAGTTCAAAGAGGAGAAGCCAAAAAGATGATGAAGGGGGGGGAGTTTCATTCCCACTCACATATGGAAGTAAATCATCAGCGGAAGGAATTACGGACAAGGCCACCTTTCAGATGTGCGTGGTGGTTCTTTGTTGTATAAATTCATTAAATCCCACCAACGGATTTGGGGAGGGGGGTGCGCGACGGCTTGGTGAAAGGTCAAAAGGCCAAATTCTTCTCACCAGGACAGCAGAAAGCCCCCTCTCTCTCTCTCTCTCTCTCTCTCTCTCTCTCTCTCTCTCTCTCTCTCTCTCTCTTTCTCTCTCTCTCTCTCTCTCTCTCTCTCTCTCTCTCTCTCTCTCTCTCTGAGCATGACTATCCAATCCACCACTGATGGGCATTTGAGAAGCTGCCCGACCCTCTCCCTGAAAGTAAAATGTTAAAATGTTGATGAAAAAATGACCTAGTCCAGTGATGGCGAACCTTTTAGAGACCGAGTGCCCAAACTGCTATTCAAAACCCACTAATTATTTGCAAATTACCAATATAGCCATATAAACTGAATGCAGGTGGCTGTGAAGTGGGCAATGTTGGGTGCCCACAGAAAGGGCTCCGAGTGCCACATTTGGCACCCATGCCACAGGTTCGCCAACACTGACTTAGTCAGTGACACCGACCAGGCAGCGACCAGCATTTCCAACTCCTGGCAATGTTCATTTAGAGCAGGGCTGTCCAACAGGTAGACCGTGGGCTACTGGTAGCCCGTGAAGGGTTCAAAAGTAGCCCGCCGGCATCAATAACAAAAGTGAGGGGATAAGTTCTCCACCCCTCCCTTCCCCATCCCAAGGATCACTACTGCCCCAGCAAAGTTCTGGGTCTGCCAGCCCACTGTCTTAGCTGGGTGGGCAGTTCAAGGGTCATGAGCATGTGCACGGAATGGATAAAATTCGTAAGTAGAGGTACTAGTGTAGTAGCCCTCAGGCACTCTATGCCGGAAAAAATAGACCTCAGCTTGTTCAAAATCGGACAGCCCTGATTTAGAGAAATCTTGTTTTAACCCGGTAACAGAAAGTTGGGGCCAAAAAGGTTGAATTATTCCAGCCAGGGGGAAAAAAACCCCATCTGAAACAGATCAACTGCACTTGACAGCTGAAATCTTATCAACGGCCAAAGAACAATCCTGCCCCTCTGCTCAACCAACCACACCAAAGCAGAACAAAACAAAACCGTATGGCTCCCAAATGCAGTTTTAATGTATTCTTCTCCCGTAGAGTCGGATTCAACCAGGAAGAAACTGACTTTCTCCATCATCCCCCACCTTTGAGTCACTGGGATCTGAAATGATGCCAAGAGTGATCGTTCCTGGAGGATATGAATGGTGTCGTGGCCTCTCTATCATCATCCCTTTCCCAAGAGCTCTCCCAAAGTGCCTCCATCATCCTCCAGGTATCTCCAACCAAACATCTTGGTCAAGTGAAGAGTCCCAGAATGGTTGAGTTGGAACATGTACCTATGTGCATGTTTGTCTTGAAATATGTGACGTGTGTCTGTTGAAGTCAAGAGTATAAGTATAGCTTTCTGATCTCCAGAAGGGGTCCTTCTCTCCTCAGAGAAGCACCATCAATGCATTGATTCAATTATTTCAATAAATTCTTGAAGGAACCCGGTGTTTCAATGTTCTATTTGTTTTTACGGAGACTATGCCAGTCTCATTGCAGTAAAATTACTGTTTGTGAGATGACAGTGTCATGGCTTCTCTATCATCATCCCTTTCCCAAGAGCTCTCTCAAAGAGCCTCCATCATCCTCCAGGTCTCTCCAACCAAACATCTTGGTCAAGTGAAGAGTCCCAGAATGATTGAGTTGGAAGGGGCCTCTAAGGTCATCAGGTCCAACCCCCTGTTCAGTGCTGGCACCTGGAGTGAGCACTCAACCCCTCCCAAGGTCATTGGTTCCATTGCCGCACTGCTCTAACAGTTGAGAAGTTCTTCCTGCTATTGAGCCTGATTCCAGCTTCCTGCAGCTTGAGCATCCTGAACGATCAAGAACGGATATTTCCCCTTCTCTATTTGACTAACTTTCAAGTATTTTGAACAGCCCTCCCCTATCATCATCAACTTAGAACTCCAAAACTGGAAGAGACCCTCTGGATCACCGAGTCCCAGCCCCAGTCAGGGAGCGGGGAATTGAACTCCCAACTAGGGATGGGCACCTTATGAAAAATGACATTCTGCTTTGTCATTTTGTAAGCTTATGAAACCTTACAAAACAAAACAGCAAACAGCATGTCATCAAGAAAAGAAAGGAAACACCATTTTTTTTTTGTTTCGGAAAGAAAACCATTAGCCTCTTCATTCAGCCATCTTAAGAACAGGAGGGTTATTTTTAAAATGATTGCTTCATTTCCCTTTCTTCCCACAACTCAGCTGTTGAGATAGCTTATCTCCGATCTTGATGTGCTTGAAGATAGCCAGCCCAGGAACTAAGGTGTTCCCTTTGCCAGCTGTGTCTGTAAGCTGATTTAAACTGATTGTTTTCCTTTCCTTTTTGAGTAGGACTGTGAAGGTTATTTTTAAAAAATATTTTCTTTCCTTCCATCCCCTGCTGATCAGCTGTTGAGTTTATCTCCCTGATCTCTCAGTGGAGCAGCTAGCTATTAGGTTTCTAGCTTGTTTACAGTAGGTTCTTTGCTTGAAAGCAAATTGATTGGAAGGTTTGAGGGTCTTTGATTTAGGGCAGTGGGCTCCAGGTTAAATCTCTACTCCCAACCACTGGCTCTGCAGCCAGAAAACTAAACCTCAGAGCTGTCAAGAAGGTCTCCTATCTGAATCTTTTTCTCAAGGCTAAGCATGTCAAGCTCCTGCGGTCTTTCCTCCGATGGCTTGGTTTCCAAGCCCCCTGATCATCCTTGTTGCCCTTGTTGATGCTTGGGAAAAGAAGACAAGGAAAAGAAGGCTCCTCAAACTTCTAAACAAGCTCACTGGAGTACCTCGGAGCCAGGGAGATCATTCGCTCCAAACTGAAAGAAGGAAAAGCTTTGTAAACACCAGAGAAGGGCCAGCAGGTACAGAGAAATAATTAGAGGAAGCTACATTTCCGTCGACAAGTCTTTGAAAAACGATCCTAAATATTTTGCTTGTGATTACCTTTCCCTGGTGATTAATCAGGCACCTTGCTCATGCCTCATTTCACCCTCCCTTGCAGTCTCCCCACCCCCTTTTCTCCCAATCAATTCTCTTCAAGCAGGGAACCAGAAACAGAAGCGGCTCCCAAGCCAAATACACCAGCCCATTCTGGTAGGGGGAGTCTGGAAGATGTAGACCAGGCATGTCCAAACTTTGGCCCTCCTGATGTTTTAGACCACAACTCCCAGAATACTAAGCTTAGATGGCCAATGGCAAAGGACGGTGGGAGTTGCTGTCCAAAACATCTGGAGGGCCAAATTTTGGATATGCCTGATTGATGTAGACCATTCACCCAACATCCAAGCTAGGAATATTTAGCCGGAGAGAGTAGGGAAATGCAGGACGTTGTGTGAACCCTCATCTTAGAACCACCACCACCACCATCATCATTAACATCATCAACAACAGCAGCAGCAGCAGCAGCAGCAGCAACAACAACAACAACAACAACAACAACAACAACAACAACAACAACAACAACAACTCAGAACAGCAGAGCTTGGAGGGACCCTCTGGACCATGGAGTCCAGCCCTGGTCAAGAAGGCCCACTGGGAGACGGACTCTCAAATTATTTATTAGTTTTAATGATTTTAACTTAGGGTTGGTGTTTTTTTCATTGTAATGAGATGTAATGTAAATTGAGTTGCATTGCTACTGTTGATTCGGTTTGCTGGAAACCGCCAGGAGTAACCTGGCTGTCAGATGGGGTGGTGGTCGGTCAATCAATCAATCAATCAATCAATCAATCAATCAATCAATCAATCAATCAATCAATCAATCAAATGAACCAGCCAGAGACATAAAACCACTGAGATGTCACTCCCTTATCTTTTCTGTTTTGTTCTTTCTTTTCTTTTGTTCTTTTCTTTTTTTTTTTTTTTGCTAAAAAATATAATTGTGCAGCCCAGCATGCGTATACGTGGCATTTAAGAACGACTGAGATGTGCTATTTGCATAATAGACTATTTTAACCCTTTGGAATCTGTCCGCTGCTAGACGATGGGTGTTTGAAGAGGTTGACTGCCCGATAGAAGGAGACGTGACAGCTAGGAGGTGGATTTATTCGGCTCATCGTTTTTGCCTGTTTGGAGGAGTCTTTTCTGACGAGAAGACGTGTTTTTCCCATTCTGCTGTCTGCTGCTGGCATGAGGTTAAAGAGGATATTGTGAAACAGTTAGAAGTCCGTCAAGCACACATCTAGACCAAACAAAATATTCAAGGACTCCCTGTTTCTTTTTCAGCATGTTATGTAGGGTAACCATTCTTGAAGTTTGTCCATGACTAAATGAGCATTGTTTCAACGGCTGGCGCACACCGGTCCATATTGTATATGCACAGCGAGAGAGAGTCTATTTATGCCTTGTGTGTTTTTTTTTTATACCCATGATTGATCCAGTGTGTGTTTAAACTCTCAGAAATATCATCGTTTCCCCTTCCTTTCCAATCTTCGTGGCTAGCTAAGCTAAACCTCCAGGGCGTATCATGTACAAGGTCCGGCCAGGATCCATATGCTGTCCGCGGCATGGTTAAGCACTCCTGCTCCTTCCCACGCACTAATTCTCCCCTGTAAACACTTCCCCCACGCCCCCACCCATCACAAAGGGCCCCCGCAGCAAACAAGGGGTTTGCTCCACATTCTTTAAGCCCTTGTAAATAACCCTCATGGCAACAAAGCTTTGGAACAGCTTGGCCAGCTGTTCCAAATGGCCACAGTAAATACGGCCCGAGCGAGGAATTAGTGGTACCATGATGTCCCTGCTAATGCCTCAATGAGACAACAGAACCGGGGATTTTCTCCACATTTGTAAACCGGCTTTACTGGTTAGATTGCTGAGTACAGTAATAGCTCGATGCTCTTCCCATCCCCTGATGCTGTCCCAAATTCCGTTTCCATCTGGGGAGGGTTGAGAACGTGACAATTAGAGAACTATGGTCCACCGTGAAACCAGGGGTGGCCGGAGGACTGGAAGAGAAAGGGACGTCGTGTGGAAATGAATTATTTTTAAAAACAGACCAATGACACCCAAAGGGGTAGGGAATGAGATGAACTTGACAAAAAGAAGAAAAGAAAATGCAGAGATGCAAACAACTTGACAAAAAATAATGTCAGGTGAACAAAAGCCTTACTGCACAGGATAATGTCTCAAGTCCTTTATCTCTAAACGGTCTGAAGGTGGAAGCTGCCATAATATATAAGATTGCCAATGACAAGGGACTGTGGGAGTTGTGGCCCAAAACATCTGGAGGGCCAGAGTTGGGACACCACTGGTCTAGATGGCCCTCTATCCCACCAAAACCTTGGAATAGAGAAGTGGAGGCACCTCAGTCCCTACTGGTTCACATCCTAGTGGTGGGGCGTTCAATTTCTAGCAGGGGGAGAAGAGAAAGAAGAAGAAACCTGGATCCAGGTGATTTGGACTACTCCAGAGAGCCGTAATTCTAAACATCTGGATGGCCCACAAATCCTGGATTACAAATGGAGGCTCCTCGGTCCCAAGCGGGATGAGCAAACTTTATCCTTGACGGCAAAGGGTCTTTTGCGTCATTCGGTCACCGGGATTCCTCGCCTCCAACAAAAGCCACCCGGCAAAAAGGGCGGTTGGTTGGGTGAACCCCCCCCCCCCCCGGCCTTCAAAAAAAGGATGTTGACAATCTTGAACCCATCCAGAGGAGGGCGGCCGAAATGATTGAGGGTCTGGAAGAAATGTCTTGCGAGTAGCGGCTTAGGGAACTGGGAATGTTTAGCCTTTCAAAAAGAAGACTGAAAGGGGATATGATAGCTATGTATAAATGGTTTGAGAAGCTACTGAATTATATGAGTATGTTTGACCAATTTGGGGTAATTAAAACGTTAAAAGCTAAGTAAACCTTGCGGATTGTTAATTGTTAATTTATATAGAGTTGTACATATTGTTAATTTGAATTTGTTTTATTATCAATGTATATCCAATGTATCAGATGCCTGGGGGTCACTGTTTTTGACTGGGGTGTTGGTGATTGGTTTTATAATAAAATTAATAAAAAAAGGATGATAGCTATGTTTAATTATATGAAGGGATGTCACACTGAAGAAGGGACTGGTTTGTTTTCCATGGCTTCAGAGACTAGGACACGGGGCAATGGTCTCAAACATCAGGAAAAGAGATTCAATTTAAACATTTGCAAGAATTTCATGACACTTAGAGCTGTTCGGTAATGGAATCTGCCGCCACGGAGGGCGGTGGAGTCTCCTTCTTTGGAGGTTTTGAAGCAGAGGCTGGATGGCCATCTGTCGGGAGTCCTGCGATGGGGGTTCCTGCATGGCAGGGGGTTGGAGTGGATGGCCCTTGAGGTCTCTTCCAACACTATGATTCTATGATTCTATGATTCAAAGGATTCCGAAGAGTGATTTGGGCGACAAAGAGCGCAACGTGCCCTGTCGCAGGCTGGAGGCTGGACGGTGGTGGGTGGCTTTTGAGCCTCCCTCTGATCAGAACGGGGAAAGGGACTTCCTTTCAAGGCAGTGACAAGGCATCGGAGATAAATCATGGCTTTCCCAGCAGGAGGAGGTGCCCTAGACAATGCACCTTGGCAGGGTTTCAAAGCCTCACAGTGTCCATTGTAAAAAAAAGGGGGGGGAGGTGGGAGGAAGGAAGAAGGGAAAGAGGAGTGGGTGGAAGAAGGACATTTGTTGTGGAGGGAGGGGGCGAAGAAGAAAGAAAGAAGAGGAAGGTGCAGTCAGTCCAGCGCATCCCAGCGCCACCACCAAGCTAAGCAAGACAAAAGCTCTCGAGCGTTGAATGGCGGCCATGAGCAAAGTGCAGGGAGAGGATGAGGTCACTCCCGTGTCAGCAGACAATTACCATTTTATTTTAATACTAGTGGCTCAAATTTGTTTCAGACTCCAGCCCCCCCCTCCCCCAAGCCCTGGGGCTTCATTAACAACATTTTGGCCTAAACATCCAATTAGCCATGTCCGAGTCATCCGCGGGCCCAACACCGTGAATGATGTGTTGGGTCCGACCCTACAGTAGGACCCCCATATCCACTGATTCAGTTATCAACGGGTAGCAGGGGAAAAAAATTAATAACTCAGCAGCCACAAAGCAAGCTATTGTCACAAACAGCAGCTGTAACACAAGCTACTGTCACAAACAGCAGCTGTAACACAAGCTACTGTCACAAACAGCAGCTATAAAGCAAGCTACTGTCTCAAAACAGCAGTCATAAAGCAAGCTACTGTCAGGAAACAGCAGTTTGGGGGTGGTTGGGCAGGCATTCTCTCTTATCCACGGTTTTCGTTATCCACGGGAAGGCCTGGAACCAATCCCCAGCGGATACCGGGGTCCTACTGTACTCTGCCTTTGCTCCAAAGAGGTCAAAGTGGTCTACGTGACTCCACACCTCCCATGGACTGCACACACACATACACAAACACACACAACAACCCTAGAAGGTGGGCCAAGCAGGGAAGAGGAAGCGACCAGTGCAACATCCCCTTGGGAGTTTCATGGGCTCGTGGCAGAATTAGAACCTAGATTCCCCATGTCCTTTTCCAATGCCTTATCTACTCCTCTCTGCTGAGATCTCATGACCAGCCTTTGGTTTCCATCATCACTTGAGCATCAAGGCTTGGTACAAAGAGAGTCTTGGTCAAGTTGTTGCCTAAGAGCAGGCATGTCCAAACTTCGGCCCTCCAGATGTTTTGGACCACAACTCCCACAGTCCTTTGACATTGGCAATCTAAGCTTAGAATACTGGGAGTTGTGGTCCAAAAAGTCTGGAGGGCTGAAGTTTGGACATGCCTGCCTTAGAAAAGAGAGAGAGAGAGAGAGAGAGAGAGAGAAAGGCGTGGAGGGCATTGATGAACCACGTTCCCAAGAGTCGGACACAACTGAACATATGGAAGAGAGAGTGAATCCAAGGCAGTGGTTCTCAACCGGTGGGTTCCCAGATGTTCCTGGACGGCAACTCCGCGAAGTCTTCATCACTAGCTGAGCTGGCCAGGATTTCTGGGAAACGAGAGCCAACCGATCACGAAAGGGTGGCTCCAGGAGCAAAAAAATACAGAGACAAGGCCAAGAGAGGGAATACATGTACGCCTGCTCCCGGCCCATGAAAAGCGTCTCCACTGAGGTGTGCACAGAGGCGGCACTTAAGAGATTTTCCCCCTCTGGGTATCTGTGTCCCTGATCAAAAGGTCAAGGAGGGATGCAATGCAAAGATGGAGCTGGATGTTGATCAGGCCCTTGCACATGAAAAGAGGCAAGCCCCTGAGCCTCCCAGGGTATAGATTTCTTTAGAAGGAGAGCAACAATAGGCATGCTCCCAGTTGTGAGAGAGCTGGAAAGAGTGCCTGCGTGCCACGGAGCCTCCGTGACTTCCTTTTGTCAGAGATCGCGGAGAGCTGGAGCGAAGGCAGCCCTCGTGGAAGGCTGTGTTTTCAGAAGGGGTCGGCCCTAAAAATAAAAACCATCTCCTGCCAAGGATGGAACGCAGCATCAGTTCACGGAAGGCGTCTTCTCCTCGGCCAAGGGGAGGACAAGGCATTTTGCTTCGCTCAAGAATAGCGATAGGAACTGGGGCACAGGGTGGGTTGGTTGAATTGGACAAGGTGGGGAGGCAAATTTAAATTGCACAGCATAAGAACATAAGAAGAGCCCTGCTGGATCAGGCCAAAGGCCCATCTAGTCCAGCTTCCTGGATCTCACAGTGGCCCCACCAGATGTATCTGGGAGCACACAAGACTAGATCTCGGTCTCTTGATACCACTCCCTGCATCTGGCCCTTGAAGTACCCCGGTTTTAAGCCTGGAGATGACACATCTCCATCATGGTTTGTCACCTGGGATGGACTTTTCCTTCCAGGAATCTGTCCAATTCCCTTTTGAAGGCATCCAGGCCAGATGCCCTCCCCACCTCCTGTGGCAGGGAGTTCCACAGACTAACAACACTCTGGGTTTAAAAAAAACATTTTCTTTTGTCTGTTCTTACTCTCCTGACCCTCAATTGGATTGGATGTCCCCTCGTTCTGGTATTTCGGTCTGGCATTTTCAGCCTGGCCTCCGGTGGGAGGGAGTTCCAGAGGCAGGGAGTGTCCACATGGGAGGCCCCCTCCTGAGTCCCCACCGAATGCCCTTGTGAAGGTGGTGGGACTGAGAAGAAGTCCTCCCCTGATGATCTTAAGACTTGGTCATCTCAAAAAGAGAGAGGCTTAAGACCCAAGCCACTGGACCCACTTGCGCTGTCAATGAGATTCAGGCCGCATCCTATGGCTATCCAGTGGGCCACCACAGCACACCAACACACAATGCACAGACACACACCTCCTGCCTCTCCTCCCGCTTGGCCATCTTTGTCTTCTGCGGGCTTCCCCCTCCCTCCTTTCCCCTTCCCCCTCCCTGTTCTCAAAGAGGGAGTAAATCTCTCTCGGAGATGAGTGTCATCATCTCGGGGACATTGTCTACCCTTTGGGAATTGTTGACCCGCAGCAATGCCCCAAATGCTTTGACAAGCTCCAGAGCAGCCTCAGCGGGAGAGGGATCCGGGCGAAAAGCCCAAGCGGTGACCCTCTTTTCATCCGGGGAGCTCAGGCTCCCTCGCTGAGTAATTAATTCTTTGACTGTGGTGGTGGGAGAGAAAGCCTTGAATGAAAACATCCTCAGAGGAGGAACACTTATGCTAATGAGCCTGGAGCAGCGAAAGAATGCAGGCGACCCGACCGGAACAGGTTGGCGTCATGAGGCCGGCCAGCCAAGTTTGCCTGAGAGGTTGCCAAGCCGAGGAGGGAGGTGGTGAGCGAGGGGTAGCTCCTAAGCCAGGCATGTCCACACTTTGGCCCTTCAGATGTTTTGGACCGCAACTGCCACAGTCCTTCGTCATTGGCCATCTAAGCTTAGAATTCTGGGAGTTGTGGCCCAAAACATCAGGAGAGCCGAAGTTTGCACATGCCTGCCCTAAGCAATGGCCTTCCTGACATCATCATCATCACCACCACCACCACCACCACCACCACCACCACCACCACCATCTCAGAATTTCAAAAGTAGAAGAGATCCTAAGAATAATCAAATCCAACCTCTGTCAAGAAGGCCCAACAGGGGAAATCAAACTGCGGACTTCTGGCACAATAGCTGGAGACTTGAACCCCTGATCTTCCCAGCAGCTCCTAGTATAAGTCAGAGAGCTACAGATTTGGAAGGGGACCATGTAGATCCTTGATCACTGCAGATGGTGACTGCAGCAACGAAATAAAAAGGTGCCTGCTTCTTGGGAGGAAAGCAATGGCAAACCTAGATAGCATCCTAAAGAGCAGAGACATCACTTTGCCAACTAAGGTCAGGATAGTCAAAGCTATGGTTTTCCCAGTAGTGATGTATGGAAGTGAGAGCTGGACTATAAAGAAGGCTGATCACCGCAGAATTGATGCTTTTCAGCTGTGGTGCTGGAGGAGAGTCTTGAGAGTCCCCTGGACTGCAAGGAGATCAAACCTATCCATCCTGAAAGAAATCAACCCCGAATGCTCACTGGAAGGACAGATTTTGAAGCTGAGGCTCCAGGACTTTGGCCACCTCATGAGGAGAGAGGAGTCCTTGGAAAAGTCCCTGATGTTGGGAAAGATGGAAGGCAAACGGAAAAGAGGACAGCAGAGAACGAGATGGTTGGACAGTGTCATCGATGCAACCAATATGGATTTGACCAAACTCCGGGAGGCAGTGGAAGACAGGAAGACCTGGCGAGCTCTGGTCCATGGGGTCACAAAGAGTTGGGAGGGAAGCAAAAAAGGAGACAAAGAGTTATTCATTCACGGTGACTTAATGTGGGGAAATACATGTAAGGATGTAAAAGAGATATAATATTGGTGATAAAATCTCCTTTATTGCTCCTAGCAGGTACTGGTGTCCTATTAAACTGCTTCCTAGCTTTCAAGACAGTGGCAATATCTTCCATTCCAAAAGATGCATTAAAAATATGTCTAATTAGTCATACTTAGTGTAAAATCAATTTCTAATTAATTTTAGGGAAGACCGGAGGAAGGGAAGGGGCCAGGCAGAAACTGTGGAACGACAGCACAAGCACAAGAGAAAGAAGGACTCTTTTAGCTGCAGAGGTTCTGGAGAGCTTTGTCTTGAGTTGACATCTCCAGGCATCGCTTTCGGGCCGTTTTTAAGCGGATGTGAGGAGCCAAGTATTTGAATGTTTAACTTCAAATCAAAGGCCTATTAATGTGAGAGGCATCCCTCCTCGGGGAAGTGGGCCAAGCCAAGGATGGCTAATCAAGAGTTTGAACAAGATACAAGGGCCACATTGAACTCAAAAGGTACTGGAGGCAATTCCTGACATGGCGCTATCCAGGGTCCTGAAATTCTGAATGGTCGTCTGACTTTTGGACCTGTGAGGCTCCTTCATGACCCATGGGTTCTTCTTCATGGTCCAGATGGGTCCAAATAGGGGTATAAAGTGTAGAATCAGGGATAAGAAGATGGAATTGTTGTCGACAAAAGCAAGCTTTAACACCCTAGTCCTCAGTAGGCCAGAAAGGATCTTGGTGGTGTCTAGTTGAAGACACTGGAATGAGGGTCAATCTCTCACCAAGTTTGGATTCTAAGATGTTCTTGGACTAAAACTCCCAGAAGCCTTCACCAGTAGCTCTGCAGGCTAGGATTTCTGGGAAATGTAGTACAACAACATCCCAGGACCCACTGGTTGGGGACCGCCGGTCTAATCCATCTAGCACAGACATGTCCAAACTTTGGCCCTCCTGATATTTTGGACCACAACTCCCAGAATTCTAAGCTTAGATGGTCAATGACAAAGGACTGTGGGAGTTGTGGTCCAAAATATCTGGAGGGCTGAAGTTTGAGGGAGAGGTCAACATTAAAAGTTCTGCTTTCCCACCTCTGATCCTGCATAGCCTCTGATTCTTGAGCCCGGAAGTCAAATGTTCAGAAATATGGCATGGTTTCCATACAACTCCCCCCACCCACCCAGCCGCTGCAATAAAAATACAAACTTTGCAGTATGGATCTAAAAAGCCCTTAATATCCATATTTATGCAAAGATGGCCATTTAGACATTTTATTGGTCTTCATGATCACAGGGTATCCTTTGGCAAAGCTGCCTCTCGGATTCTGAGATTTTTAAAAAAAATATAAAAAATGATAAAAATAAACAGCAACATGTGACTCCCATTTCGGCCATTTGCAAGTGATGCCTTGTTTGTGGCATTTTATGACCTGGGTCTAAATCTTCCCCACTCCATAAGCCATGACTGTTTTCCTGAGTTACTGCGGCGAATCAGACTGCACCATGTGATCAATCATGGAAGATTTCCGATCGCTGCCGTTTAATGACTAATTCTTCAAAGTGGCTAAAAACTCTGAGCTCCTGCAATTAGTCTCTTTCTAAATAAAAGCCAGGAAACAGTAGCAAAAGTAGGGCACCCCAGTGGTGCAATTATAGGGAAGACACAGCCAGAACTTTATGTCATCTGAATGAAAACGGAGCAGGGATTTTCATCATCCTAAGTTCTCTTTCTATGCGTGAGGAGGGAACCCGCACATCAAATTCAATCTTTAACCATTTGACCTCACTTTTAAGAGGAAAAAATGCATTCAAGTTGTCCTGCAGTCAAACTATGGGCGGACTGATGATTCCTCACAATTTCAGGACCAAATCTTCAGATTCAGAACTAGGGGGAGAGCTTTGTGTAGAGCAGTGGTTCTCAACCTGTGGGTCCCCAGATGTTCCTGGACTGCAACTCCCAGAAGCCTCCTCCACTCGCTGTGCTGGAAGGGGTTTCTGGGAGTTGCAGTCCAAGAACATCTTGGGACCCACAGGTTGAGAACCACTAGAGTAGAGAAAGCATCGGAAGGATTTGATGGGAAGATAGCCATAAACAAACCAATCAAAACCAGCTTATGGGAGTCGCAAGGAATGGGTAGTTTCAGTGCCATGAGAGTCTATATAGAGGGCAACTCCTATAGAACTACCCATCCCATGATGGATTGTTTTAACACGCAGGTAGCTCTATGGCACCAGGGTGGGTGGGTGGCGGACCAGGGAAGCTTCTTCATTTTTCTGCCAAGAAGACCATGGATGGGAGCAGCCACTGGTGTTGGGCTCCATCCTTCTGAATTCTGCCTTGAGCATCCTAGACAAATTCTGGGAGGCAAGAGTCCAAAGTATTCTCACCTTTATGGCCTAACTGCATCTCCTGTTGCCATGAAAACCTCTGGCTTGTTGCATCAATGGACGCTGCATGGCCACCAAGCATCACTCCGCCATTGGTACCTCTCCCCAGCTTGCTCAGATTGAGAGATGTCCAACTCCCCAGAGCCAGAAAGCCAATGAATCATTCTCTGACATTGGTTTCTTACTCAGAGCCAGTGGAGAGGTAAAATCAACCCCATCTCTACCTCCATCTGCACCCGTTCATGGGCACCACGACTATTAGAGTTTCAATCGAGACCAGTGGTTCTCAACCGGTGAGTCCCCAGATGTTCCTGGACTGCAACTCCCAGGAGTCTTCCTCACTCGCTGAGCTGGCCAGGATTTCTGGGAGTTGCAGTCCAGGAACATCTGTGGACCCACCAGTGGAGAACCACTGATCTAGACCCTTGTGCTCAGCTGTTGCCTATATCAGCTGCTACCTAAACTAATCCATTGAGCCAAGATCTGGAATTCTCCTGGATACAGAGACCTCTCCTACTCCTGAACCATAGCCCCTAGGTCGGGCAATCCCGTTTCCGAGAAAAGAGAGGGCTGGTGTTCCTTTAAGAGGCTCAAACAGGGCAAAACAAGGCAGGTTCCCCATCGCTCTGGGTTGCTACGACAACACGAGGGATGCCCACAAAATGTGACCCTGCTATGGTGCTCTTAAAGGCAAAGACCCCCATTCCCCTTTGCTTTTGAAAGGCAGCCAACCTAGATAGTACTTAGCGAAAACAAGGTCACTGTACATTAAAGCGCAGCTCTCAGCATGGCGGATATTCTCCCAGGAAAAAAAAAAAGACATAGCGCTGTGCTTTGCAGGACTTAATTTAGTGAAACTTCAGTCTGTTGGGAGCTTAGTCCAGTGGCATTAACACCCTGGTATTCCCCTCTAAGGCTCGCCACATTAAAGCACTCACATGCCCATGGGTTATTGCCCATTCTTGAGCCTTGCCCTTGGCTGATTCTGAATTTATTAATTTTCTGACTTATTATGACATATTCTTATTTTTATCATTGTATTTACTTAGGCTTTCTGTTTGTTTACCTATCATTATTATATTATTATAAGTATTATAATAAGTATTATTCTATTATTATTATTTTGGACCTGTAACTTAGATTGCCTGCCGGGTTATCAATGGTTTGTTGTTGCTGCTGCTGCAGCCGCTGTTGTTGTTGTTTTTGTTGTTGTTATATTTATGTTTGTTTATTGTTATTGTTCTGATAGATAGATAGACAGACAGACAGACAGACAGACAGACAGACAGACAGACAGATAGATAGATAGATAGATAGATAGATAGATAGATAGATAGATAGATAGATAGATAGATAGATAGATAGATAGATATTTATTTATTTATTGCATTGTTTTAAACTGCCCAGAGTTCCAGTTGGAAGATGGGCAGTATATAAATATATATATATTTTAAAAAGTCCTGTGGAAGGAGAGAAAGGAAGGTAAGCATTTATCCCTTGACTGATCAAATGCAACAACTTTTGGAAGCAGCCACCGATAATGCTTCTATGGCTCGGCCTGGACAGACAGAATGTACTGATTGTGTGATCCAGTGATGCTCCCTGGATGAGGAGGCAGGTTGATGGATGCCTCCACGCGGTTGAGTCCTCCTGTCCCCCCCCCCCCCCGCCGCCGCCGCCGCCAGCCAGAAAACAGTCTTTAGAAGTGTATCAAAGCACCACAAACCCCTGGAAGCTTGTGTTTCCATCGCAGGAGGGGGAAGGTTGCCGAGAGGGAAAGCATTGGATCGGCTCAGCGCCCGCACCTCAGAGCTACGAAAAGTGACGTTTGCCAGAGATACCCTTGGGAAGGAGGAGGAGAGACGAACAGGTCACGGGAGATTTCAGATCTGCTCAAGTTCATCCGTGAACACCAAGCGGAGGCAGGAAGAAGTACCTGTCAGGGACGTTGAGCTTGATGCGTGCCACCGTGGAACGAACTAGAGCGGAAGATCTTGAAAGTTCACTGTGGTAAGTCGTTTTTGAAAAGAGTCCAAGCTGTGATAAGTCATGAGAAGGCTTGGAGTCCGTGGCAATGGCTAGAGAAAACTCAAGAGGGCAGGGCAGGTTTGGTGGTTTAATGTCCCCATGGTGCCTCCATGGGGTAGAGCCAGCCTGTCCAGCCCAGTCATTAAGAACATAAGAACATAAGAAGAGCCATGCTGGATCAGAACAAGGGCCCATCTAGTCCAGCTTCCTGGATCTCACAGTGGTCCCACCAAATGCATCTGGGAGTGTACAAGACTAGATCTCTGTCTCCTGATACCTCTCCCCTGCATCTGGCCCTTGAAGTACCCTGGTTTTAAGACTGGAGATGGGTTGTTGAACAGCGGACACATGCTTAATTTTCTAGCCAGAGAAAAGACAGGAGGGGAGATGGTTTGTAACCTGTGATGGACTTTTCCTCCAGGAATCGGTCCAATCCCCTTTTGAAGGCATCCAGGCCAGATGCCATCACCATATCCTGTGGCAGGGAGTTCCACAATCTAATAACACCCTGGGTAAAAAGGCAAAAAAAATTCCTATATTTATTTATTTATACATTTCTATACCACCCGTCTTCCAAAGGAACTCTGGGCGGTTCACAACAGTCCTAGTGTGAGTTTTCCCCATCTCCCCATGTTACAAACTCCCTCGCGGCTGTTATGGGATTGGCTCTGAGGAGGTAAACAGGGACTTCATTAGCAAGGCTGATTATTTGTGCATGCAGTCTTGAAGGAATGGTATCCCTGGAAGGAAAAGATCTTAAATCACACAAAGCGGGGAAAACAAATAACGAATCAAAATGAACCAATGAAATGAATATTTTTAAAAATTGTTAAAAACGAAATGAACCGAACCAAACCCTAAAATGAAGTAAACCAAAATGAATCAGCATTTTTTTTCGGTTCGTGCCCATCTCTAATCTCAACAGCTTCTGCTCCAAAGGTGCATCTCATCTGGTTTCCATCAGCTAGGAAAGCCCAACCAAACTACATGTTACACTTGATTTAGTGGTGTGCTTTTAATGTACTGTATTTATTGCATTTACTGGTTTTATTGTTCTAATTTTATTGTATTTTGATGTTTTAATTGTTTTGATTGTGAGCTGCCCGGAGACCTTTGGGTAGTGGGCGGCATACAAGCTATATAAATAAATAAATAAATAAATAAATATAAATTTGATGTTTACTTTTTCTGCATCGGGCTTTTCTTGAAGTAATTACAAATGCAAGGAAAGGCTTTGCATCCTTTATGCTCCTGCGATTATCCTGCTGTGTTTTTAACCAGCCTTCAACTTGATATTTTTAGGTAGCCTTTGAAAGCCTCTTTCAGCCTCAGCTGCTCTTCATCGATGCATGGCTTTTAATTGATTGGTTTATTAGGCAGCTGTTCCTTTTATTTGGGTTTGGGATCGTGTTTGGCATGCCACTTTGAGAGGTATAGTTTATGGGACAACTAGCACCTTTTGGGAATGATTTTGAGGGGTGTGGGTGCCATCCATTTTTTCAGTTCATGTGCTGGAAGGAAGGAAGGAAGGAAGGAAGGAAGGAAGGAAGAGGGGAGGGAGGTTGGTTGGTTGGTTGGTTAATTAATTGGTTGGTTGGTTGGTTGGTTGGTTGGTTGGTTGGTTGGTAGGTAGGTAGGTAGGTAGGTAGGTAGAAGGAAGGAAGGAAGGAAGGAAGGAAGGAAGGAAGGAAGGAAGGAAGGAAGGAAGGAAGGAAGGAAGGAAGATTTAATGGTGTAATCCTGTTCCCATCTCTTTCAGAAGCCAACATTTCAAGTGCCTGGGAGTCACCTTGACCAAAACCCCCTCCTTCGATGCATCCCTAAATCTAACTCCACATCCCATAAAATTCTGAGGATCTTTTCCCACCCTTCCTGAATAAATCACCCTTCCTCTTCCTCCCCCCCCCTTCCACATACCTGGCAACATTCCACCCACCCGGGCTTAATCCTCCCCTGAGCTGAAGAGGGAAAAATTCCGACTGGGGTGTGATCTGAAAAGAGCCTTGGGTGGGAGAGAACCGAAGAAAGAGAGATCAAGCTCTCAGACAAAAAAGATAGACTTCGCTTCTGGTGAAAACTCCGGCAATAAAATAAGAAGCTTGGAGCTGGGGGAGGGAGGGGGGGAGGAGAGAGAAGGGGAGAGGTCTCCTCTCCTTAAATACTGAACTTCTCTAATGCTCTCTGAAGCTAATCATTTCAGCCGACTCCCCATCTTATTTTGTTCGGGACAGAAAAATTCAGAGAGAGAGAGAGAGAGAGAGAGAGAGAGAGAGAGAGAGAGAGAGAGAGAGAGAGAGGGGCTTTCTCTGCCTCCCCCCACCCCATCCCATATCCCAGATCTAGGGCTACAAATCTCCTTTACGGGCTCACCTCCCCCCCCCCTCACCAGCCTGCCTCCTAGAAAGCGACTCAGGGAGCACTTAATAAATCTTAAGTCCTTCTGATGGTTTTTCATCTTCCAACGAGGGAGGGAGGACCATGGGCAGCCAGTGGAAGGGGAGAGAGAGAGAGAGAGAGAGAGAGAAGAGCCAGGGAAAAAAGAAAAGGCAGCCAGACAGAGAAGAGGGAGGGAGAGCGGGTTGGGGGGGGGATGTGAGAGGCATCTATTCACTCACCAGAGGACAGAATCTGGCTGCCAAGAAGCAGCCGGGCAAAGGATTCTGGGGGCCGTCGCTCACCACGACCGGTGCTGAACTTTTATCACCGCACATACACAAAGCCGCTTCCTGTACGTCCAAAGTTCCAGCTTGCCTCTCATCGACAGCTGGGGGGGGGTCAGGAGCTTCGGCTAGTCTGCTGCAAACATCTGTATTAGCCCCTCTTCCTTGCTGGAGGGAGGGCCCACCTTACCCATTGCTCCACCGGCTGATCTCCCGAAGGGTCTCTCCCATCTCTACCTATCTACTGTACCTGCCTACCTGCCCTTCTGTTGATCTAAAGGATCTGAATCTATCTATCTATCTATCTATCATCTATCTGTCTGTCTGTCTGTCTGTCTGTCTGTCTGTCTGTCTGTGTCTGGATTAAGGGTCTGAATCAATCTATCAGTCTATCCATTCGTCCATCTGTCTGTCTGTCTGGATTAAGGTCTGAATCAATCTATCAATCTGTCTGTCTGTCTGTCTGTCTCTCTGTCTGTGTCCAGATTAAGGGTCCGAATAAATCTGTCTGTCAGTCTGTCTGTCTGTCTTCTGGGAGCTGATGTGCAACAACATCTGGGGGAAAAAACTTGAGCTGAGGATGGCATGAGAACTGGCTTTGATATCTTGGAGGCCATCCATGTGGGAGGTCCAGTGACTGCACACCATCAATCCTGGTGGCTAATGTTTAAATGGAACCAATGTCTAGCTACATCTGATATCCAACAGAGACAAACAGAGACACACAGGAGGTCCCCAACCATTAAGTTGGGAATTGGGCAGCCACCAAAGATTCAGGAATGGTACCCAGCCCATATTTGACCTGATAGATCAGCCTAAGCCCACACAGAGACATGCCTCTCAAGATAGAAAGCAACCAGAATATCAGGCTTTATTATTAAAAAACTTCAGTGATCAGGTCTCACATGCAAAGGAATGACAACCCTGCAGCCACCACAGGACCCACCGAGTGCAGACTTTCCAACCCCCCTTGAGAGAAAGATGGATAGCTAAGAGAGAAGGACAGTCAGAACCAGCCTTAAGGGACCCTCCAAGCCTTCTCCTGCCAGCCTGAAGGCCACGATCCATTGACCTCCTCCTCCTTTCCCACCAGAACCCAGCTGGACGCTCGTGGAAAAGCTCACCAGCCATTCTCCCTACCGATGGAAGACCCACAGAGGCCAAAAGAAATCCTTTCCCACTGCTTTCTCAGGGGGATGAAACCGGCTGGGTTGAGCCCACGAGGAATCTTCTTCTTCTTCTCTCCTTTCTTCACCATCCCGTTCGCATCGGGCTTATTGTCAAGAGGGAGTTAAACCCGCTAAGAAGTTCACGACGGGGCCGCGGGCTTGGCACTGAATACAGATGAAGCAATCACATTATTAAAAAGGGCTCCATTCCCCCCCTCCTCTCCACCCCCACACCCCACCCCACCCCCACTTTGTAATAAATTTAGGCTCAAGCCTTAAGAACACTCACATGAATCGGTTTAGGGAAACCGAGGAGACAAATCTGGCATTTACAGCTGGGGAAGGTTTATAAACCATGCTAAATGTGGGGGGAGGCAGGGAAAGGTCTCTCTCTCTCTCTCTCTCTCTCTCTCTCTCTCTCTCTCTCTCTCTCACACACACACACACACACACACACACACACACAAAGGGAAAGAGTCCACAAATACGGCATTTACAGCTGGGAAAGGTTCATAAACCATGCTAAATATGGTGGGAGGCAGGGAAAGGTCTCTCTCTCTCTCTCTCTCTCTCTCTCTCTCTCTCTCTCACACACACACACACACACACACACACACACACACAAGGGAAAGAGTCCACATTCTGCAAGGGGAAATCTCATATGCTTTAAGATTAAGTCTTTGGATGTATATTTGGCAGCCCTTAAGAACAGGACCAAAGAAGAGACGAAAGAGATAGGAATGTGCCTCTAATATTGGGGACCTCTGAAGACATCTGCTCCACAAGTTGCAAGATATGGGACACACTCCCCCCCCCCAGCTCCCATGGAAAGACCACACAGCCACAAAAGACTCCAGTCTGCTCATTCTTTCGAGACAGCTTTGTTGTTGTTTTTCTGGTGTCCGTTCTTTGTCCGACAGTCTTTGAGTTTTTTCTCAGCCAGGGTGGTGTAGTGTTTAGACCTCTGAATGAGGTTCCAGGAAGATGTTGTTCAAATCCCCACAAACATGAAGGCCACGAGGTGACTTTGGACCCAGGTACGTTGGCAAGCCCTTGGGCCCAGGTCTGAGTCTTTGGTACCATGCCTTTCATACCAAGTCCCAAGTCCAGGCCTTTGTACCAAGATGGCATCTGACCTGGATGCCTTCAAAAGGGGATTGGACAGATTCCTGGGGAAAAGACCATCACAGGTTGCAAACCATGATGGGGATGTGTCATTTCCAGGCTTAAAATCAGGGTATTTCAAGGGCCAGATGCAGGGGAGTAGTATCAGGAGACAGAGATCTAGTCTTGTGCACTTCCAGACACATTTGGTGGGGCCACTGGGAGATCCAGGAAGCTGGACTAGATGGGCCTTTGGCCTGATCCAGCAGGGCTCTTCTTATGTTCTTGTGTGGCTTGTCACCTGTGCATCGCAAGTCAAATATACAAGATGCCTACATTGATCTCTAGGACATAAAAACAAGCCCCGAGGAAAGAGAGGCAAAGCAAGGAAACCTGGAGAAATTCAGAGAAAGCTCACGGGTTACCAAGTCAGAGAGATCCTCCATGTGTTTGCCTCTGAGCCACACAAAATGGAGGTGGGGGGATGCAAGTTTTGGCATCTGCTCAGTAGGAGATTTTTCTCCTTTTTTTAAAGGATGGTACAAGGATACAAGAGGAGCCTTATTTCTGTCAGTGAAATATTGGACGGTGCACCGTGTCCGACATTCATTCTGTCGGTATGGAGCCATGAAAGAACAGAGGCTTAGAAAACCCCAGCTAAGGGCAGACAGCTGCCGAAAGGGACAATGTTGGGTTTGTGAAGCATCTGCCTCTTTGCAGACCCAGAGCTGCCGGGCAGAAGTTCTTTCGGTTCAGCTCCGTACGGGCCTTCTTTCCGTGAGTCCACCGCCCAACTAGTCGGGGACTTCACTTCGTGCGGTGTGGTTTGATTTTGCTTTGATTTCTTCTTACATCTCCCCAAGACTGCGTAAAGATGGCAGGGTCACATCTGGAAGGCCAGTTACTGGTGGTTCTGAAACAAGAGTTCTGTTTTGTGGGCAAACTAACAAGATACTCAGAAAACTGGGACGGTGTAGGGCAGTGGTTCCCAATTGGGGGTACTCTTGGCCTATAACCCCCGGAAACCTTTAGCATGAGTTGTGAAGGTAAAAGCTTCTGGGAGTTGCAGTTCACGAACATGCAAGGTTGGGAACCACAGGTGGGGGGCTTCATGCATTGGGATCAGAATGTCCCCATTTGGAGAGTCCCAACCCTTCTATAAACAACTACTACTACTACTACTAGTAGTAGTAGTAGTAGTAGTAGTAGTAGTAGTAGTAGTAGTAGTAGTAGTAGTAGTAGTAGTAGTAGTAGTAGTTCTTCTTCTTCCTCCTCCTCCTCCTCCTCCTCCTCCTCCCCCCTCCTCCTCCTCCTCCTCCTCCTTCTTCTTTGCAGAGCTCCTGCTTGGACTAGGCCGAAATTTCGTAAATGAAACCAGTATGTGTGAAATAAGAAGCGCTCAGGGGCCAGGTCCCCAGCCCCCCTCTGGATCCCCCTAAGCCGATGGTTGTGAGGTTTCGCTCCCTCACCCCAGACAAATGGGGCCGAGTTGCAGGTGGTGGCGGCAAAATCCTTCACAGTTAAGACCTCTCCGAGTGGACAAAGGAAGCGAGGCTCAGAATGGAGATGAAAGAAGGAGTCCCTTTGGTTTTGTCGGACGATTCCCTTCCCACATTCCAGACCTCCTCCCGACCAGTTCTCTGGCTCCTTTGGGGGCACAGCTTTGTCCTTTTGACAGGCGTGCGCTAAGCCACAGCAAGCTCCATGCCGTAATAAACGTTTTCATTCCAAAATCATATTTCTTTTCTCCCCTTTCTTCCCGAGAGCGGGCCGCTCCCCAGAGAGGCCATCTCACTAAGGTCCAGAGAACTTTGATCCTTAAAAACATACATTGAAAAAATAAATACGGGACTCTTTGTGACGTGATTGGGGGCTGCCATTCTTACCTTCCCTCCCTTTCAATCTTCTCTGCTCTCAGGCTAGGTGCCTTTGTTGGATGGACAGTGGTACCTCGGTTTACAAACGCCCTCAGTTGACATAATTTTGATTTACAATGGAAAATCCATTGAAAATGATGCCACGGTTTACGCCCCTCCACCCCAAGAGTTTTAGAGTTCTGCCCCCATGCATACTGGAGTCTACATTTCAGTTTCAGAAATTTTTGCAATACAAAATGCCCCGGAGAATGCACTAAATTCATCAACCGAGGCACCGCTGTAAGTGAACAATTTGCTTTGAGAAGCCCATTGGAGGATCTTTGAATGGCCTGACCCTTTCAGTGTTTTCACCTGTTTTTTTTTCTGGCTTCCAGATCTCATGGCCCTAGGACTACTTTGAGGGCCAGAACCCAGCCAAAGTATAGACTGGTCTCAGGACTAACTTGTGTTTGTATGTTTGTGTGTGTGTAAAGCATCAACCACCACCTCCTACATCCACACGTCTGCTTGGAAAAGCATTCATTGCTGCCCAGAACCAAATTCATTTCCTAGCGATTATTTCAGGATCTTCAGACTGCCATGTTTAGCCCCTGATTATATTGCTCTTGTCGATTAATTAAAACCATCCCAACTAAAATATTAGGATGTGTGCTTGTCTCTCTCCATGTGTGATTTTTAATAAAAAAAACCTTCATTATTTAAAGTTTAGTTAGAAAGTGAAGAGAAAATGCATTGCGGGATACGATCAGATGTTAGCAGACAGAGGGTCTCAGTAGGGTTTCAATTGCCCGTCCCATAATATGTTCCTAATTCAACATGGAGCTGTAATTAAGAATATAATTAAACTTCCAAAGTGCCACTGATGTCATCAAGCCAGAGGCCTACCTGATGGGATATATTAATATACAGCAAGGTTCGTACCTAGGCATCGTCTGTTGATGGAGAAAAGAAATCTAGATCCAACCATCTGGGAATCTCATAATTCAGGATCATGTGGGAATTGGAGCTAAAATCACATAAATCAGTGGTCATGTGGATGCAGGCCCACGGGGCCACCTGACTAGGCACTAGACATGTGCCACTGAAGTGGCTTTCAAAGGCAAAATTCAAGCTAAAGACCAACAAGACGACCATCCATAGGAAGATTGGGGATTTGGGGAAGATTCCTCCCAGGAGCCATTGCAGCACATATTGAAGGTTTAGTGGGATGGATAGATCCATGGTGGAGCCAAAGTCTGGGAATTCAGTTCTATGCATCAACCAGGGGCCAGCCTGTGTAGCCTTGGACACCCCCATGTACAAAGAAGAAGAGGAAAGCCATCAAAGATGGTCACTGCAAGCCAGGATTGACTTGATGACCCATGACTTAGAAGATGGTCACCGTAAGTCAGGACTGACTTCATGAACCATGACTTAGAAGATGGTCACTGTAAGTCAGGATTGACTTCATGAACCATGACTTAAAAGCTGATCACTGTAAGTCAGGATTGACTTGATGAACCAAGACTTAGAAGATGGTCACCCTAAGCCAGGATTGACTTGATGACCCAAGACTTAGAAGATGCGGCGTTTTGCGTTCTTTCTCCTACTAGTGGCTCAGAGTGAGTCACTGAGACCTGAAGTACCAGTTGAGAAGAAAGGGGGCGAACCCCTGGGAACGCATAGCTATTCTACTCTCCAAGTTTCTGTACTTTGGCTCTGTAACCAATGCGGATTTTACGAGAAACCCAAGACTCTGCAGCATTGTGCTTTGTTGTTATTGACGGCGGGATTCAGGACCCCTTGAGTCAACAGTTTTAGAAAGCCTTTTCGAGCCGTGAGGTTTAGCCACCTCAATTATCATCCCACGGACAATTGCCAAGAAGACCAATCTCGACTTCCACCCCAAAACAGCAGCCAAGCAGGAGAGGGGAGAAAACAATTAAAGTCAAGTTGATCTTCACATACAGTTCCCCCCCCCCACAGTTGTTATGCTCCTGTATAGCTCTTCCGTTCCCCAGGGGAAAGCTATTTCCTCTCAACCGAGGACTGTGACATTATCGCTTAAGATGGCCACATTTAAATGTCAGGCAAAGCTTCTCATTAGAGAGCGGCGGTTTCGTCACTACGGCTGGCTTAATTGTAAACGCATTTCCAAGTACTGACCTCGGAAAGTTCAGCAGGCGCCTACCGCTCGGAGGTTCCGTGAGGATCCTTTAAATAGAGTGACATTTGGTTTTCTCCCACCAAACTGCCATTACGCGGCTGTTTCCAGAATGTAAACAGGTCTGGGGTGTACTGTAATCCAGAGGCATAGACTGATGTAGGCTTAAGAGGTTCTCGAAAATTTAAAAAAAACAACTAAGCAGAATACCAAAAGAAACAGAAAATAAAACACCATGTCTCCGACATCATCTTCCACCTTCTCCCTGGCACTGGCCAATCAGGAGCTGTGCAAGCAAAATGTGTCGTCCCACCTCCCTGTCTCATTGGCCAGCACCAGGGAGAAAGAAAGATGACGCCAGAGGCTTCTTCCTTGTTGGGGTTTAGCCCCGCATGACCCCAGCGCAAGGTAAGGGATTGGTTGATTTCATTCCTCCGGTTCCAAATGTCAGCTGGGCTCCTGCATTTCATTTCGGAAGCTGACCGCTCCCGAAATGAAAAGCCCATCTCTAATGCAACTTCCTGTTGCTACTGTGACAGATACGGCATTTTACTAAGGCCTTAGGCAGAATCTGCATCCCTGGGCCAGCTGTTAAGAAGCACCAAACCATCTGAATGCAAAACATGTGTTTGTTATTGAAGCAATGTTTGCTCTCCCTATAGCCACCAAAAAAGGTGGTTCAAGGCTACTTGGGAGAATCAGAAAAGGATTAAATCCCACTCCACACCTCAGTCTCCTCTCTCTACCCTGATATTACCATCACCATGGAAAACATCCATTTGAGAAACACTTATTTGCAAAGTGCCAAGAGGTCCAGCACGAAAGCCCAGCATAAATATCAAATGTTGCTCCGTGATTACTCCATGATTATCCGTTATCAAGCGACTGTGTGGTTTCTTAGCAGCAACTGATGGAAGCTTTTATGCATTTGTGTGTGCCCACTTCTGAAGATATCTGTTCTTTCAGTGCTCGAGGGGGGGGAGAGGGTTACTTTCTCCTTGGAGAGTGTAGAAATATCAACAAATTAAGCTTTCCTGCTCTCCCGGGAACTACAGGGAAAGACGTAATACTAATTGTATCTACACAGAGAAATGGAAGGATGGGAAAGAGGAAGATCCTTCATGATTCACTAGCAAACCAGTAATGGAGCAACTAGCCGTCTAAGGACAGCCTGCAAGTAGATGCCTTAAGGTAGAGGTGTCCAAACTCCAACCCTCCAGATGTTTTGGACCAGAACTCCCAGAATTCCAAGCCTAGCTTGCCAATGACAAGAGACTGTGGGAGTTATGGTCCAAAACATCTGGAGGGCTGGAGTTTGGACACCACCGCCTTAAGGGGAAGAGTTGGACGCTGACTCCCCATCCAGGGGGGCAAGTAATCTACTCCAGGTTTTAGGCCAACACTCTAGCACCTTTAAAGTTCAGGCTGAGATTCTGAGTAGGTTCATTGGCCCTGCAGGACCAGAGACTCCTGCCTCCACTCTTGGAAGCAGGAAAATTAAAGCTCCAAGAAACAAAGAGAGACCAGAAATCAGTTGGTGATTGGAAAGTCACTGAAGCTGAGCACTGACTTTTTTTTGTTTACATTTGCCATGCTCTTCTATTATATTTCTTTATGTATACATTTGAGATGGGGTGGGATTTAGTTCTCTTTATGTTTCTTTTATTGCTGGGAGCCGCTCAGTGTAGTGGCAAGGCCACTACAGGATGTCACCTAAAAGCATAATAAATAAGCAATCACACTTTTGCAAATGAGTGCCGACACTCAGAAGCACACTATAAATCCACTGAAGCAACAATAAGGTCTTCAGAGATATCTTCCCTTGGGGCGTTTATACACGACCCCTAAACTCCGGGGCAAATGGCTCCCAGCTCCGGAGCTTAAAAATGTTTCCCCACCAGCTCCGGAGTTAACAGGAAATTAAGTGCGGCCACGCCCACTTTAGCACGTCCCAGCGCACCTTTCAAGTACCTACTCTTCCGGGGTGAAAATTGCTTGATGCGTGTGTGCAGGGCTCTCCTCACTTCTGTTTGTTGTTGTTTTGGCTCCCACCCCTTTAAGAGCTACTTTACAGAGACAGGAATGTTGCTGCGGCAAGAGCGGAGGCAGAACGGAGGTGAGCCACAATCTTTTCTTCCTTTTTTTTTCTCCCTCCCCTCACGCAGCTAGCAGCCAGGGTGGGGACACAGGAAGAGCGACAAGCCCCTAAGATCTCTGGTCCGAATTTAAGTGGCCGGCGGATCTTAGGGGTTGTGTAAAAGCGCCCTTGAATGAAAATCAGGTGCTCAGGGGTGGGGGGTGGGGGGAATAATGAAGAGGACAAACAACTGGAAAAAGCCAAGAGTCATTGACTCTCTTTCAGCCCAATGTCAACCGGCCCTTAATCGCACTTCATTGGAAGCTGGAGTGAACTCAAGGGCTGTTATCCCACAAATAGCCAATCTTGTCAAGAGGCAACCCGCGATCCTCTATATACCTGCAAACATCACGGTTGCCATGCTTTCCTTGACTGCCAACAGCACCGATTGTTGTGACCAAGGAAAGGGGGTTTGATGACCCGCATGTGAGGCTGAGCGTTGGATCCATCACAAATAGGCCTTTCCTCGCAGGCGTGGGTCTTTTCAGGGGGAGAAAAGCCAGAGCTGCAGTTCAAGGCGAAGAAAAGAATCCACCCGAGATCCAAACTATCCTTCCGCAGCCAGTCAGGTGGAAGGAAAAGTCAAGTGTGCCTTCGGAAATGGGGAGGAGAGGGCGTAAAATGGGGTTGAAGGTTTAGTAGCAACCAGCCGGCAGGCATTCGAGCTGTAGGGAAAGTCGTGGTGTACACCCTCTCCACGACAAAGCCAGAGCAAATTGTTCTGACACCAAAGGAGATGATGCCCCACTAAAACATGTCAAGAAAATTATGGATGGTCCAATCAAAGGTCTTTGTTCTATCTTCTTGTGGGTCTTTCTCTGGCCTTGGATGGCACTTCAAACAGTCATAGGATCATAGAGTTGGAAGAGACCTCAAGGGCCATCCAGTCCAACCCCCTGCCATGCAGGAACCCCATCACAATATTTCCGACAGATGGCCATCCAGCCTCTGCTTAAAAACCTCCAAAGAAGGAGACTCCACCACCCTCCTTTGTGGCAGCATCTTCCACTGCCGGACAGCTCTAACCATCATGAAGTTCTCCCTAATGTTCAAATGAAATCTCTTTTCCTGTAGTTTGAAACCATTGCCCCGAGTCCTAGTCTCTGAAGCCATGGAAAACAAACCTGCTCCCTCTTCAATATGACATCCTTTCAAATATTTAAACATAGCTATCATATCCCCTCTCAGTCTTCTACCCCCGACAGACGGCCATCCAGCCTCTGCTTCAAAACCTCCAAAGAAGGAGACCCCACCACCCTGCGTGGCAGCATATCCTCAGGTCGAGGAGTGTCTCCTGCAAAAGATGACTCGCGGCCACCCTAGGCACCTGATGAGGCCAACCAGATGGGGAAAGACCCACAAGCACACGGTCTCTCTCCTCCCTCCCTCCCTCTCTCTCTCTCTCTCTCTCTCTCTCTCTCTCTCTCTCTCTCTCTCTCTCTCTCTCTCTCTCTCTCTCTCTCTCTCTCTCAATTCTCTTCCACCTCAGTACCCTCGCAAATCAGGATCCCCCCCACCTCCAACAGCCAACTTATATTATGATCTTCGCTGTAGTTTTACCAAGCTGTTTTACATCAAGGCTCACAAATCAAGATATTTATCTATTGTGCCTCTCCCCAGGCTTTTTTTGCAGATCTCAAAGTGGCTTATGTTAACATCCCCTGGTGGACGCCCCCACCACTTAGACCGGCAATGATTGGAGCCATTCCCACTTAACTTTGCTCGGTTCAATAGCCTTGAGTGCTCTTCCATTTATCTGGAAATCTAAATGCACTCTTCTGCCCATTCCTTTTGTGGAAGTGGAATCTAGATAGATGTCGGCAATGCCGTGCCCAGAGTCAAATCTAATGCAAAGAGTTTCCCTACGTTATTTAATATTTTTGTGGCTGTTGTTATCATCGCTCCTTATTCCCTTTATGGATATTAACTTGCCTTGTGCATTAGTAACATGCTGGAGGTGAAGGAAGGGAAAATACTCAGTGATGCCCACTAGTGGTCAGTTTTGATATTGGAACTTCAGCTACTCATTTGAGAAACAGCAGTACTTTCTTGTTCACTATGTGTTTGCTACATCTTGTCTCCCCCCTTTCTGGACCCTTTAGAAACTGCCAAACACTTTAAAAAGAAAGGGAGTTCATACTAAATACGCAAAGAAATTTGATGGGTCCATGTATTTATGGAAGCTCCTCTAAGTAACGACTCCAAGAAACAAAGATAGACCAGGAGTCAATTGGTGATTGGAAAGTCACAGAAGTTGAGCACTGACACTGGGTTCCCAGATGTTCTTTGACTACAACTCCCAGAAATCCTGGTCAACACAGCTAGTGATGAAGGCTTCTGGGAGATTTATTGTAAGGTCATCTGGGGACACAAGGTTGAGAACAACTCAACCTTGGGTCCCTAGTTGTTAGATAAATACACACGTAGTACACACAGACACAGAAAAAAATAATCAGATGTTGGTTTTTTTAAAAAAATAACTGATTGTCTCCCTCCCATACAGTCTAAAAAGCCATGACTTTGAAACCCAAAGCTGCTGGTGGTTGTTTGGGCCATGTCTTTCAGCTTCAGAAAGGACTGCAGCAACAAACAGGATGGCAAAACAGAGGGTAGGGGAGGCAACGGTGGATCGCCGAATCATTGACCCAAAACATTGAGGGGGTGCCAAGACAGCACTCCTTGGGTGTGTCCTAGGGGGCATTGTTAGTGTCAAATTTCCTCCAGTGCCCCACCGGGAGAGCTGTGTTCCTGTACTGCAGGTAAAACGGTGCTCACAACCTGGGGTTCAATCCCAGGTAGCAGGCTCAAGGTTCACTCAGCCTTCCATCCTTCCGAGGTCAGTAAAATGAGTACCCTACCCAGCTTGCTGAGGGTGGCGGGGTGCAAATGTGTAGCCTGCACAATGTAATTAAAACTGTAAACTGCCCAGAGACTACTTGAAGTGGGATGGGGCGGTATATAAGCAGAACACTTTGCTTGGCTTTGCTTTGAACTGACTGGCAGGGTGGAGATTCCTGCACCTTTATAGCAAAGGTGACAGGACGGCTGTTTGCCAGGGACAAGCTCAAGGAATTCATAGCCTTTGCAAGAAAGGAAGGAAGGGGAGCTAAGAGAGAGAGGCAAGAAGCAGGAGAAAAAAACTTAAGAAGTTGGCATCCCCAGGTCAGTTCACTCGCTGGAGCTGAAAAAGACGGGAACTCAGGAACCGGAGGCGGTGTATTGACCCAAAATAGAATGAGCACACATACAGAAAGAGAGAGAGAGAGAAAGAGAGAGAGAGTTTCCCCAGTTATTAACTCGACCAGACACTGGAAGCGTAAGAGCAGAATTGTCTCATGCCAAAGACTTCCTCCTGGGGCTTTTACCATGGCTTTGCCACTCAAGTCAAGATTCCTGGGAATTAACAGCTGTGAACTTTTAAGTGTGGTGTGCAAGTCTCTCTCTTGCAAGGAAGCCAGGCTAAGCTGCAAAGAGGGAACTCTTGTGGATCAAACCAGCATTGCCTGGAAGGAGACGCTGCGGTATTGGTTTTCCTGCTTAGAAGAAAATGACCGGGGAGCAAAAGAAGCAAAAATCAATGCATGCACCCATGTTCTTGCAGAGTTGGACAACGTGAGCATGGCACCTTCCCTTCAACATCCTCCCGCATTTCAACCCATGCTACCAAAAACAGATTTGGGCTTACGTCTTCCTCCCCATAGTGCAAAGAAACCAAATTCGAAGGGCACCCTGTCCACCAGGTTGCTTGAGCCCACAGGCTAGGTCACTGCCGTGACCTCAACCTTGTCTGTGGAAGTTAAGTAGGGTTGAGGCAGGTTCCGTGCTTCAGGAATCTAGCTGTGGAGCCAGAGGTTTGAGGGAGGGTCCGATTCACCACTGGGAGGAAAAGCTAGCCTGTGTAGCCCTGGGAATGCTGCATAGTTCTAGAGAACCTGCCAAGAGGAAGACAATGGAAGGAGGAAGACACATTGTTTTCTACCTGGTTAAGTGGTACACCCTAAAAGGGGTGACCTTAAGTCAGAATCGATGGCACACCATGATGATGATGATGATGATGATGGTGGTGGTGGTGGTGGTGGTGGTGGTGGACCACCTCCAAGTTGGCTTGTCCTTAAAAATGCTGTCCAGGTCTTGTCCCCTCTCTGTCATAGAATCATAAAATCATAGAGTTGGAAGAGACCTCAAGGGCCATCCAGGCCAACCCCCTGCCATGCAGGAAACCCTATCATAGTATTTCCGACAGATGGCCACCCAGCCTCTGCTTAAAAGCCTCCAAAAGAAGGAGACTCCACCACCCTCCTTTGTGGCAGCAAATTCCACTGCCGAACAGCTCTAACCCCCAGGAAGTTCTTCCTCATGTTCAAATGGAATCTCTTTTCCTGTAGTTTGAAACCATTGCCCCGAGTCCTAGTCTCTGAAGCCATGGAAAACAAGCCTGTTCCCTCTTCAATAGGACATCCTTTCAAATATTTAAACATAGCTATCAAATTCCCCTTCAGCCTTCTTTTAGAAAGGCTAAACATTCCCAGTTCCCTGAGCTGTTCCTCATAAGACATTTCCTCCAGACCTTCAACCATTCTGGTCGCCCTCCTTTGTACCCAGTCCTGCGCTTTCCTAAATTTGACCCTAACCCTAACCCTAACCGATGTCCCTTGTCCCCCAGGGAAGCTCTACGATGCCCTCCGTTGAAGAAAGGCAGTGAAATCGCCTGCGCCCCAAGACCTGCTCATGTTTTTTCTGCCTGGCCTGGGGTCCTTCCTCTTGCCACTCTACGCTATATTTAGAGCATATGTATAAATATCTATTTGGCCGAGTCTTTGGAGATCACCTACTGCAATCTGTTGTTGCGCTTGGCTCCCGGACCGCCAAAGCCATAACTCTTGCCCATGCCTTCGTCACGGCAAAATACAGCTCGCGCTATATCACTTGTCAGGCAACGCATGAGCAATGAGGCTGACACCCTGGGCAGGTCCGTAGCACGAAAGTGCTGAATCAAGATTGCGTCCTGGGCAAGCTTCTGCTAAAACCCCTGGAAATATATATATTTAAGCAACCAGGGTCCTTAGGACGACTCTGAGTTCAAGAGTTAAGCTTACACATTCCCTTATGTCCCTTTCCACAAACGGAGTCCCCCCAAAATACATCCCCCAGCCATTAGACTAGCAAATGAAGCACATATTTATTTCACCAATGACCAATCGCCAAGCGAAGCACGCTACATTCGAGACGCATAGGTGAGGAAAACCACATGCGATCGTAAGCACTGCGCCTGCAGGAAAGCATATATAACGTGCAGAGGTGTGCCTGACCTCTTTTGTGACCAAGGATCCTTGATTCTCCGGCAGTGGCGGGGGGGACCCAAAATATAGGTTGCCCACCCCTCTGAGTACCAATCTTTGCATGTTGGAAAACTAGCCTCTCAGACAAAAGCCCCTCCTCCCTTTACTAGCTAGCTTTCCACAAAAGCCCTCCCAGCCAGGTCTCTCTTAGCTTGGAGGGGAAACCTTAATTTCACGCAAGCCGTGTCTCCCTGAGAACATCTGGACGATCCTCTCAAGAGATGGAAGAGGAAAGAGGTGAATGAGCCAGAAGCCTCTGAAGAAGACGGCTTATAAAACTGGTTTCCTTTCTTAGGGCCTTTTCACACGACCCCTAAACTCCGCAGCAAATGGCTCCCAGCTCTGAAACTTAAAATTATTTCCCCACCAGCTCCGGAGTTTACAGATAATTAAGTGTGACCACGCCCACCTAAGCGCGTCCCAGTGCACTTTTCATGTACCTGCTCTTAGAGGGTGAAAATTCCTGATGTGGATATAACAGTAGTGACTGCTGGGCTCTCCTTGCTTCTGTTTGTTCTTTTTTTTGCCACCTGCCCCTTTAAGAGATCTGAATGCAGTGCCAGGAGCAAAGCGAGATGGCAGAACGGAGGTGAGCGGCATTCCCATGCTTCCAAATCCCTCTGTTTACCAGGAAAATCCAGGGTTGCTGTTAGGTGTTTTCAGTGTTGTGGTGTTTTTTGAGTTACTGACTTCTTCATCTTTGGCCCTTTGTACACGACCCCTAAACTCCGCCGCAAATGGCTCCCAGCTCCGGAGCTTAAAATTGTTTTCCCACCAGCTCCGGAGTTTACAGATAATTAAGTGCGACCATGCCCACCTAAGCGCATCCCAGTGCACTTTTCAGGTACCTGCTCTCGGAGCGTGAAAAATCCCAGATCCGGATGTAAGCTAGAGTGCTGGGCTCTCCTGGCTTCTGTTTGTTCTTTTTTTGCCCCCTGCCCCTTTAAGAGATCTGAATGCTGCAGGGAACAGAGCGAGACGGCAGAATGGAAGTAAGATGGCATTCTTTTCTTCCTTTTTTTTCTCCCTCCCTTCACGCAGCCAGCAGCCAGGAGTGCGGAGGGGGTGGGAACGTAGGAACAGCGACAAACCCCTAAGATCTCTGGTCCGAATTTAAGTGGCCAGCGGATCTTAGGGGTCGTGTGAAAAGGCCCTTAGTAAGCTCTGTACGTCATCCCCAATGGGGTGGCTCATTCCCACCAGATAAAAGAAATAAATTGGTTTACGGGTCAAGGAAAACACAGCAAACAGCAAACTGATGATAAAAGCCCCCCCCCTCTCCAGCATCTTCTAATCAGCCAAATGTGCAACCCTTCGAAAACCACAATTGCCCCCGCCTGTTCAAAAGATCAACGGCCAGTCGAACGCCGGAGCTGAGGCCCCACTTTTTAAGGCACAACGACAACAGGATGAGAGCATCTCAGATGGAAGGGAGCCAACTCAGACTGAGATCAGACCTTTGAGATGGCGAACGGTTTTACCAAGCCAAGCTCACCGGAATGGATGCAAAACCCACCAGCCCTTCAGATCCATATCGGAGAAATATTTTTTATTAAGCCTGTCCAAAAGTCTTAGATGTCTAGTCTGGTTACGAAAGTGCAGCCTCAACATGGTCGTCTTCTAAAAAGCCTTTAAGGATTATTTTGTGTAGGAATTCGGAATTATTATAATAGCAGAGGAGGCACTGTGGATGCACAGTTTTTCTCATATTCCTCCAAAACAGAGGTACATCCGAGTTGTACAGAAGGACGGATTATGTTCGAATAATCTTCCACTTTCTCTAGGAAGACGGAACATGGTCTGTGTATGACATCCATTCTGTAAACAATGTTCTTGTTAATATTTTTGCTTTTTCCTATTCCAGAGAATAGGGATTTTCCCCAAGCCCACGCATCGTAATGCTCATTCGTACCTATTGTGTGCAGGATCTACTTACGCAAATGAGAGTCCCAGCTTTGCAGAGAATAAACAGAGGGAAATTATTTGCCTCTTCCCAAATCTGGGGAGGGGGGCGGTCATTTCAGAAAACAAACACACAACCCTCCAAAAGGTGACAGGGGTCATCTCAATGTCGCTTAGAGAGGAAGCCCCCAAGCAGGATTGCTGTTCCTTCTTAAAAGTTGGTTTCTGTGGCTTCCTCTGGAATATACCCAGCTGCAGCCTTTTGTGATGGTTTGGGCAGCCTGTCCCTGAACCCTCCCCCTCCCCCCCGAAATGAGGACCGTCCTCCGCCCCAGTCCAAACCCACAAGTAAAAAGAGCTACAGTATACCAGCATTTCTACCCCACCCTTGCTTCACTGAGTTCAAAGCATCGTACATGGCTCTCTGCCTTTTCCCTTCTCATGCACAAATCACCCCTGCAAGGTAGGCCAGGGTCCAGGGACGTGACAGGACTCGGAGCATGGAACCGAGACCTCCCAAGGGACTGAGCGCCACATGACATCGGTTCTTGACTTAGCAACTCAAGGACATCGGCATCTCATGCCACCAGTTGCTGGTCCGTTCTCCATAAGACTTTGGGGGGTGTACTACAAATCCCATCATCTCTCCCTTTTAGCCAGGCCGGCATGGATGCATAGGAAGAGGATCTCAGGAAGAGCTGGAGGGCTGCAGATTCTCCAGCTTAGATATTTTTTGCTTCCTTGCTAGGGCGCTTTCCTGTCTCACAACCACACACGACACAGAGAGTTCAAGAGGCAGAGATAAGCCACCCCCTCCTCAATTCCAGGACAGCACTATGCAGAAAAGGATGGGGGGGGGGACCCAGCAAGCTGTACATATAAAGTTTAGAGCATGAAAAGTTACCAAGCATCTGTCTTCAGCTGACGGGTACCCAGCGAATATAACCCCGCTGGAAGGAGCAAAGATCAATGGGCCTGCAACTCCCATCTGTGGGACAACCCATCCCTACCCTAGGGGGGAAAAGAGCACCGTTGCGCCCCATGGGGCATGCGTGGAGGATGTGGAGGGTTGAAAGAAACCAAAGCTGGGAAAGCTTTCTGAATTGAAGCAGAGAATGTCTGGTCTTGGCTCCTGGCCCATGAGAAGCCACAGCCAGCTCAGAGGGATTATTATGGGATGTAGGAAGGTGACGCTGGAGGGAGCTTCCCCAAGGCTTCAGTTCGCTTCGAGCTGGATAAGCATGAGTTTTGAGGACTCAATGATGAAAGGAAAAAAAAAGGCCCCTTGAAGTATCCACAAGGCTGCTCTGCTACAAGCACAGGGGTGGACAAGTTTGCTCAAGTTCCTAGTTCTCAACAAGAATAACACCATCACGTGAGCAGCTGTCTGGTTCTCTTGTTAGGCATCGGTAAGAGATCTGTGTTCCAGAAGGGAATCAGAAGCACTGATTCCTCCTCCCCAATCTCACAGTATGGGTGAATTCACCCCGGGTTTCTGTCTGAACATCATCAGAGCTATCCAACATGTGCAACCCTAATAACACGCAAGTCGATCCAGGATCCCAGAGCAGTCCTGAAAAGTTCCAGCCTCAATCCAGAGTGGATGCACACACAACCCATAGAGTCACCTGAATGGAATACACTGATGGAGCCCAAAGGTCCCTCCTTGTGAGACTTGTGTGTGCAGAGGCACAAACGCACACGCTTGTGTTACCGGAGATGGCTTCCCAAACCCACCACACACTCTCCTTTCCCAATGAAATCGCCAGCTGCGGCTGTCCTCTACCAAAGCCCGTTCCGCCCCTTAGGCAGCATCGCCACCCCGCCCGGAGCCTCGCGCCTCCCCAAATTTCTCCCATAGAGATTCTTTGAAAAAAATACAAGAGCTTGTGTGGGTTTTTTCCCCCCCTCCCTTCCCGGTTCAGCTGACAAAGGCATTAAGCCAGGGTCAATAACAGGCAACCCTTGTCAATAACAGCTGAAGCCTTTGTCAATAACCACTGGAGACAGGGAGAACTTCGCAACTTGCTCCCCTTCTCTCAAAACCCTTTCCACCCCTCAGGGAGCATCTTCATCCTCCATTCCACCACCACCCCAGCTTATCTTTAAAAATACAGGATCATGAAGTGGGGGCAGGGAGTGTCTTCCCAGGTTCAGGGGACCAAGGCATTAAGCCTTGTTCAATAACAGGCGACCCTGGTCAATGACACTTGATGAAGCCTTTGTCAATAACCACCGGAGAAAAGAGAGAACAGGGCAGCTTTTACTTACCCCGGAAGAGCGCAGCACCCCACAGCAAGCCCAAAGCTAAGGGGGCATTTGGTAGGGCACCCATCCTGAGGATCCCACCAAGGGCGGAGGCAGGACATGTGGGGAGGGGAGCCCCTTCTATTTCGCCTGCCAAGTCACACAACAAGCTGCTTCTTGGAGATCCTCCGACTTGGGCTCGCCTTCCCAGCCGGTTCCAGATCCCGCTCCATGATTCCCAGTGAAATCTTGTTTACGCGTCCAGTTTCTTCCCAGCTGGGGCGACGGGAGAAGAAAACCTCCCCCTTAAAAAACAAAATATCCCACCACCGCTTTGATCAGGCAATGATGATCCGCTGGCCAAGGGGTTTCGGTGGGGCGCGAAGCCGAACCATCCGGAAGGGAGGTGCGGGGGGGGGCTGCGACCCGCGCCAGCCCTTCTCGACTGGCTCCGCAAACTTTCTTTCCGCCCCTCTTCTCCTCTCCCCGCCGCCGCCGCGGTGCGGCACAGGTTCGAGTCCGGGCGCCGCGTAAAAGTTGAGCAAAAACGAGAAAGCTCTTTTTTTTTTTTTTAAGCAAGCAAACAAAAACAAAACCCTGCTGTGGATCGCGTGGCCGGTTTGGAAGCAATCCCTGGACCGTCCGAGGGGTAAAGAAGAAGAAGAAAAAAAAGAACAGAAAATAAGACGAGTTGTCTCTTCTTTTTTAATTCAGCCAAGCGAACCGGGTCTTCTCAGCACGGATCTCGAGGCGGGAGGGGAGAGTTTGCTCTGGAACCCCTCCAAATGCCAAAAGCTTCAAGGCGTGGGCAAAATAGATCTGCTAAATACTGAAGAAAGAAAGGTGGGGGAGCGAACCCGGAGGAGAAGATCCAGATTTTAGAGCCGTCGCAAGAGAGAGAGAGAGAGAGAGAGAAGGGGGCGGTAACCTTGGGGGTTTTCCTCCAATCAAAGGCAAGGATTTCCCCCAACCGCCCCCAGTTTGGAGTGGAAACCTCCGATGCTCCCCAGCGGCGGACCGCGAGCTTCAACCGCCTTCCAAAAAGCCAAGGCGTTCTTTCTCCGGAGGAACCCCCATCCCAAAATGGTCCCCTCGCTCGGCAACAGGATCCCGGCGGGCTCCGGCGAAAGATGCTCGCTCACACACACACACACACACACACACACACACACACACACACACACACACACACACACACACACACACACACACACACACACACACACACACACACACACACAGAGAGAGAGAGAGAGAGAGAGAGAGAGAGAGAGAGAGCTGGCGACCATAAAAAAAGCCAAACGCCGCCCCGTGCGCGGAGGTCTACTCCCGAGTAAGCGCAAAGGGATCGCCGCCGGATCCTGGCCAGGCGGCGGGGGGGGGTCGTCGGCTCCGGGGAGGGTCCGCCCTTCATGGGAGCTGACTCCGGAGTCAGGGCGAAGGGGTTGTGCGACTCCGGGATCCGGGATCTCTTTCCTCGGGAGTAAGACCCAGTGGATCGATGGGTTTGTGGAGTGAGCAAGGCAGAGGGCCCAATCCTGCCAGCTCCCGGTCTCTCCTTGGCATCAACTCTTAAGAAAACCTAAAGCGAAAGGAGCCACTGTGCTGCTCCGTGGCAATAAAGCCAACCACGAGTCTTGTGTTACCCTAAAGCTGCCTTATGTCTGTGAAGATTCTCAGTCATCCCAGTGAGTTTATCTGGAAGTTGAGTCATGGCTACTGGACTCCTTCAACACAAGTCATGGAGGCATAACACAGATCCACAGGCATGTTCTTTAGTACATCTTAGCTCTCCAAACATTGAGTCTGGTCAAGAAGATGGTCCCACAGGGTCAGCCCTGGTGGTTCCCATCCCATTCCTGGAGATGCTTTTGCAATGGATTAAGATAACATGCCAGATTTTCGCAGGATAGGCTGAGGAAGATAACAGAACACCCCTAATTTTGCGATGGAATGCTGTGGATAAATGGAAGAAAGCTGGTTTCCATTCCTTTTCCCCACATTGTTCTTGTAGGTTTCTTGAAGGCATCCAACCAAGCATTCTGGATGCTCTCCTCCAGCAAGACTCTCCAGTTCTTATTGAGTGCACTTGGCTTGCTCTCTTGACCATGTTCATCCTGAACACCTGGACGGTGTAGTTGACAATGGTTTTTTGCGGTGTGGGAACCGGGGACATGCAGGTAGAACCTTGAGGAATCTAACTCACCAATGCTTCCTGAGATTCTTGAGTGGAAAGCCCTAGAGATGACGATCAGAAGCTGGTCACGAACTAGGTCTTGAACTTCTAATTTCTTTTAAGTTTTGGCTTCCTTCCAGCTGAGATGGTGCCAGCTGCTTTGAGGAGCCCCGGCGGCCTGAGAATTCGGCCCAGAAATGTGACGAGAGAGAATATGAAACACATTTAGCTCATTCCAGAGAACAATTTGTCACTTCAGCGGCGGCCGGTGTTCCAATCGGTGTCGTTTCCGGAGGGGCGTCGTTATGAAATCATTTCATCGGGAGGACATTTGAGCCTCAGCAAAGACCTCTCTGCTCACATCCATAGAGAAATCTCGGCCACCGCCCATTTTATTCTACAAAAACTCAGTGAGCATTAATGAGACGGGGGCTAATATATACACCATAGTCGTATATATGGCAGCATGTTGCAAACCATCAGCTTTTGAGGAGGTGACCATTTTTGATGCATTCTGTGAACAGTCCTGATTTTTTTTTTTAAATGTATTTGCTGATTGCTGGAAATTTGCATTTCCATTCCTCCACTGTGAAAACGGTGCGCGGAATGGCAGAGAATAATAAATAGGACAAAGCAAGTGGCACAATAGAAGAACAAAGAAGGACATGGGGGGGGGCAGTAAATGCAATGGGGGGGGGAAGCACCCAAAAGCACGATGTGGAGAGAAAGACAGACTCCCAAGGACTAGATCTGTTCTGGTATTTATCAAGTTTTCAAGCCCTGCCTTGCAGCAGGAGACAGTAAAGCATCTTTTTAACAGGGGGCAATGGAAAACAGTTAGAAAGGTCAACTGCCCAGCTGGGAGGACTCCCTGTGGGTCAGGAACTCCAGCCCCTGTCAAAGAGGAAGAGCGGGGAATCAATCTCACCACCTTTGGCTCCTCAAGCCAGAGACCTAAACCCCTGCGCTATCTGGCAGTTCGGTCTGGATTGTAGCAGAAAGGGTCCTTTTGCAGGGACTATATGTTCAGGAATGGTTCCCACATACCCACCCCAAAACACCCACCCTAGGCATGGATCACAGCTGAGCTGGGGCATAGTTCTCCACGCATTTGCGTGGGATCGTCTGGAAATAGCTCTCTTTGGAGCACTCCACAAGGAATCCACAAGGAGATTCACTCCCCTGTGGGAGCCCACGCTGGCCGGGAAAATGGCCAGATTGGAGCACCATCTCTGGAGAAGGACCCCAGTGGTGTGCTGTAAGTGGCCCAAATGGCACAAGCAGGTGGGAGATGGGCAGCTGAGGCCCCTGTAGTTCATGCTCCACACAAAGTCGCACAAAACACTTAGTGCCCAACTCTAGTTCTGACTGCCGTCGCTGCAGCAGGTAGATAAATATTCACCTCCACGTCCCGTCGTCATCAACGGGGGCACTCTTCAAGCCATCTTATGAGATACGAAGAGGAACATTCTTCCCCACGTGCTCCAAATGGCTCAAGGGGGGAGTTGCATCAACGCAGAGAACTTTGGCCTAAATCTATAGAGAATCATGGAAACCATCACATATATGAATGAAGCAACATGGTTGATGGCTGTGATTTCCGAGTCTGTGTGTGTGTTCTGTCCTTACAGTCGTGGCCGACTCTTCCTGACCCCATGTCCATGGAGTTTTCTTGGCAGGAATACTGGAGTGGTTTGCCGGCTTCTACTCCAGGCGCCTACAGCACCTGATGGTCCCCCCCATCCAAGTACTAGCCAGGGCTGGCCCTGCTTAGCTTCTGAAATCAGGCGAGATGAGATGTGCTTAGGGCATCTAGGCATCTTTTCTGAGTTTACCTATGTCAGTGGTGGCGAACCTTCGGCGCTCCAGATGTTTTGGACCACAACTCCCACAGTCTTTTGTTGATTGGCAATAAAGGCTTGGAATTCTGGGAGTTGTGGTCCAAAACACCTGGAGTGCCAAAGGTTTGCCATCATTGACCTATGTGGTTTTTTAAAAACAAACCGGAGCTTGGTGTGTCTTATCATTGCAAACAGCTCCCTCTGCTGTATGTTTTGTGTTGTTTTTATTTTAAGTTCGGGGAGAAAAAGTGGCAAGAGCAGATGGAACAAGAGGGCAGCACAGCCTAATGGTAGCGCCAAGATCATTTTTTTAAAAAAAATAAAGTTTGTACAACTATATTGATCTTAAAGAATATTCAGGATGTTTAGAACACTGAGCATTTCATCTAACGTGTGGCTGATGTTTCAGACGCAAGAGTAATTCCCTTCTTTTCATATCATATCGGAGTCACTGGACTGATATGAAGCCAGTGCCAAAATATATTCAGAGGTGGTGCTGGTAAAAAATCAGCTTAAAAAAGGCACCACAAAGCAGATTTCAAAAACACACCTTTCTTAATGGGTCTGGAAGTTTAGTTGTGGCAACTGGATTTCTTTTTCTTCAGGAATAGGAATGTTTCACTGTCCATCCAAACATCTTCATCCATCTGAATGAAGCTGCTTGGATGAGCAGTGAAACATTTCTATCTCTCAAGAAAAAGACGTCCAGTTGCCATGACTCAACGTCCAGATCGACTCACCTGGATGACTGAGAATCTTCACAGACTCTCTTAATGGGACAAAGGATAATAAGCAATCAGGGTGAGGGGAAGGGATGGGGGAGGGTTGAATATATTGACTCCTCTCTATGTTTGAAGGATGGCTCCATGAGTTAGGTGTTTGGTTGTGGAGCCAGAGGTTGGAAGTTCAAGTCCCCATTGTGGAAAAGCGCTAGCCTGTGTCGCCTTGGGCAAGCTGCATGGTCCCAGGGTGCCCCTGGAAGAATGGAATGGTCCACCACTGCTGAGTACTCTCTGCCCAGCAAAGCTTGAAAAGGGTCCCCATAGCTCAGAAATGACGAGGCAGCCCATAATTAAGCTGGCTGAACGAGTTAGACATCCAAATGCAGAGCCAAAGGTTGCAGGTTCGATTCCCACGGTGCATCCCATAAGAGCCAACCTGGGTAGCCCTGGGCCATCTATACACAGTCAGCCACGCCTGAGCATGCTGTACTCAGAAAGCCCTGAGAAAGAATACACATAAGTGGTTGACCGTTCCCTCCCTCCAGGGGGCGCCCTGGGACTGTGCAGCTTACCCAAGTCTCCCCAGGCTGTCTTTTTTTCTCCCAGGAGGCCCAGGGGGAAATCAAACTCCCAACCTCCAGCTCCACAGTCAGGAGGAAACCTAAACCATTGATCTCTCCAGGCAGCTCTTCCTTCGGAGGGCCATCACAAATTGGAAGCCTCTCAACAGCATAGGGCAGCAAGGGGTGGTCAGTGGGTTGGAGCACTGAGCAGAGGAGCCCGGCATTGGCCAAACTCGAGCCCTGCAGATGCCTAACCCACTGTGCTATGCCATTTCGCTCTCTGGCCCAAATGGATCCAAGCCATGCGACCGTCTGTCATCGGACCTTCCCCAAGGATCTGCCCTGTCTTGCTTCCTTCTCTTTGGATGTCCAACTTAGGGTGGGCTTTTGCCCCCCGAGGAAGGGGGTGCCTTGCTCTAAAATTGCCAGGTGGCCCCTCTTGGACCTGCGGCAAGTAGCCAACATATTTAATGGCGTGCTATCTTTCAGGCACTGGATTCCTGCTTGCTAAGCTAAGACATGGGGCTATGGGAGACCCGTGATGACTGTCCGCCCCTGCCCCTGCCCATGCTGGAAACCCCCCACTCCGTAGACTCAGCACTTGTCATCTGCGAGGCAAAACAAACCATCTGCTGCATCGTTTGTTAAAATCCCCATGCGGTGGGTGCCATGAGCGATGGTGCTGCGGGATGCTATGTTGAAACAACCCCGAAGCCATCAGAAGATTTGTTGTGATGCCCATTGGGGAGGGTGGGAAGAGAGTCCCACGGGTACCCTGACAATCGCACGGGCTCCTCTGAGGAGAAGAGCCATGCTTTAGATGTGCCTTGACAGTTACCATCTGTCTGATTTGAAAGGATACGGCAGGCCTGTTCTTATAATGAGAGCAAACTGATAGTGGAACTGTAGCCCTACAGAGGATTGCGGGTGTCGTTTGGATAACTGAGTGACTACCCTTTAGGGAGGCAGTCTCGAATCACTGCCATCATCGCAGAAGTGCAGAGCCGGAAGGGACCCTGCCGGATGATCCTGTGATGCAAGCTTGAGGGGGTTTGCCTTCAAAGTTGACAATTCTCCTCTCCACCTTAGAGCTGCAGAGCTGGAAGGATCATGGAGTCCCACCCCTGTCAAGGAGGCCCAGTAGAGGAATCAAACTCCAGATGGAGGGAGGGAGGGAGGGAGGGGCAGGGGCAGACGTACAGACGGACAGACGGACTGACGGATGGTTGGATGGATGGATGGATGGATGGATGGATGGACGGACGGATGGATGGATGGTTGGTTGGTTGGTTGGATGGATGGATGGATGGATGGATGGACCAACAGATGGTTGGTTGGTTGGTTGGATGGATGGATGGATGGATGGATGGATGGATGGATGGATGGATGGATGGATGGATGGATGGATGGATGGATGGATGGATGGATGGATGGATGGATGGATGGATGGATGGATGGATGGACAGATGGATGGATGGATGGATGGATGGATGGATGGATGGATGGATGGAAAACCCAGACTTGCACCACCACCTGCCAGATCTATTTGATTTGGATCCCTGCACTGAGCAGAGAATTGGGCTTGATGGCTGTGTAGGCCCCTTCCAACTCCATAATTATATGACCCTGTGGTTCTAATCGCATGTGAACCAAGAGGGAGCCATCATGGCAGGGAAAGTCTCCTTGCCAACACTGTTAGTTATGACTTTGCCCTCTTGAACAGTGTTGAGTCGGGCGGTAAGGCTGAGACTCCGGCGCAGGTGTTAGAGCATCTCTTTCACATGCCAGAGGTTCACCACCAGTGAACACATTAATTCCCTCTTGGCTATCATCGTAGAGGCGCTGCATGGATATACAATCTTAAGACCTGCAATGAGAGTGCAGTTGTACTGAAAACAGACAAATAACTAGCTCTCATGACCTTCAGTCCCAGGAAGGCAGGTTTGGGTTCAATATTAAGAAAACCAAACTGATGGTAAGACTGATTTGATAATGGAACCCTACACTTAGTGGTGTCACGTTTTAGTCCCGAGTTTAAACAGCCAATGAGAAGACAGACATCCATTGGATTGGGCGTGAGTTGTGTCAACTCTTCCCTTCATTCATTGTGTCCTCCCTAGTAGAAGCAACCTGTGTATCTATCCCTTAATAAGCACAGGCATTCAGTAAGTAGAGATAGTTATCTAACCCATCAAGAGCGTTTGGGCTGAATCCCTATGACAGGCATGTCCAAACTTCAGTCCTCCAAATGTTTTGGATCACAACCCCCACAGTCCTTTGTCATTGGCACTCTAAGCTTAGAATTCTGGGAGTCGTGGTCCAAAACATCAGGAGGGATGAAGTTTGGATATGCCTGCCCTTTGACCTAGATAGAGATGAGAAACATGACAATTTCTGTGGCATTGCGATCGTATTCAGTCCACGTGCCAGCTTCTGGGGAGGCGCCATACACCTGAAATAATTCATATACATAACGCACATCCTGCCTGCCTCAACCAACTCCTACATATTCATGGCTGCCCCCACAGCTCAGGAGGACAGCTACTTCTATCACATCTCTCTACTCACACATACGGGGACACCCTTGGGCAGGGCCATGGTGACTGTAAGAAGTGGGGAGCTGTGATTTGTAGGAACCCCCTCTTCGGAAGAGCTGCTCTCCCGGTAGGAGAAGGGTGAGGAGGGACATCAAGGAAGCCATTGTACACCTGAAAGCAGAAGTCTCTCTCTCTCTCTCTCTCTCTCTCTCTCTCTCTCTCTCTCTCTCTCTCTCTCTCTCTCTCTCTCTCTCTCTCTCTCTCTCTGCTATTCCCACTCACTGCCATCATTATTTTGTGCGCCTGTGTTTGCCTGAATAAAAATTCCCACCTCCGGGCCTGTTTATCAGCACCTGGTTGTGGCTGACAGCTGATTGTTTAGCACTTAAACCTTCATTAAAGTGTCAGGAAAAGCTGCTGGGGCAGGGAAGGTGGGAAGAGGGGTGTTTGGCGGGAGGACGTTTCAGAAGAATGCTCAGTTCTATCAGGCTTGAGGAGATGGTGAACAAAAAAGAAGGCTGCATTCTTGAGGCATGTGAAGGGACATGGACAATAGAACCTGCTGGGCTTCTCACCTTCTGGAACCAGAGAATTTAGCAAACTTCTGATTGGACTACAAACTTCATCATCCCTGGCCAGTGCCTAAGTGGTTCCCGGGGCTTATGGGAACTGCCATCCAAAACATCCCGAGGGCCCCTTTCCCCTCTCCTAGAGCTGAGCTGTGGAACTCATGGAGCTGAAGGAACCAAGCTGAAGAAACCAGGTGAAGGTGAAGAAGCCAGCCTGAAAACATGGGTCATGACTCTCATGGACCAGAGGTAACTTCAGATGTTCTCCCCCTACTCCATCTTTTGCTCCTTGTTGAGAAGGAGGGCTAGAACTGGAACCCTGAGGAGAAAGCTATAAAGCTACTGCTGCGTATAGCTGTCCTCTAGGCTTAGGATAATATGATTCTACCAAAGTTGGAACAATGTCTGCCTCCCCCCACCACCACCACCAGATCTAGTCTGCATACCTCTGTTGGCCACCGAGGGCCTTGCTGCCCACTGTTACCTAGATCTTGGGTTTGATTCAGACTTTCTTCTCCTGATGTGACCCAAACAGAAATCCCAGTTCATCGGTGTTCCATTCTTTGACATTTGGGGGTTTACCTTCTGAGACCAGAGCTATGGGAAACCTGGGTGAGATGGAAAATGCAACTGTTCCTGGACCGATTGATTAGGGAAACAGACATGGCTAAAATCTGGGCAAATGGGCCCAGAGTGGAGTAGCTGATAGACGGATATTCAGCCTAATTCAGGTTTCCTGTAGCAGCTTGAGTCCTAATATTATATGTCCTATGTCTGGAATGAAGGAGAACAGTGTTTTTGCTCCTTCCATCCTTCCTCCCGTCTCCCTTCTGTCTTCACTTCCCAAGGCCGAACATGTCAAGTTCTCTCGGTCTTTCCTCCTAGGGCTCAGTTTCACCTTCCTGCCCATCCTTGTGGTGATGTGGTGATGGCATCTGGCCTGGATGCCTTCCAAAGGGGATTGGACAGATTCCTGGAGGACAAGTCCATCCCAGGTGACAAACCATGATGGAGACGTGTCATCTCCAGGCTTAAAACTGGGGTACTCCAAGGGCCAGATGCAGGGGAGTGGTATCAGGAGACAGATATCTAGTCTCGTGTGCTCCAGGACACATGTGGGGGGCCACTGTAAGATATAGGAAGCTGGACTAGATGGGCCTTTGGCCTGATCCACCACGGCTCTTCTTATGTTCTACTTCTTATGTTTACCTCCTCAGAACCTCCTCCAGTTTGTTGGCCTCCTCAACGTATGGCATCCACAGCCAGACACCATATGCCAGCTGGGGCCTAACCAACATCTGGGGAGAAGGACAGAGGGACAGAGAGAGGAACGCAACACTCCAAGCTCATGACAGTCTTCTCGCTGCCTTGCTGAATTTGCCAGCATTCATGACTTCTCCACTCGGTTACACCAGGTACCCACTTAGCAGCCAATGCCAGAAGGCAGGTTCGAACCCTCATGGCTACAGGTTTCAGACCCCTGGGGAGCGAGGGCAGCCCCAATGGCCCGGCCTCATCAATGGCTCTGCCAGTATTTTGCCTTCCAAGATATTTTAGAGACTCCTTTTCCCGACCTGACAGCGGAACGGCGTGGAGCGGCTCAACTTATGTGCATCTGGGCCCCCCGCTGGGAGTCATTTCAGCCGCTGAGTAGGCTTTGCGTTATGTAAATATGAACAGTGAGATGTAGATCTTCACAGATGGGAAAGAGAGCACAGAGCTGCAGACGCAGGACTATTATTGTTAAACTCTCCTTCCCTCCCCGGCTCCATGCTGGCCTGCCTCATTTCTGCCATTCTGCTTTTCCCCCTGAAAACACAGCTGCAGAGTAACCAGAAGAATCTCTGCAATCAGACGAGACAAGCAGGGTGATTTCGGCACAGCCCGTTCCTTGCCTGGCCTCCCCCCTTAACCCCCCACCGCAAAACTGGTTGTTCTTGTTTCTATTTATTTTCCTGCTTAGTTTGTGCTTTGGTCTGTATACAGGCTCAAAACCGGACAGCTACAAGCTGGGGTTTACCTAGGTGACCAATCCAATGAGGAAGTAGGATCTTGGAGTCACTGTAGATCCCAAGCTGAATATGAGCCAACAGTGTGATGGGGCTACCAAAAAAGGCAAATACTATTTGAGGTGGCCTTAAGAGAAGTATAGTCTCCAAACATACCTTGTGTGGCCCTATGCGTTCTGGGAATGTGCGCAGGTGACATGGTAGCCATCTTCAAATACCCAAATGAAGAAGAGAAGATGGAGAGACGACATGGTAACCATCTTCGATTGCCTGAATAAGGAAGAGAAGATTGAGAGATGACATGGTAGCCATCTTCAGATACCAGAACAAAGAAGAGAAGATTGAGAGATGACATGGTAGCCATCTTCAAATACCGAAATAAAGAAGAGAGGAAAGAGAGGCTACATGGTAGCCATCTTTGATTGCCTGAATAAGGAAGAGAAGATGGAGAGGTGACATGGTAGCCATCTTCAAATACCCAAACACAGAAGACTGAGAGAAAACATGGTAGCCATCTTTAAATGCTTAAAAGAAGAGAAGACTGAGAGGTGACATGGTAGCCATCTTCATATGCCTGAAAGGTGAAGAGAAGATTTAAATGTCTTTCAAAACTGTCTTGTAGAAGACAGACCAAGCTTGCTTTCTGCTGCTCCAGAGGGCAGGATCCAAACCAATGGATCCAAATGACCAGAACGAACACTGTGACAAAAGCAGAGGGCAAACCTACTGATGGCAAGTGACATTGGACGAGGGGACAGTCTACTTCAGGAGCGGGTTGGTTTTTGGAAACAGAGGCGAGTGCCTGAGTTTCAAGGAGGCTCCAGTTATGGATTTCCTGCACCAACAAGGGGGCGGAGTAAATGATGCTTTCGACTCAACAATTCTATGGATCCATAAAGGCATCGCAGGAGACAAAAGAGATTCCAGGTGTCTGTTTCTCAACAGGGGGATGATCAATTTCGCCCGAGGGGCTGCTGGAAATGTCAAACGAGTACTCGGAAGGCAGGTTATGGGAGACAAGGAATAGATATGGGGCAGGAGATGCAGGGGAGTAAAACAGGCGAATGGCAGTTCTGAACCATTAAACAAAATCCTAGTTACGCTTTATGTGGCATTGGGTAAAGACCCCTCTGTTATTTATTAAAGGACCATCACCAGAGCTATAACCATGTTGGATGATGAGGATGGATTTATTGTTGTTCTCCGTAAAGTACAGAAAGGTTAGCATGTCACTGGGTTTCATACCAAGATAACCTTTCAGCTAATGGCGGTGCTTAGCATTCGATGAGCATCAGGAGGAAATGGCTCATGATATTTATCGATAGCACCAACAGGATTGTCCTGGAAGGAAGGGAAAAAGACAAAAGGAACAATGGGTCTTTCAGCAGGTCAGATGGGTTGCTTGGATATCTTTGCAAGTAGCCCAAATAAAATATATTTTAATTGCTCGTTTACCAAAGGCTGAGAGCAGTTGAAAGGGCCGGGCCATTAGAGCAGTTGGAGTAAGGGAGATATAGGGTCATGTCCCACCATGACCTATGGAAGAACTGGGACACCTTAGACAAGGCATTTTCCCCACCCCGGTCTACAGCGCAGGGCTGTTTTGAGAGTCCCTCAATTCCCTGTTCTCAATACTTGAAGGTCTCAATTAGAGATGGGCATGAATCAGAAAAATGGCATTTCGTTTGTCGTTTGTCATTTGGAGGGTCCGTTTCGGTTCGTTTCCGTTTTTTGAGAATTTTTGAAAAAAAATTGTTTTCGTTTTCGTTCGTTTCATTACCATTTCATTGCCATTTATTTCAATTTTTTGTGATTTTTAAGGATTTTAAGCAATTCACTCATATTGCAGTAACGGAAACGAAACGCACGACAACAATTCCGGTGTTTCTGTTCGTTTCGTTTCATTTTGGAGATAAAATCAGTTTGTCGTTTCGTTACGTAATGAAATGAAAAAACGGAAACAGAAACGAAAAATTGTTCATTTCGTGCCCATCTCTAGTCTCAATTGTACTGGACTGTCTATTGTCCCTCATTACTGTAAGCCACCTTGAGTTGTTTTGCAAGGAGAAAGGCGGGGTAAAATACTCTAAAATAAAGAAAGGAAGGAAGGAAGGAAGGAAGGAAGGAAGGAAGGAAGGAAGGAAGGAAGGAAGGAAGGAAGGAAGGAAGGAAGGAAGGAAGGAAGGTGCTCTTTCTACTTTTTAGAAAACTTTGTGTTGTTGTTTGGTGTAAATGAATGTGCTTGAAATTATTTATTTTTTTCTTTTTAAGTACTTGAAATGGTGATCTTAAGTGTGCTGTTTCTCATGTTTCTAATTTATTTGCAGGTGTCTGTCGGGGAACTTGTTCGTCAGTGGAAATTAGAATGTCAAGTGGTGTCGCTGTATAGACTTACCACACTTCACGGTAAATTACAAAGGTATGCCATTCCCAGGGAGTGTAATCATACCTGTTAGGGAGACAACAAATTATACATGAATAAAGATCAATGGACCAGTTCTGGACTAGGGGGGCATCTCCTAAAAGAGAGTGTCCGATTATAGTTGAGAAATGCAGACTAAAACTATTTGTTTGTGTCATTTCCCTCTACTACTACTACTTATTTGGACAACAGCCTGGTGAGGTAGGTTAAGGTGGGAGAGGGCAATTAAACCCTGATCAAACAAATGAGCCTTAGGTCAAGGTGGGGGTTCAACTCATCTTGTTGCCAGTCCAGATTTGTGCGGAATAGATCTTCCAAAATAAGCCACTTAGACTCCATCATTTTCCATTCTCTGTTCCTCATTGGTATTCAGATCTGATTTTGCGTAGTTAAGATTGTGATTCACCACCTTTGTGGTGGGGTGTAATTGATTTCACCACGGGCAAAATGTCTGTTCGATATTTTTTTGTCGCGTGGATCAATTCTGATGGTTTCTCGCTGCATTATTTCAAATCTTGGGAGCGGCCACTGCGAGAGGATTTTGTACCTTCAAAAGATAATCCCACAAAGAGTTTAGATAAATGGTTCAATGGTTTGGCACTGCAGTGCTCTGAGATGACACGGGCTTCTCCATGGACATGACCTTGTGTTTTTCTTCTGCGCTAATGTGACCTAGCGCTGACCATGTCTCTGCCTTGATCTGTCGATCTATCGTCTCTTGATCACCAGTCTGCCTTTTTTTCTGATCCATCTTCAAATACCCAAGTAAAGAAGAGAAGATTAAAAGGTAGGTGACATGGTAACCATCTTCAAATCTCTCTTTCTCCCTCCACATCTGGCTGTCCTACCTTTCTTCGCCTAATGTTCAGTCACTTGCTAGCGTCACCAAGAAATCCCAAGGGTATGTTTCCTGGATTCAGTTGGTCAACCCGGGCTTATGGGTCTCAAGTAGAGATGGGCATGACTCAAAAAAATGGTGTTTTGTTTGTCGTTTGGTCGTTTAGGGATCCATTTCAGTTTGTTTTCATTTTCGTGACTTTTTTTGCAAAAAAATTCATTTTCATTTCGTTAGGTAATGAAATGAAAAAATGAAAACGAAAATGAAAAATTGCTGTTTTGTTAGCATTCTTTTTAGTTCAATGCATCTGCTGCAACGAAAACAAAAAACATGGCAAATTTGGTCATTTCGTTTTCGTTTTCATTTTTTTTAAAAAAATTGTTTCATTTTTGTTGCATAACGAAACAAAAAACGAAAATGAAAACGAAAAATCAGTCGTTTCGTGCCCATCTCTAGTCTCAAGGAAAGAATGCCTAGCTCCTAATTTCCAGACTAGCTGGATAAATAGCTCAGGGTAGGTTGAAGTTGGGAGATTAGTTCTCCACTGGAACTCCTAGAAGAATAACCAGCCTGTGAAGCCTTAGGAAGCCTCTCAGAAGAAGGGAATAAGTATTGTACATCTGGGCAACCCTTGGGAGGTGGGGAAAAAGTTGTCGCAAATCAGGATTGACTGGATGTCACATAACTACTACTACTAATAATAACAATAATAATATTTGTATTTGTCACCCTATAAGATGCACCAGACCATAAGACGCACATAGTTTTTAAAGGAGAAAACAATAAAAATGTTTAGCCTAAGGTTTTATGGTGGGGGAAGGGGAGGCTTGCAAATGAGGTAATTGGAACTGTGGAATCCAAGCTGCAAAAGGGGAGGTTTGCAGAGGAGGTAAATGGGGCTGTGGAATCCAAGCTGCAAAAGGGGAGGTTTGCATACGAGGCAGTTGGGGCTGTGGAGTCCAAGCTGCAAAAGGGGGTTGCAAATGAGGTAATTGGAGCTGTGGGATCCAAGCTGCAAAAGGGGAGGTTTATAAACCAGGTAATTGGAGCTGTATGATCCGAACTGCACAAGGGGAGGGCAGAGGCTCCATGGAGACCTCTTTGCAAACAAGGTTATTTTTGATTGGGGAATCTTGGCTGCAGAAGGGGAGGGGTGGGGAGAGGCTCCCGGGAGGAAGCCTCTTTGCAAACTGGGTGATTGGAACTGTGGGAATCCCGGCTGCAGCACGAGATGGGAGAGGCTCCATGAAGGTATCTTCTCTCTAAATGAACATCTGTGATATATATATGTAGCAGGGACGGCTGTATTCACTCTGTAAGACATTTCCCCTTACTTTTGAGTGTGGGAAAAGTGCCTCTTATAGGGCAAAAAAATACGGCAATTCCTAGATTTTTGTCACTCGTTCTAAGCCAAGTCAACATCTCAGTGGGGACAAAGACTCCCGAATCTTTTTCCGAAATTGGTCCTGGGTTTGGCCATTTTGCTTTTCTCATTTGCCAGTCTGGGGAGAGAGTGTAGAAGATCACCCACACCCACACAAACACAAACACACAGTGCCGCTTGATTTGCCAGTCCACAATCCACAATGCCACAGGGCACAGGTTCCTCATACACCTATTTGACAGGCCTCTGTGACCACAGCAACCCAGCAGACAGCCTGGAAAACTGGTCCAGTCAGGCAGGGTGACACTTTATTTACAACCCTCCCAGCTAGTCTGAGAAGGTGCTTTGCAAAAATAATAATAATAAAAGGAGGGGCAGCTGAGGCTGGTTTTGCAACTGTTTTGCTTAATTAAAGTTCAAGTGCTTTTCTGGTTGGCTTTCTGAATGTGGATGGTTTTCCGTTCCCCGAGACAATTAAGTACATTTGTTTTCCGAACAGAGATTGAGAGGGAGAAAGGGAGCGACAGGGAGAGATCGTCTTCCCCTCACTCCTCTGTCCCAAAGGAATAAATGTGCTCCGTCTCTGTCACCACACCCGGTGAACATCTTGAATGTTGAACCCCACCGCTGTCCAATTTTCAAACAGGCCTTGCATGACTAATGGCGCCGAACCCGCTGAGGGAAGGAAGCCATTGTCAGGGCAAAGATGGGGTGATAAACGCCTACCGTCGCTCAGGGAGGGAGTGTAAACTAAATTAGCGGCATCAAAAAGCTATTTTCTTCATGATTAGCCACTGCGGTGAGGGCGCTAATTTAACATTTGCTCGCATCTCAGCCCAAGTTTAACGTACTGTCTAGTAGAAGGCAGCACGTTCACGGACTGTTGGCAAGTCTTTGGGCCCAGGCCCAAGTCTGGGTCCAAGTCTTTGGCTCCAAGACCCAAGTCCAAATCTGAGTGTTTTGCACCAATCCTAAGCCCTAGTCTTTCATACGAAGTCCCAAGGCCTAGTCTTTGGGACCAAGTACCTAGTCCGAGTCTTTGGCGCCAAGTCCCAAGTCCTAGTCTTTCATACCAAGTCCCAAGTTCTAGTATTTTGAACCAAGTACCTAGTCCGAGTCTTTGGCGCCAAGTCCCAGGTCCTAGTCTTTTATACCAAGTCCCAAGTCCTAGTCTTTTATACCAAGTCCCAAGTCCTAGTCTTTGGGACCAAGTACCTAGTCCGAATCTTTGGCACCAAGTACCAAGTCCTAGTCTTTTATGCCAAGTCCCAAGTCCTAGTCTTTGGTACCAAGTACCTAGTCTGAGTCTTTGGTACCAAGTCCCAAGTCCTAGTCTTTTATACCAAGTCCCAAGTCCTAGTCTTTGGGACCAAGTACCTAGTCTTGAAAGACAGCGCTTTCAAATACTTGAAAGGTCATCATACAGAGAAAGGGTTCAACCCTCTGGCTTCCAGAGATCATTTCAGTTGTATTTGCTCTCGGACCCGCTTGTTTGTCTTTCTGGGAATTCAGGGCATCTACAAAGTTCTCCTCCAGCCCCCACATCTCAGCACCATGTCTTGATTCACCCGATGTCTAGATCAATCAATAAAATGTGCTCAAGATATTTACGAACCACCTGATTCCAATGTTTAATCAGGACCTGGGGAAATACGTTTCAGACTTTAGTGATTAAGTTAATTAGGAAAACAAGTGGATTCTTTGAAGGTACTGACACCCACTTGACATCAAAGAGCAATTTAAAAAACATTGTATTTTCCAGTCAACTCTATCTTCAGTTGTATTTGTTTTAATTCCTTGTATCCTTAGTTGAATCTGTGTTCTCCCATGCATTCTTCAAAAGATATCAGTCATGGTGAAGATCCAGCACCATTGATATATGTTGGGTTGGGCCCAGATTTAGTCATGCTTAGAATACACCTCCTGGCTCCATGCCTGATCAGAGAAACTGCACATGGAATCAAGAAAACAGTTTTCCACCTTTGGAAGGTTATCCATCACACAATCAGTCATGCAGGTAATTGTACAACAGCTGATACGATCCGCTTGATGTCTGGTTGACAATCGCAAAGAGCAAATTTTGAAAGGAGCGGGGAATGCTGAGCACTTCCTTCAAACGGGGTTCCAGAATCAACGGGATTTAGATTAATCATGTCTTGTGTTCCCCTGGGGATCAAAGGTCTACTGGATGTGCAACCTCACTGGATATTTCTTTGGAACCCAAGATTTCCTTACCAGAGGTTGGATGGCAACTCTTTGTAAAATATGTGGCTTCTGGTCAACTGAGACAACCATAGTTGCACCCTTTCTATCCTGCATTTTGCAAAAATAATAAAAGTCCACCAAAGGCAACTTCCAGGATTTTCAACCAATCACTCTGATCAGCTAATTGGGACTCCTCTTTAAGTTTTAAAATTACATTTCTTTGGCTTCCTTCAAATGCCCTGGTCTTAAAAGACACATGCCTCTTCTTTATTAAGAAAAACCAACCCGCCCCTTTTTCATTATCTAATAATAAAACAAGCTCCGTTCTCTCTTATATCTCATTGTCTCGCTTGGTGTGGAGCATTCAGGTAACCTTCTCGGGTCGTCCTGATTTATGATTTAATTTCATCTCCTCTCGCCTTCGCTTTTTTATTGTGGCATTGAAAATGGAGCATGGAGTCGGGATTGCTTACCATAAAATCATATTTTTCACTCTCTGGCAAGGGTATCCAAAAAAGAGGAAGAGATCAGGCTATCCCAGGGCTTTGAGCCACAAAAGTGCCACAAAGTCTTGAGTTAGGACACAAGTCAATATCAAAAAGGTCACGGAAGGGAGAAATAGCCACCCTGCACTCAACACCTTAGTCGTAGATGGTGCAAGAGACACTACAAAACAGTTCTATTATATGAAGGATCCTGACAACCTGGACCATGTCTAGAGGATACCTAGAGGCCCAGAAACCAAAGGCGACCAGGAACTGTTGAAAACACAACATGCACAGAAGAACTGGAGGCGGTCATGTAAAAAGACACGATCAACCCATCTGATGCTTTTGATCTGTCTCAGCTGATGAAACAAAGAATGGGTCAGGGCAATGTTGCACAATGTGTGCACTTCCCAGGATTTAAGCTGGACACATCAAGGACATCGCATTTGAAAATGACTACCAACGAATGTAAGGCAAACAAAAGGCCACTATTCAATAATTGATCGGTAAGTCTTCCTGCTATTAGTGGGACCTCGAACAGCCCTCTTAAATGGATCAGTGTACACACTGTATCTGGTGCCAAACACATGTAATGGATGGAGAGAGAAAAAAACCACCCATAACTCTTTTTAATAAAAGCTCACAAATGCAAGAATAACATTGCCAAGCAAGGAATATAGCCCACGAACAATGCTTCTGCCCTGTACTGTTTTGCCCTGGAGAATCTATTTCGGCTTGTGAAAGATTTCAGTTCCTGCATTATTAAAAACATGTCTTTTCTTTGAATTAGGGATGATGAGTATTTATGTGCAAAAGGTTTATATCCCTCTTTAACAGGTTATTAGTCAATTCAAGGTGAGTTGTTTCTGAAGGGTGTTTCATAACTGTGAAAAGATTGGCTTAGCGCTATCACTGAACAGCCTCCAGTGCTGATGTTTGCTTAAAAATAACATCCACCGCACAGATAAGGACCAAGGATTAGTGCTGTGGCCACCTGCCAATGTCCACAACCCAAAGGGAGCCCAGTGCCCAGTGCCTGGTGCCATGAAAGTTGGTGATTCCGATTTCATGGGGGATGTGAGTCCGCTTCAGGTTTTCTTGCAAGGAGGTGTCCAAGGTGCTGAACCTATCTGGTGGCAGACAAGGTTCAGGAAAGTGGAGAAGGTTAAGAGTAAAATCTGGAGCAGATTCAGGACCTTCCTTTGCAAAGTTGGAGTCAGCCAGCCCCTCCTTCCTGTCCTTCTGGCTCCTTGCTGAAGTCAAGAAATCTCAAGGGGTTAAGAGACTCTTGTCAGGTTGACAGCCTGTCCCTTGTGAATGAGGAGGTTGGCGAGATTGCTTCACATCCATAGTCAAAAGTCATTAGTTTGAAGTAGGGTGTGCTCTTCAAGGTGGAACTCTGTGCATGTTACACCCCGTTCTGCTGGGAACATTTCTTTCAGACTCAGTCAGTGCCACTTTAGGGATTAACAGTTTCCAAACTTTCTCCTCCAGGAGAGGGGAAGAGAAAAATGGTTTCAGTACCTGCTCCTCTAAACCACAAGGACAGAGATGGCAAATCACATCCCCAGAAGACTCAAGAGAGAAACCATCAAGTGCTGAATCTCAGTATTTGGCCTTCCAAAATTTGGCTTCGGCTCATCAACTGGCACTATGCCTCACTTTTGGCTACTTTAGAGGTGGCCTCCGGAGGTTGACATTTTGGAAGGCAAACATCTGGAACACCAACATTTGAGAACCAGCAGTACCTCTTCTACCAGTATTGAAAGTCCACAAAGATCCTCTCTGCTTGAGCTGTAACAAAACAACTTTGAGGATGTGTTTGGAAAAAAAAATAACCTTCTGCAGGAGCCTTACCCCTTCTGGGGGCATTATTTTGACTTCCTTGTCTGACAGAGAAAGACCCAAAGGAAGAAAAAAGGAAAAACTGGTTTGAGATGACTTTCTTATGAGTCAGTTCCCCAGCATAATCCTTGGGGCCAATGACTCCAGGGAAAGATCGGATCTTCTTTTGTAAGAGAAGAAAACAGGTTGGGCTCTCTCTAGAATCCTTTATGGCTCATCTTGGCTGCTCTGCTATGGATTGTCACAAGGACTTTGCCACAAAAGTTGACTAAGAGTATGACAGGTGAACAGGGAACAGAGGGACAACTAATCAAAGAGGCTGTCAGCAGCTCAGCCATTAGAACTCATCTTCAGAAGATCACCTCCCTACCATCTTATCATCTTGACCTTCTTATGATTTTAAATCTCAAAAGTGTTTTAACTTGACCTGTGTGAGTTTCTCAGAGTTGAAAAGCTTTCATTATTTGGCCAGTATGCTAAGGCTTAATTACACTTACTTCCTTTTATTCCTCCTTCTCCACTTCATGATTACAGCACTTGAACCACCGGCGTTGTATAATTGCCATCTGGGGTTCAACTCTTATTGCAGTAGGTTAAGACAACCATGCTTGAAATTGCACATTGGTGTAGTTTAAAAAACCACACACACACATCAGAAGAGAAACACAACATCTGGTTGCTTTTTTTTTGTCTGCATGATTGTCCTGGGTCGTTGTACCCAAGTTCACATCTGGAGGATTTCTTTACCACTCATCTCAATTCAAAGTTCATGAAGATATATCAGTAACATGAATGAAGAACAGTACATTGGGTTCAAGAAGAGGAAAAATTGGCATCATGGGATCTGTGCTAGCTTCAACCAATGTCCTCTCTCTCCCTCTCTCTCTCTTCCCCCCTCTCTCTCCCTCTGAGAAGAGAGAGAGAGAGAGAGAGAGAGAGAGAGAGAGAGAGAGAGAGAAATACTTTTAACCCTCCCTTCTTCCTCAAAAGAACCCTTTTCTCATTTGAAGGAACCAAGAAGTGTATAAGAGCACCACAAAGCCAAAATGGAAGGTCAATGACCACAGAGAGCAGTGGTGGCCAAACTTTGGCCCTCCAGATGTTTTGGAACACAACTCCCACAGTCCTTTGTCATTGGCAATACAAGCTGGGAATTCTTGGAGTTGTGGTCCAAAACATCTGAAGGACCAAAGTTTGGACACCCCTGATGGAGAGCTTTTCTCCCTTGTGCCCAGGTTGGCCTGTATAGAGATGGTTTAAGTCTTTGCACGGAATAGGAAGAAGTCCATAGGTTCAATTGGGAAGCATGACCCAATTATCAAAGTCTGAGCTCCACTGCGGGGAGATGAGATTGGACATCTTTCCAGCAAGGGTGAAGGCCAACCTGGCCAGGTTGACCCCTTAATCCTAAATCCTAAATCCTTTAGTTGTGACCGACTCATGGCAGTCTGCCCCGATGTGTCTGGACAACCTACCTCTTTGAAAAGGAGCTGCTCAGCAAGCGTTGTTTGACTTCTTAATCCTGCTTTCCCCAATGTTTGTTTCGATTCATTGGGTGACCCCGAGTTCCAGCATTACAAGGTTTCTTTCCCTGTTCTTTCCTCTGTGCCAAGTCTGAAGTTTAAGTCCTTTACCATATATTCTTTTAAAAAAATCTACCCATCCATGACAGCTGACATTGCCTTAGTCTCTCTCTCTCTCCCCCCAGTTCTCCTTAATTGCTAAAGGAATTATGATCCAGGTGACAGCATTCACTGTGAATTTACTGACTTCTGTCAGCTTGTCACTGCCAGTACCATCCGAAAGTTGAACTCCTTTGGATTGCAGCTTGTTCATTGTACCTGCTTCAAGGTACTGAAGGGCAGTGAGGTGGGTTCAGACAGAGTGGAAAGGAAATCACAGAGATCTGCAGCGCCCGGTTTCACCGATACATGAAGCGGAAGGCATGGAAATGTGTGTAGCCTAGAGGTACATGTAATATTTATCCGTCATCGTGGAAGTTGGGATGTCTCATCATGTGATCGTAGAAAAGTTGAGTTGGATGAGTCTTGGAGCATCATTGATGCCAACATCTTACCCTGCCAGGAACAAACAGCTAAAGCCTCCCTGAGAAATGGCCATCGAACCAGGTTAAGAAGAACCTCAACTCATGGTGCATCTGCCACTCTCTACAGTTGTCCACACCACTGCTGAATAGGTTCCTGGACTCCAGGAAGTTCTTCTGAAGGCTTAATCATTGTCTCTTTTCTAACAACCTGCCTCTGTTGGTTCCAGTCCTCACCCACAAGAAGCTTACTCCATCTCCCATGTGATGGTCCTTCAGATATCTGCTGATACCTCCCACATCATCTCCCGGGGCTTAAAATACCCTCTTCACTCGTCTGCTTCTGATAGGGCTTGGTTTCCAGGCCCTTTTCCATCTTCACCCTCTTCCTTTGGCCACACGGTGTCAGTCATCACCCTATATTTTTGGTCTGGGGTGCATTTTTCAGATCATCTTTTGAGATCTCCAGGGGAAGTGCTAAAATGTTTTGGAATTTTTGGAAAGAGCCATGCTGAAGCCTAGATTTCAGAATTGTGACCATTTCTGCATCTCCAAATTTTGGAGCTTTAATGTAGTCTTCCAGAGCATGGCACCAAAAACTCACAACAGCTATTTTGGAGCTTTATTTGTTGTCACTTCTATGTTTAAAATGTGACTTAAATATATGGTTTTTATGGTACTCTTCGTTATTGATGAATTGCTATGTTTTGCTTGTCTGTTTTAGATTGCTTGTTGAGCTGGGGACTTTCTATTGAAGAACTCCCCACACGTTTTGAAAAACAAGCCAGTAATAACTGAAAAAACATATGGGAGCTATTTTGCTTTGTGTAGTCAGGTTGCTTTGTGAGGGACCTTCCATTCTCTCTTGTTTATGGGATTCAGGTCAAGAGGGAAGAATGATCCCATCCATTAACGTGGAGGTCAGGCTGGTTTCTAGGGGTGGTGGATTTCTCCCAGGCTTCCATCAGAGCAGAAAAGGAGCTATCCAAGGTCATGCATCCATTTTGGAGATTGCATTCAGCACCATGGACACCTCATGAAAAGTTCTCACTAAAAGCTGGCTCAAACTCACCACCACCATAGGAATCAGCATCAGCAGCCTTATCTTGACCAAGTACTTTGTCTTTGTGGGAGATGGGGGAACTTAAATCATAGCATGGATGGGTGGGAATAATTAAACCCTCCCCTCTCTGTATTTGTCTACCCAACCCACTTATTTCATCCATTTTTCTCCCAGTAGGGTTTCAACCTGTCAGTGAGCCTTGCCAAGAGGAAAAAACGGCTTTAATAAAGCTGTTTATTTATTATTTTTATTTATTTATAGCATTCTTATCCCACTTCCTAGCAATGTGCAAGCAATTAATTAATAAAGACTGTCCCTCTGTGCCAGCCTGCAGTCTAAATTAATTTTTCTCATCCTTTTAAAGCAACAACCATTAATGTTAGATAATAAACAAAGAATCTTATGACCTTTTCTGCCCTTCTTCTCCTAATCTTTCTTCCTTCCTCCCTTCCTTCCTTCCTTCCCTTCCTTCCTTCCTTCCTTCCTTCCTTCCTTCCTTCCTTCCTTCCTTCCTTCCTTCCTTTCTTCCTTTCTTTCTTTCTTTCTTTCTTTCTTTCTTTCTTTCTTTCTTTCTTTCTTTCTTTCTTTCTTTCTGCATTTCTGCATTTCTGCATTTATAGACTACTCCAATTTCCCCAAAGGGATGCTGGGCAGTTTACACGAAAGCCAAATAAATATTCAAAATTCTTTCACATTTCTTTCAGATCTGTGGAATTGCAATCATAGACGAAAGAAAACATTTGGAAATCAAGCAGGGAGACAGGCAGGAAGGCAGGCAGACAGGCAGGCTGTTGTTCAACTCCTTCCATTAATTGCAGAGTAACTCAGAGAGAAAGTCCTAAACCCAACAGCTGGTCTCAGGTAAAATAAGCAAGGTTTTTGAAATGGATGATTGAGTCTTAACTGATGTTGCTTATGTTTTCTGGCCTTGTATTCATTGGCCTTTTAAGTATGGCATGCAAACTGCTGTTAGCCTGCTGTTAGCCTTACTAAGCCATCATGGGTCCTTGTTAAGAAGAAAGGTGGGGTTAAAATTTCTAACTCTCTCTCTCTCTCTCTCTCTCTCTCTCTCTCTCTCTCTCTCTCTCTCTCTCTCTCTCTCTCTCTCTCTCTCTCTCTCTCTCTCTCTCTCTCTCTCTGTTATGTTTTGCAAATAACGAAGTTGGGGTGTGTTCACTGATTATCACATGCACCTTACCGAACCAAAGGAAACTCTATGAAGATGAAGGCGTTTCCCATTGCTGTTGAGTAAAGATAGGGAAAGAGGGGCATATGTCACAACAGTGAGGCCTAATGAGTCCCATTTCATGGGGAGTCAAATCCACTCCAGGTTTTGCATGGGCTCCCCAAGGTGCGAGACTCTAGCTTCAGAATAGTTTCAGCACCACGGAGAGCTCTTTTCAGCAGGAGAGCTTTGATTGCAACGTTGGGTCCCCAGGCGTTCACGGACTAAATCTCCCAGGAGCCTTCACCATGAGCTGTACTGGCCAGGAATTCTGGGAAACGTAGTCCAATAACATCCGGGAAATCCCAAGCTGGGAACCATGAGTATACAAATGCAAAAATAAATAAATAAATAAAGTAACACCCCGAAGAGAGCCATTCTCCCTGTGAATTTGGGGTCACCCTGACTTGGCTACACAATAGGATTATGATGCAACAACCTTCACAGCTCATCCAGACTTTAGTCAAACACTGAGTAGACCTCAATGCCTTCACAAGGGGGGATCCACTCAGATCCAGCCCCAAAAGCTATTTAAAGGCACAAAGACCACTTCAAGGAGTTGTTGACTGCCAGCCAATCTGTCCCTCTTCCCCAAAATTGCTTTCCAGCCTTGTGTATTTGGGTAGGTTGGAAGGTTTGCCCATTAAACGTGCCTTTTTTTTTTTTTTTTTTGCTAATGGGTGGTTAATGACATAACAGAAAAAGCTTTTAAGCCACTCCAAAGATTACATGGCTGTTTAATTGCCTGACTTCCTAATGGGCAGAGCGATGGATTTAATATTCTGCAGGGTTTTTTAAAAGTTGCCGTCATCTGCTAGAAGAGAAAGAGATGTCTAATAGTTCGTACTAAAAAATGGCAATAGATCAAGTTGAAGCCCATTGATTTCTTCATATATATTATTAACATTGGTGAATAAAAGGTGCGACATTGACACCACCAAGGCTGTTATCTAGCTAAAGTGAGATGGAAAAAAAGGAGGTGAATTAAAGCAGAAGAAGGGGGAAGCCATCATTTGGACAAAACCAGGATTCCAGATTCTTCCTCAAAGCCAGCAGGATGGTTGATGTTTTTTTAAAATGGTGCATTCATTACTCAGTGGTGACAAAATTTATCTGACCTTTCTATCCTTACTCAGGTGTTGGCAATCAGCTTTTCTGCAAAGAAATCCCTTTTCAAAAGAATTTTGAGAGCTCTCTGAAGACATTTTGGGAGGCCAAGATCCAATGTCGGACCATCTTGTGCTTCTAAGATGGCCAGTCTTGGCCAACACCACACCCAATTGCACCATGGTCAAACAGAGGTCAAGCAGTAGTTGATGGCATTGAGCTTCCATCTCACCTGAGAGCCTCATGGTGCCATGACTAAACTGCAGTGCTCCAGTAAAGCCTCTGCTCATCATCCAAGTTTGATCCCAATGGGTTCAGACAGTCATTTCAGGTTGGCTCAGTCTTCCATCCTCCTGAGCTTAGTCCATTGAATCCCCAGCTTAATGGGGACAATGTTGTGGTTTGCATACTTTTGTTGGGAAGTGCCCAAAGAGTGGTCCAACCACCATGGGGCAGTATATCAGTCAAACAACAACAACAACAACTTAACAGCCACAAGCTTGGTTCACAAACCTATTCAGAAGATTGATCTTTTTATGACGGATCACCCTAGGAGCATCCTGCCTCCCGCTCTGCTTCAAACCACAGTGGAAGAGAAAGGATAATGAGAGTTAAGTCAAGTTAAAAGGCTGGTTTTTGATAGAATTAATTCCCACATGTTAAGATTAGGCAGAGCTTGGCTCTCACAGAGATTAAAAAAGAGCCTTTCAGGTTGTGTCTGTCGCTTTGATCTCCCACTTAACAGCCTCAGCCTCTTGGCGGTCCAGTCCATGATGGGAAACATCACAGCTGTCCCCAAAGGAGCTTGGGTCATGGCTTATTTCCTGGGAAGAAACCCAAGGTGTAGAATAATCTCTAATTAAGAGAATGGATCATTGAGTTCAGCCCCTGCCCAGGAAGCACAGGGGGAATAGAACCAACTTCTGGCTCCATAGCTAGAGGCCCAAAACTGCTGTCCTAGCCAGCAGCTGAGTTGACTTGCCTTGGGAAGAGGGACAACCCTGGTCCAAAGCAGGAGAAAGGTAGGAAGAAGATCTAGTCTACGGCAGCAATTGCGTTCTCCTTGGCTTTTGTATGGAGTGAGAAGGTATCGTCTTTCGAAGTGTGCCTGGCCACGTGTCATGGGGTCCCTCTTTAACTGATCATAACGGAGTGCCACCAAGTCAAGTTAGACTTAAGGCAGTGGTGTCCACACTTTGGCCCTCCAGATGTTTTGGACCACAACTCCCACAGTCCTTTGTCATTGGCAATACAGGCTTGGAATTCTGGGAGTTGTGGTCCAAAACATCTGGAGGGCCAAAGTTTGGACACCCCTGACTTAGGGTAGCCCTTCTCTGGGTTTTCCAGGTTGAAGTGGTTTCCCCTCCAAGAGCTAGATGCAGGGGAGTGGTCTCAGGAGACAGAGATCTAGTCTCGTGCACTCCCAGATGCCTTTGGTGGGGCCACTGTGAGATCCAGGAAGCTGGACTAGATGGTCCTTTGGCCTGATTCAGCAGGGCTCTTCTTAGGTTCTTAGGTTCTCATTTTCTGGGGCTGCCTTGGGACTGTGCAGCTTGCCCAAGGTCACACAGGTTGGCACCATGGGGAATCAAACTCCCAACCTCCAGATTCACGGCCACCTACCCAACTCACTGAGCTATCTAGGCAGCTTCTTCTTTCTCATTAGGCCCATACATTTCTCTTGAAGATATCAAAGAGGTTTTGTCCAACACCTCCCTCGTAAGAACAGTCATTCATGATCACCTCTGGAAGCCTTGTGGCTTCTCAGAACATGACACAGATGACACCAACTCAATCTCAGAGTTGTGTGTTGCACAGCTGACAAGCACCATCGCCAATCCAACGGGTTGAAAAATGGCTCTGGGGTCCTTTGGCCACGCTGCGGAGCCCACACAGAAACAAGATGCTTAGAACTCAGCTGGTCAAAGGAGAAGTGAGAGACCATTAGTTGCTCAAAATACCTGAGGAGTTCCACCATGATTCTAGCAGTGGTTCTCAACCTGTGGGTCCCCAGATGTTCCTGCACTGCAACTCCCAGAAGCCTCCACCACTTGCTGTGCTGGAAGGGGTTTCTGGGACTTGCAGTCCAGGGACATCTGGGGACCCACAGGTTGAGAACCATGAATCTAGTGGCATCAGAACCGGGATCTTCTGGCTCTTGGTTCCGCTGAGGCCGATGTCCATGGCAGAGGCCTTGAAAGAAGTCCATCTCACCTGACATTCAGTGTGACTATCCTGGAGTCACTTTCCTTGGACACCTTGAAAGTTACTTCATGACCATTTTCGTCCCGGGAAGAAGTTTGTTGCGTGTTGATATCGGTTGCGGTCACGTGGTCTTCTTCTGGTTCTGTTCCTGTTCCCGTGTACGCATGGGCGTGATGGATGATACCGGCATGACTGTTACCGCACGTCCTCATTCCATGATGAGATGTGAAATTCCATGCCTTTGTTCTCCATTTTTTGGTTTTTTTGTCTTTGGCCCGACCTTCCGTTTTTTGATGTTTTGATTCTCCAAAGCCTTGCCTTCAATGCATTACGGAGCTAAGTTTGAGGCATTTGTCTTTTAATCTCTCTGCACTGCGTTGCTGACTCCATAAGGAATGTACTGGTGAATGGCACTTCGCACTCCTGCCACTAGATGGAAAATGGCACGTTGCGTGATGAGCCTTACCTCACAGGCACTCGTCTCGGAACTAGAAGTGTGATGAGCAGATTCCCGAGGCCAGGGAGGGGAATCTCTCATCCCACTTAAATCGCAGTTCAGGGGGCGTGGTCGGGACGAACTCCCCTTGTCCCGCAATGGACGTGTGGTTAGATTACTTCATACCGGTTCCCAAGCCGGACCGTGAACAGTGATGAGATGGATGTGAAGTATCAGCCCTTGTTATAGTTGTATCCATAAAGAGGGAGAACGGATGCAATTTGGGTCACTAATGGTGCTGCTGGTCAGAAGTCACCCTACCACCTCCCTTCCCAACATCACCTTTCCCTCCTCAGAGCTGAGCTTTGGGGGAATAGAACATGAGTCCATTTGCCCCAGGAACCAATTGGGGAGAGCACCGATTGGCCTGTGCCTGTGACGTCGCAAACGGAAGCTGGGGGCAGCGCTCAAACACATTCCCCATTCTTGACAGTATGTAGGCATGCAAGGCTCCTGTAAGCACCGCATCCTATTTTACAGCTGTCTGATTAAAAAATATGAGATGGTAAGGAACACCTGTGCTTTCCTTTCCATATTGTTCTCCTTGTCACGCGGAGAATCAAATCAGTCATTTACGGATGCACTGCTTCATCTTTTATGAACCATCGCCTGCTTATAATATCCAATATGATACTTATCTGCGTGAGAGAGAAAAAACCTGAGTGGGTGGGAAGCATTTTTCCCGCAAGCGTCCTTTAATCTTTGCAAAACAGAAGGGGGGGAGAACCCCACACAGAAATGAGTAACCTCTTCCCAGCTGCCAGTCCCAATATTTATCTCACTTCTTCTTGTTGATATTTCTTGCCCAATATCCTCTGTAGCACAAAGGCCTAATTGTCTAGATTTAAATGAGTCTTATTTGGGAAGCCGGGCAGACACCAATGAGATGCAGAGCAAAGCAATTAATCCGCTGTATGGTTGTTTGTGTTTTTTCCCTGCAAAATACAAGCTTCTCTCTCTCTCTCTCTCTCTCTCTCTCTCTCTCTCTCTCTCTCTCTCTCTCTAACAAGGAGATGAACATCCAGCAGGGAAGTAGATTTACTAGAAATTTCTGTACCCTTCCCCTGCGCCACCTAGAACTCTTAATATTGTTGAAGAATATTCACTATTGCTCTGTCTGAACAGTAAACGTGTGCAGGGATCCATGGAGCAGAATTAGCTTCAAGTCTCCCAAGAGGAGACTGCCCCATTTCTTTTCATCCACTGGCACTTACAGTCTGAATAATCCGATGAGACTTTGGCAAGAGAAAGAATTAAAAAAAACTGTCGCTGCCTCTTGATGAAACAGATCAAAAACAGCATTCTGGCCAACCAGTCTTCACATAATTCGTCAGGCAAGGTAACTTTTAAATGTCTTGAGCTGAAATGTAAAGAGATGCTTGATTATTCTTTAAGGCTGTGTTGGTCCTATGTTGCTCTTGGTTTCCAACTGGTGTTAGTCTGTGGAACTCCCTGCCACGGGAGGTGGACTTCCTTCAAAATCCTGGTGGTGGTCTCCCTTTGGATTGATGGTCGAACCAAGTCCACGTTCGAGGGTTGGATCAATATCTGCCCCTGGATGGGTGCCAAGTTCCTGGAATAGATCTTGGAGGGAGAGTGGATGGCTTCAGAAGGTAAGTCCACGAGCTTCCACTCCACCCAGATTCGTGGACTTCCCAACACCCCGATGTGTGAGTCTCACAGAAATGCTCCGCGTTCCCCTTAAACACCTTCGTTGCCACGAATTGCTGATTGGGACAATTTACCCTTCTTTTACGGTAAGCGGGTATACAGAATTGACACCTTGCTTGTCAGCAAATTTTGATGTAAACATTAATTGGTTTCGCCCACACAGTTCCTACCATTTTTTCCCCGCACTCCTTGAAAAGGGGATGTGTTTTGTCCATTAAAAGGCTTTGAATGTGTATTCGGGAGTGAACCCCCCTCCTGGTGGATGTTTATTGTGCAAATGTCTTGTTAATAATGGTGACAAGCCATTGTTGCTGTCTACCCCAGACTTGGCGTTCAAAAGAAATGAACTCTTCCTTGCTGGCTTCTTATTTTATTGACTTCTTTTGTTAGAACGGCTACAGTGGCAGCTGTTGAAGTCTCATTCATTCATACGGATATTACTGGTGCATCAAAGGAGATGCAGAACATCCGATCCTCTTAATGGTCTGGGGCGGGACAGATCTCAGGAGTTCCCCTCATACCTGGGCCATTGGGAGACAAATGACATGCGAAAAAGCAAGCAAAAGCAGCAAAGAGGCATACACAAATTCTACAAGCAGGATGAATCCCATATTTGGGGTATTTTTGGCCAGTCTGATCTTCTTACCCTGACCTACCTCACAGGGCTGATGGGAGGATGAAGTTCGGAGTAGGCGAGCCAGCTGATCACCATAACAGGGAAAGTGGGATGTATTTGATTAACTACATTGTGGATTAACACAAGAACCTGACTGTTCGGAATTCAGAAAGAGGAACTTCAAAAGAGCTGGAAGCCTCAAAGGTCACCAGCTTTGGTCCAACTCCATTATTAGGACTGACACATAAAACTGAACCGTTGGGCTGAGTAGACAAACAGATGTTCCTCTGCTCTTTCAAAGATGCAGCCTTGCATCTGTTCTATGGTTGTCATTGTGAAGAAACCCTAGGTGAGGATTGTGGGAAGTCATTTACAGTCCTTCTCCTGGTCCCTGTTTGTACCAGTTTGCTCCTGTCAATTCGCACAAGTCATCACACTGATTGTAATGGTGTGGAATCATATTCTTCCACCGTGTCATCACTCCTGACAGTGAGAAAGTGGCGAGAATTAGGGATGGGCATGAAATGGAAAAAAACAGTTTTGTTTCATTTCGTTTCTACTAGTGGTTCATTTCATTTTGTTTTTAAATGAATTTTTGTAAAAAATTGTAATCAAACGAAAAAAATAACAAAATGATTCATTACCCTAGAAAATGGCTCCCTTGGGTCCTAGAGGCACCAATTTTGGTGGGTAGCTTTTTCCAAGGGAGCCATTTCACAGACCAATGAAACATGTCATTTTCAAAGGAAAAATAAAGCGTTTTGTTTTGTTTCATAAAAAAACACTATTTCCTGTTTCGTTTTGTAACATTTCAAAAGCTTACAAAATGACAAAACAGTGTGAAGGTTTTCGTAAGGTGCCCTTCTCTAGAGAGAACGTATCATCTTCCAAGTCATTCTGGCTTTAGATTCTACAGTGCAAATACATTTGCCATACCTCTGGCCCACTAAAGGGAACTCTTGATTCTGCCAAGTAGAGTATTAAATCTAGTGCCATCTAGTGACTAGGTGGTCTAATGGCATTATCCACGCAGTGATTCTTCTGAACCAGGCAGCTTTAAGCCAGTTTCATACCCTAGCAGTCATCCAATTTTCCTCTGTGTCACTTACAGTGTTCTGGTTTCACAGGTAAGTGCATGGACCTGTGTGCAACCATCTACTTTTGGCTTCCAAAATAAAGACAACAAGAGTGTGGATTTTCTATGCTGTTTTCTAGCCTTTGCACAGCTCTGCGTGTTCTCCCGACTAGTGCAGGATCTTGCCTCTTTCCTGTACTTATGGCACTGCTTTTCGTGAACCAGCAGGAGGAGCTCTTGGGTCACACAGCTGCATTTTCTTTTAACAAGGCCTCCACTCCGGGAATTTAAGTATAATATATCTGTGTTCCTTGATCTTCCTTTGGAGATGAGGAAAACGCCTTTTTAAAACCACTAGGAATATGGGCTTCAGCAGGAATGCTTGCTTGGATGGTTGTCTTTCTTTATGAGATATGCAATAGTTTATTATGTATTCAGTGATTTTAAATGGTTTTCATTGCATCTGTGGCTGGGGGATGTGTTTGTTAAATGGCAAAATAGAAATAGGGTCATTAATTAAATAAAAGAGAAGAAAGTTTTAGGATCACTCCATCTGGAAGCATTCGAGCAAAACATGAAGGCTGCTGAGTCTCCCTAGCCACTCACTTGTTACAAACAGGTATTTTGAGACAAAGGATCATGTATGTGAGTTAGGGATGGGCACCTTATGAATAATGAAATGCTGCTTTGTCGTTTCACCAGCTTACGGATCATTTTGTAAGCTTACGAATCGGGAGGCACCATTTTGTAACCATATGAAACGGCAGAGTTTTTTTGTTTGTTTTCAATGAACCATTTCGTTACTATGTAAAATGGCTCCCCTGGATCCAAATTTGCTGCCTCTAGGACCCAGGGGAGCCATTTTTAGAGCTACAGTACAGTTTGTAAGTGTTTCATTTTGAAATGAATTTTTTGAAAAATTCGTTTGAAATTAAACAAAACAAAATGGGGCTAAAATGAAATGAAACGAAATGAAATGAAACACAAATTTTTCATTTCATACCCATCCCTCATGTGAGTCTACAGATGGGCACGAGCCAGTTCATCCCAGTTTGTAAAGTGCTGGCCGTACTTTCCCCTGCGTCTTCTGACTGAACAGGCACAGTCTGTCTCATCTGACCTTCTAGTCTTGGCAACAGGTCCAGCTCTCTCTGCCCTGCCCTCTTGGCTGATCTCCCGCTCAGATAAAAGGGAAGGGCAGGGAAATCTGAGCTCTTTCTCATGACTGGGAGATCAGCCCAGGAGGTAGAAAAAGCAAGCAAGTGGGGCCTGTGGTGAGTGGAGAATTTCAAAATCAGAATAAAGGGAGTTGACATTCTTCTACACCAAGACGTAGTCTCTCCTTTTGATTTCTGATGCCATGTGATGCCCCAGTTCCTTCTGTTTCTGATTAAAATTGGAAACCAGGAGTCCTGTGTCCCACCTGGAGTCCTATGTCCAGTTCTGTGCTCTTCAATTTAAAAAAGATGTTGACAACCTTGAGCGCGTACAGAGGAGGCCAACCAGGATAGTTGAAGGTCTGGAGGAAATGTCTTATGAGGAAAGGCTTAGGGAACTGGGAATGTTTAGCCTTTCAAAGAGAAGGCTGAGGGGAAATTTGATAGCTATGTTTAAATATTCGAAAGGATGTCATCTTGAAGAGGGAACAGATTTGTTTTCCATGGCTTCAGAGACTAGGACTCGGGGCAATGGTTTCAAACGACAGGAAAGGAGATTCCATTTGAACATTAGGAAGAACTTCTTGACAGTTGGAGCTGTCCAGAAGTGGAATCTGCTGCCACGGATGGTGGTGGAGTCTCCTTCTTTGGAGGTTTGAAGCAGAGGCTGGATGGCCATCTGTCGGGCATCCTGTGATGGGGGTTCCTGCATGGCAGCAGGTTGGACTGGATGGCCCTCGAGGCCTCTTCCAACTCTATGATTCTATGACCTGGCCATCTTGTGTCCTCACTCAATGGGTACAAAACAGATCGTGCTGAACTGGATGTGAAAGAGAAGAGAAGGGAAGAATCTGAATCAGGATCTCTCAGTCTAAGACTCCTCAGACTAGCTTTCATCAAACGGGCACTCAAAGACCCTTCTTCAAATCCATGCACCGTTGATGCTGATCAAAGGAAGGAGGTGAGATTTCCTAGAAAAGAAAGCAGCCTTGTCCAAGTCGGGCAGATGACAACAATGACTTCCTGGAAGTCACACAGATGGAGCCTGGCACCTTGATTGTAATGCAGGGCTAACATTCTTGTAGAGTGTATAGCCGTCTAATGCGGGCTGCCATAAACACTATAAATCAAAGCCTGCTGCCAATGTACAACACTGTTTTATTTTTCCAAAAAGACAGACAAGCACACATATTTGCAAAACCAAACATTGGGTAGTAAAACATCTGCCTCTCCTTTCACTCGCTTGTTCATTTTCCAGATCTCTAGAGCTTGTGCCAGCACTTGGCATAGATGGGCAACGGCAGGCTGTGTCTTGAAAGCATGTTCATATAGCATGGAGCTGGGGGAGCTCTCTGGCCCTTCAGAGGGGTTCTGAAGAACAAGGGCCAATAATACCTGCCCGGCCCTGGCCAATGGTCACAGATGAGAGGCGTTCAATGCTATTGCTGGGTTGCCTAGCTCTCAAATAGTGCTGCTATAGAAAACAGTTAGGAAAATAGAAAGAATTGCTTGCAGCTTTTTAGAAAGGGGTTCCCTGCTCATCACGCAACTCTGGAAGGAATCAGATTTTATGAACAGTTTATGAACAACAAATTCCACAATTCTCTTTCCTGGGAGGTGTGCCTGACTGTCACTAAATGTGGCTCCCTGGAAGACATTGACTGGAAAGTGCTGAGGCTTAGCTAGGCCTAACTCACCCAAGCTTCCCATTCCTGCCCTGGTGGTAGCTGGAAGCTTTTTCTCTGAACCGGAAACTAGGCAGGAGCTAAGCCAACTAAGCCTCAAAGCCTTTGATCTGAGAACTCTCAGAATGGAGGCTTATGGGACTTGCAGTCCAAGAAAGCCAAAAATCCACTTGCCAACTTGGACAGACCAGTCTCTTCTGATATGAGAAGCAAGACAGGGTTGGGCCTGGTTATGTCCTTGGATGGGTGACCACCAGAGAAGCGCACACCGTGGAAACCCGCTCCTGAATCGCAGCACTAATAATACCACAGACTGAATGGAACAACATTCTGGCTTTATACAATGCAGTTTTATTGGAGCCTATTCATCTAGACCACAACTCCCAGAATTCCGAGCCTAGATTGCCAATGACAAAGGTCTGTGGGACTTGTGGTCCAAAACATCAGGAGTGCCAAAGGTTCGCCACCACTGGTCTAGAGAGTTGAGTCTTAGATGAGCACTCAGTAAGACACAACCAAGGATCTTCCATCCATGGTACATTTGGTGCCACCTCTGAAACTCTGAGGCTGGGTCAGGAGGGATAAGATGTCCAGAGTAAGACTTAAAGAAAAAAAATGTCCAGAGTAAGATGACCTATGGAGTTTTAGGCTTGTGGCTGAATCTGAACCCAGGTGTCAACACACACACACACACACACACACACACACACACACACACACACACACACACACCAGATCCCTTTATCTGAGCTTCCCCCTCCATGGCACCTCCCAGATGTGTTTGACTGTGACACGCCGCATCTCCGAGTGGTAAGGCTAACCGGCTAGGACAGTGGTGGTGAACCTTTGGCACTCCAGATGTTTTGGGCCACAACTCCCACAGTCCTTTGCCATTGGCAATCTAGGCTTGGAATTCGGGGAGTTGCGGTACAAAACATCTGGAGTGCCGAAGGTTTGCCACCACTGGGCTAGGACAATGGGAGCTACAATCCGGTACACATGGAGTGGGTTGTGGTGGTGACGATCGCATCACCGCTGTTTACCATCATGGGCCAACACTCCTGCTCCGTCTTCGTCAAGACGGAACAGCCGCTACAGCACGGGAAGCGCGGTTGTTGTAACTCTTTCCCTCTTGTGTGGATTTTTTTATTCACTTGATATGCACCAAGATTGTCCGTTCTCTGCCTTGGGAATGAAGAAAAATAATGGACTCTTAGCCAATTTGGATTGGCTGGGGGGTCCCTTTTTTCCGCCTATTTGGGTTTCGCCTCCGGTGAGGCTAGCGTGTGTGTTTTTTTAATTATTTTTTTTGCATCAACTAGGGAGGTAATGGGTTTTTCATTCCTCAACATGTCCCCCCACTGAAAAGAAGATGGAAATCAGCATGAGAAAATAAAGCATAACAAAGGTTTTTTTTTTTTTTTAAATCCAGTCCACAGGAGCAGAGGAGGCATCTCATTACACATGGAGCATCCTTCTCCAGCGGCGACCCAAATAGCACACCCAGACAGGGAAACACCGAGAGGTCCTTCTGACTGCCGAACTGCTGAAGACAAGCGAAATCTGTTCGGCGAGGTAGAATGGGGGGTGCCAGATTTAATTCTCACATTTCTTGGGGACGTTGCTGTCAGTCCCGCTTCTCTTCCCTTCGGTCCTGCATCCGAGGTACCGCCGGCTGATTTTCACAGGCTGCTATTTTAAGGGGTTGTTGTCAATGCATGCCCAAGCGGGGACGGATTCTCCAGCAATCTGAGAACAAGCCTGACCTACCCAATGGGCCAATTCAAGCCGGAAAATCCCAGTCATGTTGACCCAAAGGGCAGTGATGTGTACGCAGTCCTCTTCACCAAGGGAATGGCACCTTAGGGTCCAGACGATGCCAGAAGAAAGAATGGCTTCTAATGAAACCTGGATGGGACCCTATGGGTCCTTGAGGTCAGCCGCTGTCATGGAGGCACAGCGGGGAACTGAACTCATGTGAAATGTGCAGATCATAAACTTGATGGGTCAGTGCCCACGACAGACAGACAGACAGACAGACAGACAGACAGACAGACAGACAGACAGACAGACAGACAGACAGTAGGAGGCCCATGCCTTTGAAAGGATTCAACCATAGCTCAAGTCATGCCATTAACACAATTATCTGCCTCTTAAGAACTTTGAGGTGGAAGACTCCTCCATATTGAAGTCTCTGAACTTGAGAACTTCAGGTGGTGCTCTTTTCCATCTGGACCCAAGGATTCCAAAACCTGGAGCTTAGACCTTCTTCATTCAACGGAAGCGGTGCATTATAGAATCCGCACTCAGCTTCACTGATCCCCTTTGTTTCTCATCCTGGAACTCCTGGTCATTTTGAAGAACTTCAACCAAGCTTCAACCTGTTCTGCCACTCCTTGGGTGGAGGATTCAGTCTCCTGGCTTGCTTGTCACGAGTTGCTCCCCGGACCATAGTAGGATGCCTAAATTTTGAGGTGCCCTTCTCAGACTGTAGGGAAATCGTCTTCTTGCAATATGCATGATCTATCAAAGGTGGGCAGCAAAAGCAGCCGCCAATGGATCAAAAGCAAATTAGATTCTGGAGAGGTAAATGACATTTGCCCACTGGACCCCAATTTGATTAAAATGGGGAGGGGGGATACATCCCCAAATGTCGCCAGTTATTGTCATGCATGGTGCGGTCAGTGTTGAACCCTGATAAAAATGAAAATATGACTTCTGCGTCATTTCTAAATGTCAAAGGATGGAGAGCTAGCCGGGAAAGGATCCTTCTCCATCAGCTTCCGTTGCCTGCAACTGTGAAGAGTTTCAGTACTTGAGAAGCCAATTGTTCTTGTTTATTATCTTCTTCTCATTCTCTTTGCCGCAAGGGTGTAGATCTGGGGCTCCTGCTACGCTAGAGCCTGTTTAGTTTTTAGTCTGAACTTTAATGGAGCTTTCCAAGGTTCTGAACTGCATTCCCGATACTTGAATATGTTTTAATTGTACTGGGCTATATATTGTCCCTCATAACTGTAAGCCGCCTTGGGTCCTTTTCGGAGGAGAAAGGTGGGAAAAAATACTCTAAAACAAAATAAATCAATAAAAATAATTCCCAAGATCATTTCAGTGCCATAAACAGCTTCTTTAAAGCAGAATAGAATTCAAAGAGGATTGGCTGAAACTGTGGCACCAGAATTACCAGCTTTTACTCGTCTGGCAATCCACTTAAGAAGTATCTGGATGAGAGAGGAAGATCTTATTTCTCCTCATTTCTTGATATATATATTTTCATGTTTAACTTTCATAATTTAAAACCTGGACCCATGAGTGCAGCAAGGAGGAAGGAACAGGACATTGAGAAGAACTTGAGCGTTAGAATGTTTGCCAGGAATGTTATCGAGACTGTAAGTTCCATGACCCAACGGGTAGTTCAGGAGCTCAAAGTTTGCCTCTGCATTTTGCCCTGGTTCACTCCAACTCCTTTGCTATGTCAAGGAAAGTTTGGACTAAAACCCAGAGTGCATTCTCTCTCTCCTTGCCCCATGCAATCAGAGTCACCCACCTTCGCTGAATGAATGCCAAAAGTTGCTGTCTAACCCAAAAGGTGCAGCACCACACTCAAAAAAGAGAAAAACACACTTCAAGAGAAATTGCTTCACCTCTGCCCTTATCAAACCTGGTTCTTGGCAATGCTCCTCCTGTGTTTTCTCCATTCATCTCCCTTTTTAATTTCTCACTTCTCTCTTAGCTGCCTTCCTGATTTAGACATGACCCCCCTTTGCATTCCGTTTGTCAGCCCATTGGGCACACAGGAAACAAACCATGTCTGGCAATGATGTGAATGCCAAATGTGAAACCTGAAATAATAAAGAAATCACGCTGCACTTTATCGAACTTTTAATTCCAAGTGCTGGGCTCAAGACAGCCAATCTGAGCCCAACGTCGGAATCTGCAGCAGAAAATATAATAAAAATTACTTTTCTACCATTTTTTTATCATTCCGACTAAGTAATGCTTCATTTATAGGTTGAGCTTGAATGCTGTTTGAAGATTAGCTGCCCCTAAAAAATAAATTTCATGCGAGTTTAATTTGTAAAAGCTAGAAAACAAATCATGATCGAGACAGTCTAGTTTTACAGCCTGTTTTTTCCTCCCCTCATTCTTTTCCTTTCATTCTCTTCAAGGAGGATTGGAAGAAAGAAAATAAGGAAGGAAGGAAGGAAGGAAGGAAGGAAGGAAGGCAGGAAGGCAGGAAGGAAGGAAGGAAGGAAGGAAGGAAGGAAGGAAGGAAGGAAGAAAGAAAGAAAGAAAGAAAGAAAGAAAGAAAGAAATGTGTTCCGTCAGCATGAAGGACATATAATTGCCACTGACAGTGTACATAAATTTTACCAGCTGGAAACAAATCATTATTTGCTATGTTATTAGGGACTTCTTTTCAGGGAGATGAGGTGGTCACAATTGGAAAAGACAGGGCAGATGATGTAAATTTAGGTGCCAGGAGAGAAACCATGGCCTTCAGTGCTTCTTTGTTTACCATTAACTCCAATCCGAAAATTAGCACACCCATAGAAACAAAGAGCACATGTTTTTCTTGAGATGCTGGATTTCTATGTGCAGGGTGTCAATGACTGTTGGGACCTCTAGTCACTCAAAGGAGTAAAGCTCAACAAAATAGCGGCAGGCCTTGGGTTGGTTCTCCCCGCCCACGCTGGCAAACAGAATCTTCTGGGCGGAGAGAAGTTTCCTTTTCCATCTCAATTTTCCTTTAATAATCTATAATCTTAGAACAGCAGAGCTGGAAGGGTCCTTGTGCGTCTTCATGTCTGGACCCTGCTAAGGAGACCCAGTGGGGAATCGAACTCCCCAACCTCTGGATCTGCAGCTAGATACCTAAACTGGTGAACTATCTGGCAACAATCCAACCAGCTATCCTTTTCCTGATCACTCTCTTTGATTCCGCCTTCCAGTTTGCGTCTACTCCTCACACGATCATATCTCCCTCCCGGGAGCAAGAAGAACTGATGAGATGCTCTGAAACGGAAGAGGTGCTCCTCGAGTGGTTAAAAACTGTCTGTTCGTCACAGCACATGACTGTATCTAATATCTGCCGTGCTTTCTTTTTGTGCTGGATCATTAGCAACTTCGTATGCACGGACTGAGACGATGATACTGTAGGAGAGAAAACTGATTAACCAGGCAACATGCATTCCCATTAATATCTTGGGAGCCCCTCCCCCTTTCTACAACCTCAGTCATGCATTTCTGCACCCCTTGTACCTGAGCTTTCCATAAAAAGGCTGACTATTTGCTCCTGCAGACAGATAAGATTTAAGCCATCGCTTACAGCTACGTCACCCGTAAATACTTCTGAGTGGAACGTATTTATCAGCAGGCACTGTTGACGGTTCCCAATTGTGCTTAGGAGGGGAAGAGTGCACAGATCTTAAAATCGGATTCCCTGGGGGCAATTTATTGTTTTGGGAACATTTGCCTGTTGAGCGCCAAAGAAGATTACATTGACAATAGGTGGGGTGTTAAGGCAGCTCAAACGGAGAAATTATTGCTTTCACAGTAATGCTCATTTTTATCCGTTCGTCAAACATGCTTTTGCACTAAGGAAGATGACCTGAGAGGTGTTTATAGACACGTTATCGTCTTCCCATTCCATTCTTTCTTTCTTTTTTAAAAAAAGTATCAATTTGCAATTTTGGGGCGGTTTTCTTGTGTTGTTTTTCCTGCATTTCTGCTCACCAGTTGTAAACATGCATGGGGAGAGTAAGGAGGTCTGTATCAGGGGCCGAGCACTCACCAGCGTCTTTTGGAAACTAGGAGTCCTAGTTGGAAAGGCCAAAAGTACGGGGCATGTTCAGCCATAAGAAGACTTGAGGAGAGATAGGATAACATTCTTCAAATACTTGGAAAGTAGTCCTACAGTGCTGAGCCAGGTTCTGTTATTGATTGTCCTGGAGTGCCCAACATTTAATCATGGGTTCAAGTTCCAGGAAGCAAGATGGTGGCTGAATATCAGGAAACACTTCTTAATTGTGAGAGCTGTACGACAATGGTGCCAATGACCATGGGAGGTGGTGACTGCTCTGACGCGGGAGGCGTTCAGGAGAAAGTGGGACAACCCTCTGTCAGCCCCTGCCCCTTGGACATGGATTCCTGCATTGGGCAGGGGGTTGGACGTGATGGTCTTATAGACCCCTCCCACCTCCATTATTTTACGTTCGCATGAGCTGGTGTGGAAGAAATTTCTCCCTTTTGGCGAACACCAGGATGGATTCTGTTCTCTTCTTTTTTTTCCTTGCTGACTTGTGAAAGCCTTGAGGAATAGAGATGGGCACAAAATGAACTTTTGGTTCATTTCCTTATTCGTTATTCATTTCGTTGTGTAACGAAACGAATAACAAACTGCCCCCATAACAGAAAGGAAATGAAACAAAATGGAAATTTCCGTTTCATTTTGGTTTGTTTCCTTTCCAGTGGTGTCTCCTACCTGGTGATGCTGCTGGTCCTGGATGTCCTTCCTGGTCTGGTGGGTCCTCTTGGATGCAGGGAGTGGGGGGGGATCCAGGGGGGGGGGGAGAATTAATACTGAGAGGAGGACAGCATGGAAAAATGCCTGGATCAAACTCCTTATGGGGTAGCACCTTGTGACCAAGAATCTCTCTCTCTCTCTCTCTCTCTCTCTCTCTCTCATTCTCTGTGAGGGAGGGAGGGAGGGAGGGAGGGAGAGAGAGAGAGAGAGAAGGAACGAGGGAGATTATCAGCTGAATAGCTGATGTGCCACCTTAGCCATAGAACATAATTTCTTCCATGGCCTTATGCTGTGAATTAATACTTTGTTCTTTGGCCAAGGTAGCATTTCCATTACAGGCGCCTGCCACTTCCTTTTAGCGGAGCCATTAAACAAGCTATTTGCATCAATTACTTGCCCAGCCATTGCTACCGCCTTCTGATTCATTCCCCCTGCCCCCAATGTTGATGATAGGCCAGGATGTGTAATGAGCAATGGGAATCGGAGCCGCAAAACCCCAGATAGACTGGCGAAGGATTCATTGTGCCTTGGCTTCCACAACTCTCATGGTCATGATATCTTTCGGTATTCTAGTCACTTCCCCTGGTTCAAGGGTCATCCAGCTTTGAGAAGTGCTCATTCAAGCCCCGTTGTGTTGAATCAGCAGGTTCGGACAACAACCCGTTTTGCTGGGTTTTCCTTTGCACTGCATAGTAGCTCTCCAAGGTGCTGAGGAATAGCCCCCCATATAGATTCAGAACCTTGGAGAGTTCCTTTAAATGCAGCGTAAAGCCCAACGTCCATTCAGTTCTATTGACATCGAGCCATAATTGACCACAATTGCTTTGCTGTGGTCTCCGCGTGCTCTCTTGGCGTTCAGGAAAAAATATCCCAATTTTCTTTCACTTGCATCACACCCTACAATAGCCAGAGTGGACGAAATACACTTGCAGTGACCTCTTGTTTACTGCATTTCTCTGTATACCAAATGTCAGAGTAATTTAGCTGCCTGCCAAGTTGCCGGAAAGAGAGAAGCAAATGACAGGATCACTGACAGATTCCCGTACTGTAGAGAGAGAACCCCTTGTTAGCCTCCACCTTGCTTTAACCAAGGTTGGTAAGATGAAGGGAGTGGTAATTTCCTTTCCTTTCTCACTGCCACTGGAGTACTGGAAAGCTTCGAAGGGCAAGCTTTCGACACAGTGATCTCCATGGGCATGTACCTTGTCCCCAGCGACAGAGGCTGGTGCCTCAGCTTTCATGGAAATCCCATGGGGTTTTAGTCCGAAGTTTAAAGTAGCCATGCAAGTTGCGCTGCTTGTTTTGGGGATGACATTTGGTGTATACTGTAAGAGTTAGTATCTGAAGCTTTGCCAGTCCATTATTATGAACTGCTTGAACAAATGTCCATCACAAGCAGGAGAGGATCTTCCATTAAACCAAAGGTCTTCTATATACCAGGGCCGGTACTATAGCAAGCCAAACATCACGCTTTGTATTCTTGGTTTTGAAGAATAGATAGAATGGTTTCTATCTCCCTCTCATGGGCCATTCTTGTAGTGCATATGAAATACATATATCTGGGTTTTCCTTTTCAAGAAATTATCTTGTATTCCACAGCTTTTCAAAATAGCTTTCAAAGCACCTTGACAATCCACTGGAATAAAATGCATGCTTCCTATTTGGAGAAATGTCTTCTCCGATGTTGCCAATAAATAGTCTTCTCAAATGATTAGAGGGTAAAAAGCTCCCACCCACCCCCCTTGAAAAGGGCTCTCACTCTACCATATCATGAGCAGAACAAAACTTTCCAATAACGATTATATTAGTCTCCATCCAAAATACCACCATGGTTGAATAGCTTTTGGCTTGGGGCCAAGCTAATCAGTTCTCCAAAAGCTAAAGATGATATGTCTTTGAAACTGGAGGAAAAGGAGATTATTGCCACCACTGTTGTACAGTTTTGTCTAGATGTGAAATTATTCACCGTCGGATGGGCGATCATGGTGGCACCTTGGTTAATTATTTTTTTCATCATTTTTGTTATTAGGACGTTAATAATGCAACCGAGACATGCCTCCTGATGCTCCATGCACGTTTCTGTTCAAAATGATTCCCCCCCCCCCAGATCTCTTTTCCATTATTGATGGAATTGTGGGAGGGGGAACCACGATGTTTTCATTAGAAGGTTTTGAGAAAATGAAGCTGCAATTTGAATGCATGTAGGGGCAGTAATCGCAGTGATGAAATTATGCTTCTGCCGAACACTGACGAAGTTGTCCCCGGCTAACTTCATTACTTGCCTCCATAGTAACCAACATAAGATAAGTACTTAATGTTGAAGCAAACTCTTTCAGAGAACAGAGTGCATATGTGTTTGCATTGACGGTTGCACCGTATTCATGAGATACAAAACCGCATGTTGGAAGGAGGGAGATAATGCATTCTTATCGCAGGGCATTAAGCTAGCTCCTGAATGGTGTAGTTACTACCAAGCTTAAGAGCCACCTCGAAAGGAATCTCATCGTGTGATGACATGCTTCTTGCTGTGTAGTACTTGCTCCTATACGTGAATGTGTGCAGGAGAAGGGAGAACATAAATACAAAGCTGCAGCAAAAAAGACAGGGAAACCAGCAACACTAGCGATGTCAAGGACTGTGCCGGGAACATTTATTTATTTATTTATTTATTTATTTATTTATTTATTTATTTATTTATTTATTTATTTATTTTACAGTATTTTTACCCTGCCTTTCTCCTTGGAAAAGGATCCAAGCCGGCTTACAGTAATGAGGGATTAGATACAGTCCAGTACAATTAAGACATGTTCAGGTATTGAGAACAAGGAATTGAGGGGCATCGTGACATCGTACAGCACTAAGAGACAACATTACATTAAAGCCAACATGCAATCAGAACCAAGATGAGGATGTGCTGCTAGGAGCAGCAGGGGCTGGTACTGCTGGTATCAATGAATCCGCTCCAGGTTTTCCATATGAGCTGTCCAAAGTGCTGAAACCGCTGCTCCCCAGGGTTCAGCACCTTGGATAGCTCCTCTAAAGTTCAGGCTGAAAGCCAACACTTTTTAAAATACATATATAGATGCTGTTCATCCTCTGCTTAATATCGCGGGCAGGCTGGCCTTTCTGGGAACTGAATCCCACCGCCCTGCAATCATCTCTACATTCAGCCCCCAAAAACCCCAACAGCAGTCCTCTCTATGCTCATTAAGCTTTCCAGGCTGCAAAAGAGTTAGCCAAGGAAACGGGCAGTGGAGAGGTCTAGCAAAGGACAAAGGGCCAGCGTGTTTCTCTCCAGTGAAAAGCTTTGATAATACTGAGAGCTTTGATCACTGAGCAGAACACTGGTAACTCTTTTTTCTCCTGAAAGCAGATCAGGAAAGGGTAGCCTTCCCACCCGTGTTAAGGTACGCAAAACTGAATCCATGCCCGTTTAAGCCCAAACAGAATAGCAGAATACCCCTCTTAAAACAATGTGGTATGAGTTTTATTATTCTATTGCCATTTCAGCTTCATTGTAGCTTCATTTTAGTTTTTTGTTGATTTATGTATATTTTATTTTATTATGTACCTTATATTTTGGCTTATAAGATGTATTCCCTTGTTTAATTGTTGCGTTATCACATGTTGTAAACTGTCCAGAGTAGCCCTGGGTCTAGATGGGCAGTATAAAAGTCAAAATAAATAAATAAATAAATAAATAAATAAATAAATAAATAAATAAATAAATAAATAAGCACATCCCATTGTCCCAATGCATCTACTCTAGTTGGAACTAAGAAGTGATTCCAGTCAGACGTGAGTGATCTTGGTGGAGCGGAGGCTGGTTTTTCAAATATCCAAGCCATGATGTACAGCATGTAAATCCATCTATTAATCTCAGCTGGATATTAATCTCCTGGTGGAATGAAGGTACATTTGGTACATGCACATTCAGGCCCGAAAGGAAAAAACAAGAAACAGGGCCTTTTCTGCC